>VYXB01001936.1:493384-635053 GCA_013397135.1 Pachyramphus minor | reverse complement strand
ATCACTCTCTATAACTACCTGAAGGGAAGTTATAGCCAGGTGGGGATTGGTCTCTTCTCCCAGACAGTTAGCAATAGGACAAGGGGGCACGGGCTTAAGCTCTGCCAGGGGAAATTTAGGCTGGATATTAGAAAGAAATTCTTTACAGAGAGTTGTGAGGTATTGGAATGGGCTGCCCAGGGAGGTGGTGGATTCACCGTCCCTGGAGGTTTTTAAACTGAGATTGGACATGGTCATGATCTAGTAAATGGACTGGAGTTGGACCAAGGGTTGGACTTGATCTCTGAGGTCTTTTCCAACCCAATCGATTCTATGGTTCTATGAAAAATAAATATGGGGTATGTATAAGGCACACCAAGCTCACCAAGTCGAACATTTTCTCCCAGCATTCAATGAGTTAGAAATTTTTTACTGCAATGGTATTATACCCCTATCTGTTCAAAAAGCCTTGATCTGTCAGTCTTGATCTGTCAGTCATACAATTCAGAGATGCTGCTCCACTTAAACTCACTTTCCTTTATACTAAGTATTTCAGTCATCACCATGGTTTCAGTAGCATATTTGCCTACAGCAAAAAAAAAAAAGTGCCTAAATTCCTTGCAAGAGAAATACCTGAGAGAGAAAGTAAGTAATTAAGTTAAGAGAGAGTTGTTGCCATTTAAATGAATTCACATTCCAATTACTTTTCACACGTTACCAATGAATGGACCAGCGAAGGTACAAAGACTTTTACTGGGAGTTAAGTTAGTACTGTACCTCACAAGACAATCCAGAATAACCCAATGGGCAGTCACATTTCTCTATCAAGTAAGCCTGAGGAGTCATCCCAGACACAGTGCCGCCTTCAGCGACTTCCAGTGTGATCTCAGAAATCCTGCAAAAGAGGAGTAAACATCTCTAATGAGATTAGTCAAGCACTAACTCAAACCCAGCTAGTTCATAGCTAGCATGGAGAAAACAGTCTTATTTGGCTGTTCGTAGGATTCTTGATCTAGATGAGACAACACTGTTTTTTGCAACTGCTAAGGAAACTACAAAGTTCAGCCCACCTCTGGTCTCATTTTCCATCTTTAGGCAACAGTATAACTAGCTAGCTCTCTGGTTTGATTCTTTTTTTTAAATCTCTTTTCAGGCAAACTACTAACAAAAGTTCATATCTGATACTTCATTTGGAGGGACTCATTAAGAAACTGAAGTCACATACTAAATGCAGTTCCAATTCATGACTCTCAGGGGTACGGCAATAAAACTGTTCACTAAATGAGTTTGTAATGAGGCAACTATTTAAAAAAATAAAATAAAATCTATCCTCAGCAACCTAACAAGCTCTAGAACAGACTTCAAAGATATTGGACATTTGCCTTTTTAGCAGGAATTTTAAGATCTGTGGCCAGATATCCTTTTTATTTTTTTTTTTTAGGATTATTTAGACATATAAAAAAACAATTCAAAGCAAACATGAAATCCTACAATGGAAGCATCTTCTAGTATCAGAAAGGGATATGCTTCTAACATTTTAACTTTCTAAATAGTTGTTTGATTGTATAAATAATAATATCCTTGCCTCCCAATCACTCCTTGTCTTTCCAGCATGAATGCTGTCCTGACAAATAGGGTTGAGTACATCCCAGACAAAGGTAACTAACATCTAATGAAATACACTTAATCCTAATGCACCCCAACGCTGTACTTTCAACTTACTTCTTTATTTTG
The DNA here is from genome assembly GCA_013397135.1 of Pachyramphus minor. Taxonomy (NCBI): domain Eukaryota; kingdom Metazoa; phylum Chordata; class Aves; order Passeriformes; family Tyrannidae; genus Pachyramphus; species Pachyramphus minor. The sequence goes on along the minus strand of VYXB01001936.1, from coordinate 633,340 downwards.
GGGGTTTGTTAGTTTGTTTAAATGAATGCTGTGTTCTGGAACACCTATTGCCTCTGAGAAATGAAAAGGGCAGAACAGTGTAAATTTTAAAGCTTCAAATATAATGCCAACCTAAGATAAAATGTCAAAGATCATCTGACTAACTAACTGAATAAATGTCAATAATGCAGCTAGAGTCTATTCATTAAGTGTCTGAGCACAGGGCTAATGTAGAGTAGCTCACAGAACTGCTCCTGTCATGTACTGCCAAACCTTGATTACTGAGTGACTCAGGGATGATCTTCTGCTCATTGGCATATAGGTACCAATGTCAGGATGAATATAGGAAAAGCAAATGCTCACCACTGATCTAGATGAGAGTCTTGTGATTGAGCTTACCTGACCAGACCCATACCTCTTGATACCTTGTGTCAATATAAAAATTCCAAATCCATCTAGTATCTTAAACCCTGTGCTCTCTTGTTATTACCTAAAGAAAGGGGTTCAGTGGAGCAGGGAAACTGAACAAAAAAAATCCCAAGAAAACAAAGCCAGGTCAAAACAGAAGACTAAAAATAAAGAGGGCAAAACCATTCAGACCTGATACGTAGCTTAGATTGAAATTTCTGTACATTTAATGGGGGGGGGAAATGAAATCTGCCCCCCCTATCAAGGCTGAGGCAAGGTTGAAAAACTGTTGTCAAAAAGATGTATTTACTTAACAATACATTCTAGGACCACAAACCTACCTATTTTTTGTGTGAAAATGTTACTTAAAGAATGTTTGGCTTGGTTGATTTTTGGCGACTGTCTATTAGGCAGCAGTCAAACAACTGTTACCTGATCACTGTCAGAAATATTGTAATAATTCCCAGTCAAATTGAAAGCATACTTCCAATTCAAATGAATTTATTGTCACAGCCCAGCTGCAAACCAAAATCTAATAAGAGCAATGTTTCCATTTAGAGTGGTGAATGTGAAAATGAGGGCAACAAAATGAACAATGCTGAAGAAAAATGTTTGGTTTTGGATTCTGAGCAGAAACCTTTAAATCACTAGCAATGCTGCAGCTTTGAAGCTGTAACATTAGCATTGCTGCTAAACTCTATAGCTAATACAGTGCTAACACTAGAACTAAGCTATTTTTATGTTTCCAATTGCTGTTGCTACTTTGAATTTTTATTTTAAAGTGTTTTTCCTTTTCTTTATCACTTACCCGCATCTTTTAAACTTTGCAACTGAAATTAAAGCACTGTTACATATAAATTTATAAAATTATATATTACTATATTAAATTATAAATTATAATTCATTAAAGCACGATTTCATATATAATTTTTCCTCCTCCCATTCACAGTTCCTTTTACTTTATACTTTCCCACTATGCAGTCAGGTAGAAAGAGAAGCTTTACTAGTTTACTACAAGTTTCCTTATCTGGAAAGCACAACACACTCTATTTAAACAAACGTTATAAGTCACGTAATTCAAACATATGTTTAAATTTGAGCATAAATATTGTCCTTTAGAGGGTCTCAGTTTATTTTTAATAAAAGCCTTCAATTGCTATGCAAGGTAATATTCCACTAACCTTTAAAAACATTTTGGGGGATTTATTTTTAGTCTTACATAAAACTTTCACTGAAATCATTCAAAGTGCTAACTTGAAAAAAATAATAATCTGTTCCTGCTATATTCTACCTAAAGTCTCAGATGCCATGTGGGAAATGCTATGTAACTAGACCATAAAAATCTATTGTAACATAACTGCCTCCAAAATCAAATATGCAAGATTATGACTTCAGAAGGAGAGTTACCAGAAAGACCAGATGAACTCTTTGCTAAGTCCTGCTGTCATAAAATGTCAGATTCTTAAGGGCCATGCTGTAAAAATATATTCTGGTTCTTTAAGTGATGACTTGCAAACCTGCCCTGAAACTGAAAAGTCGTCCCTTGTTCTGATATATGCCTCCTTACTCAATAGCCCTGATAAAACAGTGGTGTATTACAATGCAGGTCTGATTCAGTCACAATAGTCACACACATCCCAGAACAAACCCAGGAGCTTTGCTTTCATAAATTTCCTTGATGCTTGAGCTGAGATAGTATTCAGTTTTTGCCTCCAAAGCTGAACTAGGATCTGTACAGCATAAAGGTAAGGGAAGGGAGAATCAGACATAAAATACGAATATGCTTCTTAAATTTTCCACATTGCACTGGAGTTACCTTCATAACTCTTTTCACAGGAACCCCCTGTGCTTGTAATACAATATCTTACATGGACTGTGCCAAAAATAAATGAAACCAATGTAAAATATTTATGGCATGTGCTATTAATATTTCGCATCTAGCCAGCACAAGCTGCACAAATACTTTTCAGTAAAATATATACTTTAAATAGAGATAATAGCAGAAACAATGACTATGTTTTCTGTCACAAGATACTGCAAAGTTGCAAGGTATCTACCCCTCCCAGTCACCCTCAAACTCCAAAGGCAAGGCTCTTACAGACATATTTGTAATCTTAAAATCTGGAAGTAATTTTAGTCTATCACTTTTATGACAGAATCATAAAAAGAACCTCTGGAGACCTCTGGAGTTTATCTCTGATTATTCCCATGTCCTTGCTAATAAATTTTTTCTTGCAAAGGATATTGTGAATTCAATATTAAAACCTTTTTGCAACAGTCTATATAATCTGTTCTAGAATGTCTTTACCCCAATGAGTTTTTCTTTCATATCTAATGCGAATCTTTCCTGCAGAAGTTTAACTTAATTTTTGTTTTTGACTTCCCCACCATGGGAACAAAGAACTTATTCTTCTCTTTCTCTCTGTGATATTTTAAGCATCTTAAGGCAATTTGTAGTTTCTAAACATATCTGTTCTTTACATCTTCTCTCACTGGTCATGTTCCTTAACCTGTGATGATGTTCAGTTATACCCTCTGAACACTTTAATAATTTTTTTCTTGAATTCCATTAACTGGAACTTGATGCTTAGGCTTTATTAGAGTTAGGGGAAGTAAAAGAGGTTGGTGGTTTTTTTTCATTTTGCAGGCCATATCTGTTTATGCATGCAGATAGAGTATTAGGATTTCTTAACAAAAATATCCTTACTGAATCACGTTCACCTGGTGATCTGTTGTAAACAGCAGACTCCTCTTCAAAGAATAGGCAACTAAGCAGTTGTTCCTTGTTTGTTCAACTGACTGCTACTTTCAGAGTAAAATCTTATAGTTGACCTTTAGATTGCAGCAGATTTTTGTACTGTTCCAGTCATCTTGATGTCTGATGTCCACTCCAAATTTATTGTTATCTTTATTTCCTCATATAACTTGTTAACTATTAGATTGAATAGAAGATGTTGAGTGTATTTGACCCAAACATATTCTATTTCCCACTTGCAGAAGAAAAATCCTTTGTATACTAACACTTTAATTTAATTACAGCATCATGTTTTCATAAAATAGACATTTATTCAAAAAATACTCTGAAATTGTTTCAGAATGTGTGTGTTTTCTGCTGTAGGAACCTGAAGTAGAGTTTTCTGCTGTAGGAACCTGAAGTAGAGATTTTATTTGCCTATTGTGATTTAAATTTTCTATTGAATTAAACTTTGCTCTCCTGTGTCTTCTGCTGTGCTGAACGCTCTCTCCTTCTGTTCTTTCTTCTCAACAATGCTTATAGCTAATGTTATCAACACAAATTCTGTTGGGAATAGCTGGGAGGTCTACAAGGTTATCTGTGGCTACTGCACTATTTCAGACCACTGCATGAAATAGTTACCTGCTCTGCCTCATGATGTTGCCATGAGTCGCCTTAATAAGAATGTAATGAATATCATACAACACATTCATGAAGTCTTCCCGGGATACAGCTCTACTTGGTCTTGAGTCATCTCCATAAGGCTTCCAGGTGAAATCTGTCTGAGACATTGTCCTGTTGATACCTGAGTCATCATGATAATATTCCCAGTGTACAGTGTTTCTGACTCTTTGGTCATCGCCATAATATTCCCATTCATGCTGTAAGACAGAAATGCAAAAACAGATTATTAACAGTGTCCAAAAGAACAGGGTGCTTAAGCTTTAGAGTAAAAAAAGCAGATGGAAATGTAATTTACCTCTGTCATCTCTATCTCATGCCTTGTTAGCTGCCCAATCAGAGGGGCAGCCATGTGCCGGACAATAATTCTTGTATGAGTAGGAGGCCCACCTCTTATGATGACTTGTGGATAGTAAGTAGTAAAACCCGTCTCTTCTCGGGCTTCAAAGTAGATGGCATATTTCAGTTTCCCTCCATAAGCTGTCAGCTAAGAATGCACAAAAACAAATCTTAATTTTCAGTTATGTAGAAATGAATTCCTGGGAAGGAGATAGATGCACTCTGCACTCATGTGTAGCCTGATGAATGCATACACGGTAAAAAATAGCAATACATGCTCGTTCAACTATCTGGGGAAAACGGTTCAAAAAACCGTTCAAAAACACCCATCAATAAGTTGTTATTCTACTACACTAAAAATAATATGTTACCTATTTCTTTATATGTGCCTTGGTGTTCCCCAAAATTTGTGTTTAAGGAAAGAAACATCTAAACCTTCCCATGACAACCCAAGAAATACCAAAAGTGCAAAATAAATGGTCACAGAGGTGCATAACAACATCCAAAAGGAGGGTTATTTAAATCATTTTCTCCTGTGTAACTTACAAAGGTCAGATATTTTTGGTTTAAAATTGAGATAAAAAATTGCAAGAGAGTTATATTAAATTTTATGCAGCTTATTTTTTCAAATAACATTTTTATGAGAAAATCTATCCTGTGCAAAAATATTACATATTAATATCTGCAAAATCTATGTTAAATATTGTTCATGTTACTTTATGAATTTCCATGATAACAGAGCAAATAATTTTTAATAATGGAATAGCATTTATTTTCTTCTGAAGTTCCTTCCACTGTGTGATGATATGCTCATTGGAAGGGAAAAAAGGCACTGTAAAATAAGACTAAAGAAAAGAAATCCATGTCAGTATTCTGTGGAATTTTAGGTTTACCTTTCGTCCTTCAAACTGCTCTGGAAGTCTCCAGTAAACAGGTTCTGACCGAAGATCCTGCATCACCTGTTCTATATTTGCTACTATTTCAGGAGGCTGGAATGCAATCCCTGAAAGAGTGCTGCGCTGAAGCTTTTCATCCACCAGTGGCAGAATCATTTGCTCTGGCTTCAAGGTCACCTATGCATAGTCAAAAAATTTGAGAAGAAAATTAACTCTAGTTTCCCGAAAGAATTGTTAGTCTTTAAATTCTACCTCTTTAAAAAATTATTTCTAGGTAATTTCATTTCACATCATGAGCAATTTGTCACAAAGCAGTCTTACTACTCTTTCAGGTATAAACAGTGCTAATAATGACTTTCCTCTTGTGCTTTTTGCACCTTGTCCTCATGTTAACAACAAATGTAGTAGCACTGGTTAAAATAGTTTAATCAGCAAGTGATTCCATGAATTTTATCAGAGTGATTTTCATAGTCCTATTTCAGTCTCCGGCCTCTTCTGTGCAGATTGTGAGAAATGTACCTTACATAGAAGCATAGTTCTCACCACCACTCATTATACATCACTGGGGCTGTGGAACACAGTGCCTGATCCCTTTACACTTCTATGCAATATTCAAAGCTAAACATTTTTCAGGCAATATGCAGAGAGTGAGGGCTCAGTGAGGGTTTCTGTAACTCTAAATTCAGATTTAATGAAAAATACAAGGATGCCACTTAGATGCTTATAATTTTCTTAGACTTGTTGACATAGTCTCAATAGCATTATATTGAAATCATTATTCAGATCAAAAACTGTAACAAGAGTCTTAGTAATTCTGTGCCAATGGAAGTATCACTGGGAGCGTGTGAACAGATGCAAAGGGCTGGTATAAAAATTGCTTCTCCCAAAGAGTGAGGAAAACAAAGAAAACAAATGCAGTCATAAATCTAACAGTCATCCCATCAACAGGCTGGTCATGAGATAGAAGCCAGGTAATGACGAATCAGCTAAGTCCTGTACTGTACTTCCAGTATCCTGATATTTCCATTTACAGCGGCATCTATGGACTGATCAGACATGGAAGCATTCCTAACATTGCCAGAATAACTGTATTTTACTGTTTAATACTTTAGACATCAAGAAAGGGGTCAACACATTTGAATTTCAGATTAGCCATGCCTTATTGTCATATAAGACAGGATTCGCTTGTTTAAACAAGTGTAATGCCATTTGAAGCACCTGAAAGTATCTGAAATAGCCACTATCAGTTGGCAGAACACAGAATATAAAAAACTAGATGAGACATAATCATAGTCTCCTTTAGATATGAGCACAAATACAAAGGGAAGTTAATCAAGAGAAACAAAATAATCAAGAGGTTTAAACTGTTTATGGTTTGTGCTACCACAAAGGTCAAAGCACAATTATCCAGAACTGCTGCTGTCATGGAACTTGATTAAATTTTATAACTTGCCAGTCCTCAACAGCCTTCCATCTCCAGTCTAGCAGTGTATGATGGGCAAAACAGAAATAATGAGAACAACTGGGTCAGATCATAATAAATCACTTCACCCACTAGGAGGGGAAGGAGGTGCTACTGGATTGAACAACAAAGGGGAGAATAAGTTGTATTCATATTACATTATGCAAGAAACATCACCTTGATTTCAGCCTAAAATTTCCTTATGCAACTGATGCTTGTACTTGACAAGTCTGGGGCTTTGGTTGATTTGCATTAGGTAGACAACATGCTTCTATGGCCAACATGCTTTCGAGCAGAGATATGACTGACCATTCATGGGGACAGAACTAACCTTTTTCCATTAGAAATCGCTCCTCCAGAATGTAACTGAGGAGCTGGCACAGCAGTGTCAGACAGCAACAGTCTCAATGTGTGTTTTGTGCTTCTTGAACAGATAAATGGAGACATCTAGTCTGCCTTATTTGTCAGTCCAGCATAGGCCTCAAGGCCCTCTTCCACAAACAAGTGGAGAGCTCTTTGTTTGCTTTGATGAATTATACCCTTCCATTCTTGAATTTAAATACAGCTTCAATAAGCTTTTTATAAAATTAAAAAAACCCCACCAAAACAAAAATCAACAAAACAAAACCCAACGACACCAAAACAGCAAAACCAATAATGAAAATAAACAGATTAATTGAACTATGGGAAATTTATGCTGGACAACAAGCACCTGTGACCCTTGAATACACCTGGGTAAACTGAATATCATGTACCAGGGATTATATTGCAATGCATTGTACTGCATAATTTCCCCATATGACTAGCTTGCCCTTTCTTGGGGCTTAGTAACTTTACTTTGGCTTCACATCAGCTATCCTATCACTCAATTTCTTATATACTTATTTACTTTTAATGTCTTGACCCTGATTGTGCAATGGAACATATCGCTCTCATCACCTCTCAAAGTATGAAGAGGAAAATGATTGCTTAACTGTTTGACCATTTTCTAGCTACCTCTCAGTGCCTGACTAAAAGATGCCAGCAGGAAACAACATTATCGCATTACATGGCTCAGCAGTTTCCTACTCACCCACATACGGATCAGCCCTCTTGCTTCACTGCACTGTTTAGTCAGGCCAAAGCAATAGCAACGGCTGCAGCCAAGTGGGTTTCTGGCAGAGAGACCAAATGTACCAGACTTGCACCTGTCACAGTGGACACCCTTCACATTAACCTGGAAGAAAGAGAATGTTTAAAAAGGGGGAAAAAAGAAAGGGGAAAAAAAAAAGGAAATTTTATTTTAAGGTAGCAACAGGAAAAAAAAATCATGCAGTGATGATAACAGAGTGCAGAAAGAAAGAATAACAAGGGTTAGGCAACATTCAAGGAACTTTCCAGTTTCTTATCACGTGTATATGTAAACATATGTAATTAATGTAATTAAAGCATTTGCATTTGTATACACTGAGCAACTCTGAGCAATGGATGCTGGCTTCACACTGACATTTGTAAGCACAGAAAAATTAAATGGCACTTTGGGCATGACATGCTCAATAACTGATTGATAAGATAAGAAAAATAAGTTGTTCTGAAATTGCCCGTGTTAATCAGGCCTTTTTAATAGGAATTAGCATTGACATGTTCGGATATTTAAGGTACAGCACTAAATGTTCTTGCTGAGAAACGTATTTTAATGGAAATTCTGTAGAGAAAAGCTTTCTCCTCTTCATGATTGTTTTCCACATCATTGAACAGTATTAACAAGGCTGAAATGTTTCACTGTTGTAATGTCAATGCTTTTATTTTCATTTTTCAATTAGTCCAAATAGAAAGCTATTCCAGATAGGGGAGATACACAATAATTTATGCAGAGCCTTTTAAAACCATTTTCATACCGAGACCAAGGTATTTAAAAAGAAAAGAAAATCACCAATATGAAAGTACGGATTGGCTTTTCCCCCACATACACCTTTTTTTTTTTTTTTCCTCTTGAATGTAATGTGAAGAAAACAATCTAAAAAACAAATTAAACTTTCCAAAGCTTATATAGGAAACCAACATTATCCCTCAGGATTTACCATTTTTAACCCTCATTTCCACATGTAACTCTATCAACAAATGTGCCTACACTGTATTTAGCTTAGATTTTGCTGCTTTTTGTCAGGGCTTACAATGAGGCTCCTGAGCCTTTGAAAGCTCATTTCTGCAGCTGTAACAGAAGATTTAAATGGGAATGATTACCATTTTCTAAAAGTCTAGTTTCTTCAATATATAATTCTTTCAAAAAAGTTATACAAAATGTTAACCAATGCTAGATTTAAATTTAACCTTAGGTATAAATTCTGAGGAAAAAACACTGACTTCATTCAGTATTATTTGTCCATTTTCTGTCATAAAAGGTGATTTTTACTTGCTTTGAATTTTGTTTCATGTCAATTTCAGTTCCTTATCATTAATCATCAGCTAAATAAATACTGTTCATTTGCACTCACAGAAACATAGAAGCACCTATTAGCCTTAAAAGAATCAACAAAGAAACACTTCCATTTAAAAATACCATCAACCTCCCTTTTTTCTACTTGGTGCTTATAGGAGCTACAAGAAAGACGATGAACCAAAGAAGTTGTGGAGACTCCTCTGGAGATATTCAAAAGCCATCTGGACACAATCCTGAGTAACATGCTCTAGTGGACCCTGCTTGAGCTGGGAGGTTGGACTAGATGACCTCTAGTGGTCCCTTCCAATCTGACACATTCTGTGATTCTGTGACATCCTGGACCTAATCCAGAAATGGGGCACTGAGATGGTGGGTGGGGCTTATCCTGAGACTCTGAAAGAATTGAGGTACTTCAATTTCTCCATTTCAGAGGCTGACACAGGGCAAATAGCATTGAGTTTTACTAAGACACTCCATGTGATCAGCTCACTTCGATTTTTTTATGGTCTCACCATCAAATGAATCAGTATTTGTGAAATAGAACATGATGGATATCTTCTGTTAAAACATACCAGAAAAATGGGAGGTCAAGCAGTTTGCACAGAGGTTGTGAAATCCCTCTCCATCCTTGGAATTACTGCCTCAGTAGTGTCTTTCAAAACAGGCACTGGACTAGGTGACCTCAATAAGTCACTTCCAACTTATTTTGTTCTACAGATCTTCCACTGAGTCTTTAAACTCAGAATTAAGTGACTGGTGCCCATTTAACAAAATAATTACCTGGCAATTCAACAATCTAAATTCATTCTTCCATTTTACTAGCTCTTTGTGTCAATACAGACCTAAAGAAGAAAAATGAATCGAAGTCACAGAAGGAATCTCTAGAGGTCACTTTTAAAAGCCTCCTCCTTGAAGTGAGACTATCATGCCTCTTTCTAGTCAGTTCTTGAAAATTTTCAAGAATGGGTATTTCACAATGCTTCTGGATAATTTCTTCCTGTGCTACATAAGCCTGATTTTTTTTTCTAATGTCCAACTCAAAATTCCCTAGCTGCCATTTGCAGCTGCCATCCCTCATTACATCTTTTGTCACCATAAGAAAGAACTTGACTCCATCAACTACTCTTTGAAGTGGCTATAGGCTGCAATTGCACTTCCTCTTATTAGCCTCTTTTTTCACGCTAAGAGAGTCCAGCTCTCAGCACATCCTCACAGATCATCTACTGTAAGACTCTTTATAGCCCTTCTCTGGATCCTCTCCAATTTCTCAACAACACTTTTGAATCAGGTCCTAAAACTGGACACCATTTCCAAGTGCAGTCTTACCAACACTGAGTAAAGAGTAGAGCACTGAGTAGATAAAGATTTTCTTCTGCTGGTCATGCTCTTTGTGATGTCCTACTTTGCAGCTGCATTGGCCAGTATGCTTAATGCATCCAACTCAGTAGGCAGGATTTACAGAGAGAGTATAGGGTTGTTTTATATTATGCTTTTCAGTAGGATTACCACTCAGACTTTTTCCTCCCAAACTGTACTGATTCTTGAGGTCATTCCTCTCCAATTCATGACCTTTCCATTTTCCAAGTCATCAAGCTTTTCAAGTGTCCTCTGGACTATAATTCTACTGTTCAGTATGTCAACCTTCTATCTCTTTCAAATCACCAATATTCTCAAATGTGCTAATCATGAATTCTGTCATCTGTGGTGCTGATGAAGGTATTGGCTCTGAGGTACTCTGCTTGCTGGCTATGAACTGCATGTCAAACCACCAATTACTGCCCTTCAAACCATCAATCCAGTCAATTTTCAAACCACCTAATTGCACTGTTCTTCCAAGAACAATTCCAAATAAGAATGCTATGGATGGTGATGCCAAAAGTCTTTGCGTTAGTGACCCTGAACTGGATGCAGTCTACTCAGAAGAGATACTACTGCAGTGAATTCCACTAATGAAATTATGAATGTTGACTCCCTCTAAGACAATGTACTTTGAACTAGCACTCTGGCATACTGTGATTACTGATGTGTTTGCTTTTATTTTGCCTGATACCTGAACAAGAATTGTATTATGGGGATAAACTGGCAGCAGTTCTCTAAGAACAGAAAGAAATTCAAACTAAGAAAAAAGCTCAAGAGGATGCTATCCTAGCAAGTGTCTGTATATGAAAAATCAACTGACAAGCAGTTAAGTCTTTCTTTGTGTTGGACTCCTACCAGAGCAGTAAGCAAATGCACTATGAAAACCAAGGAGATTTCTCTGCATATATTGTTGGAATAAGTAAGTACAAAGGTCAATAAATTTTGCAATACACTTTCAGTAGGTACAAAATCAGTTTACAACCTTCATTGCCCTACCTTGCAGCTGCATTGGCCGGTATGATCAATGCATGAGCACTTGCCCTCTGTTTCACAGCTCTGTGGATCAGTCCCAGCCAGAAAGCACTGACAAGCAACACAATGTGGATAATTCCAGTAGCCCAACCTGCACTCAGTGCATTTATCCCCAGAGAATTCAGGGCGGCAGAAGCAACAGCCTGTATTTAAGTCACACTGAGAACTTAGGGCTCCAACAAGGCTGCAGTCACAGGGCTAAAAAGGAGAGAAACAAGGACACAATTGTAATTGTGCTCTGAAAAAAAACCAACCCAAAACAAAACAAAGCCCAACCAAAAAGCAATCAATCTCTTTCAACTACCTGTAAATAAAGTACAGCAATTAATTTCCACTGTTTAAAAGTAACATATCTAAATTATAAGGATAGTAATTTATTTTTACTCAACAAGGGTCAAGCATATACACTAAATACATCTACAATACTGGTGGGTTTTTTCCACCAGTTTTTTTCAACAGATACAACTTATCACTGATAGGCAGTGAAAACAAATAAATCTCAAAGTGTCAAGGACATTAGGATACTTTGGGGACAAAATTAACTTGCAAACTACAAACAATCTCTAAAAACTATTTTGTATGTAAATTCTTTGCAGGCATGTTGAGACCACTTTCCTAAAGCTGAAATTGCTCAGGGGCAATTGGTTTAGTAGTTCCAGAGAAATCTAGTTCAATGTTTATTAGTCATCCATCAGACAGGTGTCTTTGTACAAAAAAGGCTCCTAGATGACAGCAGTTTACACAATAAGGACTAGAGATTTAGTCATGCAGTATACTGGGAAGTAAACTTGCTCAGAGAATGAGACTTGCGCAGGCAGGTAAGGATAGAAATAGGTGATTTGCCAGGGGGTCTAGATATTGAATACAGAATTAAGGAGCAGGAAAACTGCAGAGTTCCAAGGAACAGAAGAATCCCTCAGTGCTGTTACTGTGACTGCACTGCAAAGTTAGCACAGGACATTGGCTGCAATCACTGGCGTGACCAGAATCTCATTTGGAGGAGTTCAGCTTACAGAAGCAAACTCTGTGCCAGTGGTACAGGTTACCACAGTAACTGACATGGATAGACTTGCTAAAATTACAGACACAAAGCTGAAAAAGAGAAGAAGAAAATGTAGATTCAGTTTCTAAGCAAAATTGTTTATTATATAACTACTTAGAGCACCTTTCTTCTGATCTGAAAAGACCATATATAAAGAAGGTGAGTATTTACAGGAAACATTCAAATGAAATCTTTACTGAATGCTGATAGAAATACTTAACTGCTGGTTAAATAAATTTTTTAGGTTAGGTAGTAGGCTGCTAGACTACTACCTAACCTAAAAAATAAAACCTTCTGACGGAACGACCTTTATACCACAAGATATATGTGAACATAATGCTTAGAAAGCAAATTCTTTGTCATACTCTGAAATAGCTTGGTGTGCAATATCAAAACCTAAATTACCATCAGGTGCTATGTTTGTTTTTGCAGTTGTATGCAATGCTCTCTATCCCTGAGTTAAAAGAGCCTTGGAAAACTTCTATGAAAATTGCAAGCAGGAGATGCACATTGTACTTTGCAGAAATTAGTTGCAACATACGAAAAGAGATGTGGACTGAGAGATCATTATTAATTTAGATGGTGCCATGGAACTGTCATACTAATGTGCTCACATAAAAGACAATCAGAGAATCTATTCCAGAACTCAAACAGAGGTCTTCAACCTCATTAGGCTGGTTTCAGAAGCCAAGAGTCTACATCACAGCAGCACACCAGAGGTTTCACAAGAGGAGTTTTTCGTACATACAAAAAAAGAAATCATTCTTGACAACTACTCTGCAGCCTCAGCAACATGACAAACAGCCTTTCAAGAAAAAGCATTAATGGTGTATGACTATGTTCAGACAAGATATAGTTTTTTGGATGAATTGTAGCAGTACTATAAATCTATCATCATCAATTAGCAGAGAAGAGAGGAGAAGGCATTTGAACTTTGCACAGCGTCCAATTTTCACCCTTATTTCACCCAATTTTCAGCCTTAGCCAAATACTGCTCCCCTCAACTCAAGGCCGTTAACAGCAGCTTTCGTGGCCTCCTTGACGTTCTACCATTGTTTTCCTGTTTCTTCTCCCTTCTCTTCATATCTTTTTAACTCTGTGTCAAATATTGTGACAAAAGGTTTTAAAGGCTAATGAAAAGGTTTATTACCCCTTTCAGAACAGAGGAAGAAAGAGATATTTACTACTAAGGTGCATGTTTCTTCCCTCCTTGATGTCTTTTATACACTAATAGAAGCCCTTCTCAAGCAAATTTTGAGTACAAATTCCCAGTGGTATCATTAAGCGGTACCATTAAGACTAAAGCAAATTTGTTCAACAAAAGCACTGTCAATTACTTGTAAATATACATCTATGTACATTGTTCAATACTTTCCTCAATCACTTTAAAAACAGTTGTAATAAAATAAAACCAGTTTCAAGCAGGACACTGACTCAGCGTGACAGCAGAATCCACAGGGTGTTTTGTGTTACAGGCTGCATATTTGAGGCAAATGATCTGTAATGCTCAGTATCAGACCACCAACATGTACATCACAGTCTGACACCAAAACTTGCAATGCAGAGACAAACCATGGTTTACAAACCAAGAATTGTGTTCCAGCTATAAATTACTGTGAAAAAGGTAACGCACACAGAGAAAACAGAAATCCACTCACCTTGCAGCCACTGACAATGTTGTGGCCCCAGTGATTTGGTGCACATTTGTCACACATCTCTCCAACTGTATTGGGAGGGCAGAGACAGCGGCCACTGATGGGATCACAGTTATTACCAAAACGTGAACACTCACAGGCTTCATGGGAGACAGAAAAAAAATAAAGCAGAGGAAAAATTAGCCCTTTTTTTGACACCTGGAGAGCAGACCCTAACAGGGTTAGGATCATTCCTTTACTGTGTTGTGAACTCTCAGTTATCTGTGAACACAGTGGGGTAGGAAAGGTAGGGTAAACTCAAACAAAACAAAACCAGTATCAATGGAACACAGGTTAACTGAGGTTGAAGAAACTGCAGTGAGAACACAATGGAAAAAATAAATGCACCAACTAACTAAGTGCAGAGACTTCTGAGACTGTGCACTCTTGTGACATAACTGCAGGAATGCTGCTCTACAATTTCTGGACCTCTGCTGTCTCCTGCAAGAAGCCACCTGAGCCATCTATGCAGGGAACTGCAGTGTGTTTAACATCTTATAGACCATTCTGAGCCAACCTCCTGAAATTTCTGCCACTCTAAATAGACTTCTTTTAAGGGGAAAAAGAGGTGTTTCAGTTTCTTTTTCCATTTCTATTCCTTCTCAGGTTACATGTCCTCTGCCTTGGGAGGATGTAAAAAAGTTGATGTTTCCTCTCCATAGGAAACTGGGATTCTTTGCAGATTATATTAAATTAAAAATACTTCGGGTTTGAAAGTAGTTCCGGAAGCGATCTTTGCTCTTAAATGATTATTAAGTGAACAACTCATTGGTGGAACATACAAATTCAAGGTATGTAAGTGATAAGTAGTTATGGGGCACAAGACACCTCAGGGATTGAAGAAGCAGAACTGGTGTATGGTTATTTTCATACCAACCATTCACATTACCCCTGAGGTCAGAGAAAAAGCATCATAAGCAAATTATGAATCTCTGAGCCATAATCTGTTCCTTGGGGTGTTTAAAGGGCAGTGTGACTTTGTTGCTGAGGGCTTCATTTATGATCATTGCCTTTACTGTATGAAATACCTCAGTTCAGTTAAACAAGAAAACAAGAGATGTGCAAAGATAGAACTCATATCTGAAGTTCAAATAAAAACTGACTTTTATTTTTCCCCATCAATGCTTTCTAAATAAGGTAATTGTTGCAAAGAAGGTAGCAGGTTTTGCCTCCATCATGCAGGATGGAGTTGCATGCTACTTCAAATCTTTTGACACACTGCAGCTTGAAGATGCTTCAGAATACAGCTCACTGGGAGACTGAGACTTTCGGATGTGACAGCTCTTCTATGGGCTTCCAGGTCTTACAGAATATTGACTTAAAAGACATGGAGGGGAAAAAGGAGATAGACCAACCTTTTTTTCATTTTTGCTTTTATCATTATCAAAAAAAAAAAAAAGGGAAAAAATACAACACATTTGTTGCAAGCAATAGTGAAATAGAAATCTCTTTTGTATCTTTGCTTCTAGAATGTCAACACTGATGATGCTTTAGGGTTTATTTTATGATTTATGGGTTTTTATTGCACAAGAAAAAAATCAAATTATATTCCTTCTGGATAAATGCTAGATAAAAAGGGTCCAATATTTTATTTGATACTTAACTGACACAATGGAAATAATTTTTCTGTACCTTTCTTTCTAGCACATTTTGATATATTTTACTAAATTTCTGATTTTCTTTGTGATTAATAATTTAATTCCTTATTTTTGTCATTTGAAGGAATACATAAGAAGCCTACTAAAAATAGGTGGGGAAAAACAGCTTGTTGAAAAACAGATTTCCTCTCCATCTGTTCTACTTACTTAGGAACTTTTAAAAATCTGAATGTTCTGAGTATCTTTAGCTGTTTCTGTTATTTTAAATATTTGGTGATCACAGGCTGATACAATTCTATTTAAAATGTTGCATGGATTTACTCTTTCATTTCATAGTTTTCTAAGAGAGCAATTATAATTTTATTGTGAAATCTTATTAATAGCCCTCTCATTTTCTTTCCTCAACTGTATGAAGTTAACAACATCTTTTTGTGTTTCACAATAGTGATGTACTTTTAAACTGTGAAATGTTAGAATAAGAGGCTAACCATAAAGATAAACTACAGTATTTTTTCCCCTCTGTATACGTGCTAAAGGCTTTAGGACTGCAGTTATCATTTGCATTTTATTTCAAGCTCTTTTCATCAGTGAGCCTGGGAACCAATCTTTCCCTTTTCCAAGCTGCCAATGTGTTTGCACTTTTCGAGGTTGTTCCCCTTATGAACATGGGAAACAATATCATAGAACAACATTTTCAAACATAATCTATAATCCAGCCTGTTTATCCCCACTATAGCTAAAACTGAAATTTGCTGCACAAATGTGGGTCTCAAGGCCTTCATGCCCCTTCCATAAAAAAGGGGAGTAAAAAAAGGCAGAGAGCTAGTCTTGCTGTTTCTGCTGCCATTCTGGATAGGAAAGGAGGAAGAACAGATTACTGGACATGGTGAATTCTGCTTTGGGGAAGAATACAGTTTATGCCTGAAGAATAATAGCAGCATTCTGGCATTCCAGTAGTCATTCACACTAGACAACCAGCTATGTCTCCTGTGATCACACCTAAATGAGTCTGTGAAACTTTAAAAACACAGTTCTACTAGCAAAGATGGATATTTCTCTATGAAGAAACCTATCAATTAGTTTCTTTTTGAGATAGCAATCTGTACTACTTCAGGGATAGGAAGCATCCATTTCAGGTTTTGACCTAATGTCCAAAAAGGAAAAGAATAAGTGTAAAGAACTGGCCGGATATATTTATATCCAATGCTGGAGTTTCAACACGTAGAAAAGCAGACTTTTTATGTGTTTACACAAGGGATATAGCAGACAGAGTTACCTGAAGACATTGTTGTACACAAAAAGTATACAAGTAAGCAAGAAACTAAATATTGCTGTACAGAAAAGGATTGTATTAATAAAAAAGATTTGGAATAAAACTAGAAAGAAAAGGATGTTGTGCTTTTGTTTTCCTTTCAAGCAAAAACTTTAATCAGACTTCTATGATATCCTTAACATAATTAAATTATAGGAAATTCATAGAATTTCTTGGCAGACAGTACTTGGAATAAAAAACATCCCTGTTCCTTCTAAACATAGTAGATGTTGGCCATAAAATGGCAGAAATTACTCCTGTCTTTTGTTCTTGCCAATCACCATCCTTGCCAACTGACTGATTTACAAGGCTGTCTATGAACATACCTACCTGTCAGGAAAATTTATTAGGCAATCCAAACTCAGCCAAATTAGAATCTTAGGAATAAACAACCAACAAAATAAGCAAATCTGCACTTGGGTGCAAAAAATTTACATACGAGTACAGCCTCCCTCTTCAAAGTTGTAAAATCCATGTGCACAGCGGTCACACTTCTTTCCTGTCACTCCAGGCTGGCAATAACACTGTCCATCTCCATCACAGTCAAAGGACTTGGAACCAAAAGAGTTGCAGTTGCAGGGAACACATCCTCTTGAAGACTGTAAGCCAAATGTTTCAGGCTATCACAGAGAGAGGAAGAGCAGTTAGTACACAGAATGATTACCAGGAGAAAAGAGGAAGAGTTGAGAGTGTAGGGAGGTCTTTCCTCTTCGTCACTGAAACACTACTCTTAACAAATTTGAATCGTAGTGGTAAAACCCTGGAGCAAGGACACTAAATACCCTACATAAATGAGAAAGAATAAAGATTACATAATGTTACCTGATGCTATAATGAATGTTCTACAAGTGTAATGCACTGCTTATGAGACTGTGTTCCCATAAGTACAATTCTCATATGAAATGGAATGTATGTCAGTACTATATACCCTATGTCTGGTTGTAAGAATTTGTCAAGTAGAGTTTGCTGCTAAGAGAGCAAATTCAAATTCTTAGCAAAGAATGGAGATTGATTCAACTGGAAAGCCTCGGAACAACTAGATATTATCTATGTCCCCTGAGCAGGGGCAATGTCTGTATACTGTGTTCTGTAACTTAAGGGCCTTTCTTTTGAATGATATATAGGAATAACTTCAGAGGAACAGATATAATGTATTTGTGTACAATACAAACAAATAATGGGAATTATCTATTTTTAAGATAAAAACTCTGTCTTTGGATGAGGCCTTTATTTCTGTTTTCTTTCTTTATTTCCTTTTTTTGCAGTGATTAATACAAAGTTTCTACAGAACCCGAGTAGATATTATCAACTACAGTAATAAATTTCCTCAACTTCACTAGTAGAATGCAAAGTACTTGTAAAGAGGGGAAGACACATGCTCATTTGTCTATGTCTGGAGTTCTGCACAAAGCTTTCAACCAACAGACCTTCTGGGTTTCACTGCATCAGCCAACAGAGGCTCCTAGGAGCAAACCATGCTTGATATTCAAATTCTGAACTCAGTCTTGAGCTAGACTGCTTTAAATTTTTCTATGCTATTTTTCAGGCGTGATGATTTTCAAAGAAATCTGAAATCCAAATCATAATAATACCAACTTCCCTTGAAATTGATATTACAACATTTAATATTAAAATCTATCAGAGACTGTGCTAGAAGAGCAAACAGTTAAAAATTATATATTAAAAAAGATCACTGCTAACAAATATAAATGGAACACAATGAAAATAATTGCTTTACAATGTACTACTGTGTGATCCAGGCACAAGCTGCTAGATTTTTACCTACTATAAATCAGTAGATTTTTCAAATCAGTGGAGCTGCACTGACTTTGACTAGGGAAGTGCTGTACTCAGCATTAGTGAGGCTGCACCTCAAGTACTGCCTCCTGTTCTGGGCCCCTCATTACAAGAAAGAAATTGGAGTGCTTGTCCAGAGAAGGGCAACAGGGCTGGTGAAGGGTCTAGAGAGTAAGTCATACGAGGAGTGGCTGAGGAAACTGCAGTTGTTTAGCCTGAAGAAAAATACACTCGGGGAATACCTTACTGCTCTCTAAACTACCCGAAAGGAGGTTGTAGCAAGGTGGGAGTCAGTCTCTTCTCCCAGGCAACTGGCAACAGGACAAGTCGATATAGCCTCAAGCAGTGCCAAAGGAGGCTCAGGTTGGACACCAGCAATAATTTCTTCACTGAAAGGGTGGTCAGGCATTGGAACAGGCTGTCCAGGGAGGTGTTGGAGTCACTGCACCAGGGGTGTTTAAGAAATGACTGGACCTGGCACTTAGTGCTATGTCTAGTTGACAAAGTGGTGATTCAAGGTTGGACTTGATAATGTTGGAGGTCTTTCCTATCCTTAAAAATTCTATGATTTACATTTTACATGGATTTGTTTCATATTGGAACCCCTAATCTCTTGTACTGGTGAATTCTCAGAAGCTTCAGAAGCTTTCCATGGAGAAATCCTGGAATCTGACATCTGAGGTTAATACTGAAGTTCCGCACCCACACAGAGAATCTGCTGATAGGTGTCAGAATACCTATGATCAGAATTTGGCCTGAGAAACTACATGAACCTAAGCAAATGCTTGATTATACACATAATAAAGAATTACACTGATTTTCATTTTCAAATTCTATAATGAAATGTTTTGCCAATTTCTGCATGACAAAATACAGTTTATCAGAGAGAAAGAAATACTCAAATAAGTACACTCCAAGGTTCAATTAAATATATGACTATCTCTAAAATTTCTTTTACACAGGAAGAAACTCACAGAAATGTGAATATGCACAATCTCAGGACAGACATTCAGATTAATGCAGTGAAATTACCAATGCACAGCATGCATCTCAGTTTTCAATATAAAGTTTGATAGAATCTAATACATTCTGTTTAAAAGGGTGAAAGTCAGAAAAAGTCTGATACTGGCACTCCACACTCCATTAAGTTAGGAAAGATCACTAGCATGCTGAGTTGTATTCTGTGAGGAGGTCTGCACAAAGACATTTTGATAGGTCATGCAAACAAACCTCAAGATGAACCCCCTAGTTAAGTCCTCAGCAAAGCTTATTCACACACAGAAATTCTAAGAATCACAGTTACTGAACAATAGATAAGATCCTGGATTACAAAGAGGAAATACAATGAATTTTCTGATTACATTATTATATTTTGTCCCCATAAGGGTATGTCAAGTGTTTATGTGGGCAAGACAGTAACCTAATTCATGTGCAATGGGTAAAAGCTCATTTCTTCAAGGGAATCCATACGAAGGAATACAGCATGGGTCCTGGAGTCTAGCTGAGGAGAAAAAACACTGACAGGTATTTTTCAGACAGGGTGGGATAAGCATGGAGGGTTTGCGTTGCAGGGAGAAAAAACAACATTTCTAAAACACTGCTCCATTAGAAGCAGTTGCATCATAATTACTTTATTCTAGGAAATAAGTTGCTTTGTTGATCTATGATAAGCAATGAACACTCCTGTTATTCTGGGCATTACATTCAAATTACTTGTACCGCACCAAGTTAAAAATGGCTCAGATAACTGGCCATATTCACTAATGAGAAGGTTTAACACCAGTTATGATTGATATTTTAAAATTAGATCTTAACTATTTGCCTCTGGGGCTGATCCTTCTTGCAAACTCCTCAAGCTGCTGATTCTTGAATTGTTAGAACAGGAAGTCTTATGCTGTCAAAAGCCAAGAAAATCCCACTTATTCCATTGATTTATGTATATCTCCCATGCATTTTCTGTATACAGCTGCTAATGGTGCTGGTTTCGGACTTATTCTGGTATTTGATTTCTCGCTGATATCACAGTTTGAACAATGAGAAGGCCTAGGATTGAGGAAGCGTCCTAAAAGCCTGCCTGTCTTCTGAGTCTCTCTGTTTTCAAGAATTTCTTCTATTGTAGCATGCATATTTAGAATTAAAAAAACTCCAATCCATGTGAGCTCCAAACACAAGCAAATACAAGACTTCAGCCCATGCAATGCACACATTTTCTCATTACCATAGTCTCAGGCCGGTAAGCACCTCGTGGGCACCCACTGGCACTGCTGGCACCCCATCTCCGAGGGGGTACCCGAATCTGCTGACTGCTTCCTGCATTTTCCTGCAATTTAGGCACCTGTCTCCTGATTTCACAGCGTCTGCCCATGAATCCTGATTTGCAGATACATCTTCCCAACATATCACATTGCAGTGACACAGATCCTAAAGGACTGCAGCCACAGGGTATACAAAACAGCTTTTCTGGGGCCCAGAAGTAGCTAGGCTTTAAGAATGGAAAGTAAACACTGTTAGAAAGTAAAGGTAAGGAAACTACACCACCTGAGAGAGTACAGGAATAAAGACAGGTGCAAACATAGTAGTAAACAAAGATTAATTCCAATTAACCGCCAGTATTGTATTAATAAGCTTGGGCTATTTGCTGGGTACATTATGCAATCTGAAAATTCCATTGATACTGGCAATTTTTCTTTGAACAGATTCTTTAAATACTGTTGAAAATGGAGTGGGAGCAAACACTTCAGAAATTACATAACTTTAAAGGGTGAAAATGACCCTTTTGATTTCTGCAGAATTATTTATGTGCTTTAAATTACACACAGGTGGAGGTATTCTGAGGACACAGACCTAACCCATGAGTCCTTACACTGAGTGCGAGAAACGTGCAGCCAGCTAAAACATATTCCTTAGCTGCCTGAAGACAATTCTGTGAAAGTTTATGAAACAATATTTTTCTGCAGTGATTTATGAGACAGGAAAACAAAGTCAAGGCAAAAGGCACTTTCACAAAAAAATAATACATTGTTTGGACAAAACAAGAAGAAACCCCAAGAAAAAAACATAAAAGCAGAACATTCACTGCAGAACTAAACTAGCAACCTACTTTTTTTTTTTTACATCAGATGATTTTGCAACTTTCTTCATAGAGGGATTATCCCCCAAAGCTGCAATATTTTTAACTAATTTATTTATAACAAACATTCAGAATATAAAGTGCATACACCATGTATACAAATGTACTTTTCTGTACAGCGAGACATAAAATACATTCATTCCGTGTAAAACCAATGTTCCATGTTTTGTTCTAGAAAACCATTAGAAAACATTTAAAAAGCAACCATTCTGCCTTTCTCAACATAAGAACAATCCATGCACGTTCTTCAAGTGAAAAATGAGCAACAAAAAGAACACTTATAGAAAAACCAAATGATATTTAGTTAAGGCAAACAGGGAAGAAAGCTGAAAGGAAATGCCACTTGTCACTCACTTTGCAGACGTCACATCGGCGTCCAATTACATTGGTTTTACACTCGCACTGGCCTGTCCGAGAGTCACAGATCTCTGAGAAGGAGCCATTGAGGTGACAGTGACAGGCTGTAAAGGAAGAAGAAAGAGATGTTGATGTGTTTCCTGAAGCTAAATCTAATAGCCAAATGTTTACAGTGCATCTTTTGCCACTCTGAGAAACACTCAGCCAGAGTAAAGCAGGAAGGTGTCAATCCCATACACTGAAAAAACACATTTAACAACCCCACATTAATGTGGAGTTTTCCTCCAAATTATTGCAGTCAGAAATTTTGCCTCAAGCTCATAACCAACTTTTTTTTAGTTGCTCCTCTAAGATCAGTAGGATGTTTAGAGAAGAAAAACCCCAAACCAGGTGCAGACAGGGTGTGTACAGGATGTAGCTATGGCCAGTGAGAGTGTTACTGCTCCACGTGCTGGTTCTGCCACATGTGGAGTCCACTCCCTGCCAATGTAGTCATGAAGAAATGCTGGCAGGCTGAGGATCCAGAACAAGGTTGACTCCAGGGCCTCTCTACAAGGGCAGTAACACCCTCACTCCCCAGCTAGCACTCTAGAGGTGAAAAAGAGACCAAGGATTATCTGCTACCATGACTGTCCAGGATTTCTGTCTCAGCAACAGCATAAATTCCCAGAGGAAATGTAACCCAGCTGACCAGATTAACTCATTGCAGCGTTCTCTTTAAGATTTAAAAAGGCGATGAGAATGCTGTTTCTTCAGGAAAATAACAATACTTCTGGCACCTGAATTCTTATGTTTTAGGAGAAGAGAAATTTTGGGGAAGATTTCTATTGCCCTTTATGTTCTTCAAACACAATCCTTTTGCATGCAGAGATTAGGAAAAAATCCCACTAGGACTCACAGTAGAGAAGAGAGATGTGATTGATGTCACAGGGATTATATCCATGCAGTCACTGATTCTATCAGCATGAGCTGGTTCCTGCATGTCCCTTTTTGTCCCCCCAGAAAGGAATGAATCCACATTTCTACATTGATGTAGTGGGTTTACCCGGGACCAATTTTTTTCAAACTCCCTACACACACAGTTGTTACAAGTTGAGAGAGGTTTTATACAGACAAAAGAGAGACTTGATGTGGGGGAATAGTACTAAGATTTATTACTAGCAAGATAAAGACTAAGGAATAATATATATACAACAATTCTAATTAAGTTTGCATATCTTATGAAGAAAATGTTAAGTATTTACACAATCATCTCTCCCCTCTGTATCAGTCCAGGAGGAGAAAGTCTCTTCTTTTTGAAGCAATTCTGTAGCACTGTAAAGTTTCTCTTCTATTATCTTTAGGCAACAACTCTGATTTGTCGTAGTTGGAGATTTCTTTCTCTCTCTCTCTTGGCCTCATTTCCACTTCAGGACTGGACCTGCCCCTCCTCCATTCAGGACAGCACTGGAGGCCTTCCATGGACTGCAAGGGGATACTTGCTACACCATGGTCTGCACCACAGTTATAGGGGATAATGGCTTTGAGTCCTTTCCCCTGTTCCTGTGGGATCCCTTCTACGGACTGCAGGGGGACAGCCTGCTTCACCATAGCCTTCACCACAGGCTACAGGGAACGGCTTTGAGTCCTTCCCCTGCTGCGTGGAGGTCCCTTCCCACCAGACATGGTCTTAAATAGACCTCTCCTTGTAGGTTCACCCAGGACAACAGTTCTTCCACAGCTCTGCTGTCCTTTAGGGTTACAAATGAACTGCACCAGCACAGATCCCTCACAAGGACTATAAAGCCCTGCCCGGAACAACTTGCTCCAGCGTAGGTTCTTCTTTCCTGCCACAGGTCTCTAGCAGGACCTCTAGTTTCATCTTAGGCTTCCCACGAGGGGCCACAGCCTCCGTATGCTCTCGTCTGCTCCAGCTCAGGCTCCTTCATGAACTGCCAGGGGGGTCTCTGCACTACGGAAGCACCACTGGGAGTCAAACACAGGATCTCTTATTTATCGGTAATCTTCTACAGGTGGCAGGGGTTTTCAACTTTCAGTCTCCCTGATGGAGAGAGGGTGGGGGGTGCTCCCCTGCACCTCTCTGTTCTCTCCCGCTAGACTGACCTTGGCGTGGTCTGTTATCTCAAGTGCTCCTCTGCTCTCCACCGAGCTGGAATTCCTTCTGCAGCACATTTCAGGTGGGCAGTTTTTCTCTGGAGTTTATTCTCCACTCTGTTACACATCCCGTCTGGGGAGGCTTCAGTGCTACACCTGCCCCCAGCCCAGGGCCAGGGGAGAGGGGGCCTGGCCTCCCACTTTGGGGGCCTGCTGCCTCCCTCCTCACACGGCTGCTTAATTTCTTCTGCACAATCTTCTTCTCTTCCGTTTTCTTAAATATGTCATTAGGTGTTACTAAAACTTTTGATTGGCTTTGCTCCGGTAATCCACCTGGACCTGACTATTTCAGCCCAGGGGGGCTGGTAACCCATGACAACTGATCATCAATCTACTGTGTAAACTTGGGGTCCAGACCTCATTTTGCCTTCCTAACTGCATGTGTTATTTTTTCTTCCTCAAACTGACAGTTTCATTTTAAGAAACACTTGAGTCCCAACTGTGAACACATGGTGGTCACATACTTTCATGTCAGAAGGTGCCACGTGAGAAAAGGCAGTTATATTTTTTCTATATATAGGCTATTACAACAGGACTTTCCTCATTACTTCATTAGACTTGCTAATTTACAGTTTCCAATTATAAATTGAAAGGATTGGTGTGGGGGTTTTTCTCCCCACTTTTGAGGCATTCTGCCAGAGCCATTTTTTAAATGAAAGCAACTTTATTACTTGCCATTCTGTTTATGGCATTGTTTCTCAAATGTTTGTAAAAATTCTGGAATAAGTAACAAAAATATGCTGGTTCTGCTGTTCATACCAGTCATGGAACACCTTTAGAGGTTTTGATCTCTTTTTGTTTTGCAATATATTTTTTTAAAAGCAAACATTTAAAACCACTTCTGATGTAATTAACATCACTTATCTTTTCCTTTCACTCTCAGCTTTGAACACTAAACAAATCCATAATTTACCTTTCATCCTGGATATGGCCCTCTTTACCATGATATTCATGTTTTAAAACTGCTAACACTCAAAACTGTACACAGTGATGAGTATCACGTATATGTTTTTCTTGGCTCTGGCAGTACATACACAGAGAAGAAACATAAAGTTAGGGCTAATCATCTAATAAACTGTTACTCAATCTGATAAATTGCATTTACCTCACCTAAAGCCTTCCCATTCATTCACCTCTACTGGAAAAATTGGGTCTTGTCCAAAGCTCCAAATAATTGTTACAATATAGCCTGTCACAGAACTTGGTCTTACTTTCTTCCAAAATGACACTGGTCAAGACCCTTTATTCTCTCTAGATTTGCATAAATATTTACGAGCATGTATGTATGATCAACCTACACAGTTATTCTCCTCCAACAGTAGTACCTACACAATGGAACATAGGCACACTTGAATATCTACTGCATCTCATGACACTGAGCTCTATTACCATCAGCACAACCTACAGGTATTTGCTTCAGCACACTGTGCTGTTTCACTCCAAAATCAACCTACTAGAATCAAACCAAATATGCCTAGGACATTTGCTCATTGTTATTAGATAAAGGATTTTGTATAGATACACAAAAAAATTCAGAGATGCTATGGTGATATAAAGCTGTACTTTCATGTGAAATGGTTAATTCACACAACAGCACTGTACTGAGAAAGAGCAAGAAACATTTCAAACAATAATTTGAAAGCAAATTCATGCTTTGCAATACTCTTGGATTTGGCTTTTTAATAAGGAAAGAAATTGAAAACAACAAAGTAAAGGCACAGTCCTTCTGATATTGTAGCTGCAGGGCAAACTTTATGGAAGTCTGCAAAGGAAATAAAAAATCATATGCAAAAAAGAAAACCCACATGAAAGACAGAGAATAGATGAATACAACACGACTGCAAGCACAAGGCTATGAATACATTAGGGGGCTCTCTTTGTCAGTGATATTAACAACAAAAGCAAAGCTTGTAATTCAACATTAAATATGTATCTGTTTTTAATATCTTTTTTTTTTTAAAATTGTATGTTTTCTGAACTGTCCTCATCTTAAATCTCTTTCTCATGGAGCTGCCACTACTGTGGAAATGGTCAAAGCAACAGTCCAATTGATGCCTCAGGAATGGTGACAAGCTACTGAAAGTTATGATTTTTGAAATACACTTCTTTTTAAAATCATTTTACACACTTAACATTGTGACAGTGAAACAAAATGTTCTGCTCTTTCAGGAAAGTTTGTAACCTGTTTTATTACATTTCTCAGAATAGGATGGAAGGTATGTGAAGAATGTTTTTAAGTTAAAAGCACTTGTTCTGCATTCTAAATTGTGCCAGTAATGGTCAGACAGAGCCACTGCCTCCTACAGAAGCAAAAGCTCCTGTTTCTATCAAATCTTCCATCTCCTCTCAATAATTTTTTGTAATCACTATGGGGAAGTATGAGCTAGGGTTGATACTTAAACAACATGCCACCCCTCAGTTGAGAAGTGGTAGTTTGCTGCAGTGCCAGATATCTTCTTCCAGAGCACTTTAGAAAATTTGTCTGGAGATTTTTAGACCCTGCTTTACAGGTGGGAGAATCTTGCCCTGTAAGTGACAGCAGCTCCCAACACTTACTGAGTTCACGTAGGACGGAGGGAGGTCACAAGTGCTGCCACAGCTGGACCCTACAGTAACTGAAATATCACTCCCTCCTTTCAGCGCCAGTCTCACTAGTTAACAGGATTTCTCTGGATAGCTTATAGCATTTTTAGTGAATGGTTTTCATTTATTTGCATTTAGTTTGGTAGATCTGATATTTAGTATAACCTTTTGCACACGTGCAGTGCTCTACTCTCCCTGGGGTTTTTTAACGTGTCTGCTGCAACCACAACATTTTTAATAGGTTCTTTCCATTTACTTTAAAGCCTCCCTTTCCAGATGCAGACACACATTATAATTTTTAGAGGTGTAAGTACGCTGTATCATTCTCCTGCTCACATATACAGGGCCACAGTCTTCCTCTCAGGAACACAGTTACAGGATAGATCAACACTGTCAGGAGCAGTAAAAGTTTGTGACTTACGTTGACAGTTCCTTGCATCCAGAGCATCACCAAAATATCCATCAGCACACCTCTCACAATATTGGCCTGTTGTACCTGGCTTGCATATCAGACAAGCACCAGACAACCTGTCACAGCTTCCAGGAACGGAGAAGTCAAGGTTGTCATTACACTGGCATGGTTGGCACGATCCCCCTGGTATTAAAGGTTGTCCAAAATAGCCTTCTGCACACCTAGGGTAAAAGACATCATCAGTTAGGACTATTAAATGATCCTCTCATTAGAAATATTTGATTCTGTTGCCTCCCTAATCACAAAAAATGATCCCAAGTATGTCTTAAGTATCTTTTTTTTTCTCCCTCCTTCTTCTTTTAACAACACTGTAGATACAGTCCCAGCCAAAATCCTGCCAGTTCTGCTAGTAATTAGACTTCAGTAGGTGAAAAATCTTGTCACTGGCACTGAAGGAGAGACAATGTATAGTAAGAAATCTTATTTGCACTTTAGAGTCGGGGGGAGGATTTGGACTTCATGACTTTTAAGGGTCCCTTCCAACACAAACTATTCTACAATTCTGTGTTAGATATGCTTTGTATTTCAGCATATCGTGTCTAGATGTCCTGTACTCATTTACCAGCAAGGCTGATGATTTTTTCCCTACACCTTAAAAACTTGTTTAGTTTAGAAAAAATAACTTTAGGAAGTAATACAGACATAAATTTGTTTAACTAACAAGATCCTGCCCTTACTTAGCCTTCCCCTGATCTACTGCATGGTCAGATTTGTTAAATTAGTGGATTGCTAATCTCTGTGTATGGGCAGGTAACAAAAAGATTGCTCATTATCACAGGAACTATGTTGGTGTGTACTGTAGCTTTCACATTTTAAGAGAATTGTTTAAAATATCACCTTCTTTTCCACCTTGCCCAACAGCAATTTCATGTGAGTACCATGTAAAACAGGTTAGTGAATCTGAGCTAACAAAACTCCGTATTTAAAGTAAATTTCTACTCATCTCACAGCCTATTTCCTATTTATATTCTGGTCTGCTTTCCCTTTCCAGTACATTTACTCACACTTCATAGTAAGAGTAACCTGTAGACAGTGAAGAAAAAAAAGGAAAATTGCCTGGTTCTAGCTAATGAAGTTATTTGTGTGCATCTCAGATGAACTTCAATTAGCAGAAAGAAAACAGAAAGTACATAAAACACATCGCACAAATTAATGGTTCCTACTACTTTAAGATCAGTTTGAATGCAATTCTAATGTACCCAGATATCCTCTCTACTTTGTAATAGTACTGGATGGCATGGTTGAGTAAAGATTTTGTGTATCATCCTAATAAAGGAATGTAGAGCTCCACTCTGCTTTCATTCTTGTCCCTTTAGGTACATCAAGCTCATCCTTTTCCTTGCTTCCAGAATATCTCATGGAGCCTTCAACTGGATCCTAAGCAAAGCTGTCTAAACATTTGTTAAATATTATTCAATATCATTAGCAAAGATTACAAAGATTATAAGAAATGGATAGCTGAGACTAGAGAGGAAATGATAGTAGAAACTAACTGAAGGGTTTTTTGCAGTAAGAGATTACATAAAATAAGATTTTTTTCATTCTCTAAAAATATACACCATGAAGACCATAGATGAATAATACGTATAAATATCCCATTGGTCTGGGTGCATTTAAGCACTTAAGACCATGAATAAAATTTTCTTAATCTAGTCCACTGTGCTATCATAATTATCTCTCACAATTATCTCCTCGTAGCAACAAGACATCAAAATCTTGTCATTAGGATAATTCAGGCATTTTATTTTCAGAACCTGCCACAAATGTAGGCATTTACTGTATTCCCTGCAAAGAAATGGATACTTTTTTCCTTGATGGAGGATACTTCAGCAACTACAAAAGACTGATTTTTAGCCTAATTTCACCAAAATAAATTGGGTTTTTTTCAGTGATGATACCTCAGTTACAATAGCCAGGAATGTATCTTAATATGTAACAATTAATAGCCATGTTTTACCAAAAACCAAGAATATTTGGATAATTTATGCAGCTATCTTACTTTATCTAAACCAGATTATGACTGAAGTTGACCCACGCTTTGCTCAGATCTCTCTCACTTACTACTGGTGCATTTGTCTGTATCTTTCGGTCCTATTAATCTATTTGACTTCAATTAAAGTATGTTCATTTTCCTCTTTCACTTTCATTTAGGGGTTAGTTCCATATCTGACAGCATTCACAGAAATTTGCCAAGCAATTCACAGAAGGAATACCCCAAGGATTTGTGCAAAATGCACTGCTAATAATTTTCTTCCATTAATAACAGGAGACCTCGATCACTCTTTTTCTCATCAGTTTAGACTCTGATAATTAAAACTGGAAAAACCCACTACCACCACTTAGGCATATTCTACTTTTATATATACACAATCTCGAATCCAATGAAAGATGATCCTGAAAGTAGGGATAAACCAGTTAAGCTTAAAAGAAGACTGTATACATGTAAATTTTTCCTCTTTTTCTCCCAGTTTCCCTGAAGTAGTAGGGGAAGAATAAAAAACCCACTAATTCCATCTTTATTCCCTTACGGACATTTGTACTTCAGCTACTCTTCTCAAAGCATTATATGTTTGGCAATGTTTAGATTAAAAAACACCAATATTTTACATGACATGAAAAATTACTTTTATACATTACACAAAACACATGTATAAATAAATGACTGCTAAGTACAACATAACACCCCTGAGATTAAAAAATAAACAAAAATAGGAGTAAGAGCAGTGAAGAAAGATTGTTTCTATATTTTTCTCTTCTACTCTTAAATGTAGGTGTGTCTGTGACTGACATTGGTTTTATTTAGCATAACTGGTACCAAACACAGGGCTACTATTTAAATATATGTGTATGTATGTGTACTGGGCCCCATCCATATGGAGTTAATATGACTTATAGTAGTCTGTATGGTGCTGTGTATATACACATGTATGCACAAAAATATAGGTAGGCCTATTTTATAAGTTTCTTTATATTTACTGGAAAAAGAGCCCTTGGGACAGAGTTAATTAAGGCTGTACATGCAAACACTTTAAAGTCTGGAAATACTATTTTTACAGAGTCTTTGAAATTTATGTGCATTCCACCTGCTTAAACAAAATCAGGCAAAAACCCTGTGGAGAAAGAAGCTTGTGAGCACACAGTTAGATATCTTAACTCAGATGCACAGTACAGATGTTATTGTTGTGTGACCAACTACAAATCTTGCGTTTTCTAATGTCAGAGTGCCTACCTTTGCAAGCTGTAAGCAATCCTGCATAACACATTTGTTGTATCAAATCTCCTGAAATGTTTGACCCTTTTCCTATCAGCACTGGAATACAGAATTGCTCCTCTGGCACTAGTGGAAGAATTATATTAGATAGAATGAGCAGTAGTTTGAAGCCACAGTACTTGTGAGAGACTGTGGCTGGTGGCATTATGTGCTAGACTTGAAGAATGGGGAACGTGGAGGGAAGGTAGGACGTAATCCAGCTCACCATTCTCCTCACACATAAGGTATGCTGCTCTCTTATCTCTCCTTGAAGGAAAAGGTCACTGGAACTATGTACATAAATGATGGAGTGCTACAGGAAAAGCTAGCCTCTCGCCCAATTTGCTTCTTTTCCCTAAAGCTTTGTGCTCTTATCTCTGTCAAGACTGTATTTGGAAAACGCACATCATCATCCTGTAAATGTCAAAAAGCTGTCCTTTGAGACCAGGATCTTCTCATAGATCCTTTCTGTAAAGTTAAGAGAATGTCCATCCTACCTCATATACCTTTGGAGAATTTAGCAGTGAGAAAAGGAAAAAAACTGATGTCTAATTTGCTGGGGAAAAATATTAAATGGGAAAGCTGGGGTTTCTCTACAATTATAGGTATGTGGTAACTCTCAACACAGTTTATACTTGCAATTATTTTGATGGTGTTATGAGCTAGACCCTTCAGAACGTTAAGCAATTTTGGGAACATTTTTCTGAAGAGTACAGGTGAAAGAAGTAGCAATTTTTTGGCATTTTACAACTCGGACATGTATATGTCTCTAGGGGACAGGATATTTTTTTAGGACAAATAAGTACAGTACTGTGCATGCTCACTTCATGATACTTAGTATGTCATGATAATTTAGGATTGTTCAGCTAATGAATCACATGGCTCAGATTACTTGTGACTTTGTAGTTGCTAAAATGAAAAAGAATTTTATGTAAACTCTTTCAGCAATTATAC
Source organism: Pachyramphus minor (assembly GCA_013397135.1). Lineage (NCBI taxonomy): Eukaryota > Metazoa > Chordata > Aves > Passeriformes > Tyrannidae > Pachyramphus > Pachyramphus minor. Next base: position 601,688 of record VYXB01001936.1, on the reverse strand, counting down.
AATCACTATTAATAGCAAAAGGTGACATGCTTTCTCCTGATCATTATTACTGACAGCTGCAGACATTTCCAAGCAACTTGTTAAAATTAAAAGCAAATTGTTCTGTGAGCATTGGAATTAATGGTCTAATTTCCAGTGGATTTATATCTCATGGTTACAAGGCTAAAGGCTGATAATTTGCTGCAGGATGTTCTATTCAGCAGGGAGTAAGCCCTCAGGCTACAGTAGCACTTTTTCCTTGTCCTGTGAAAGTTTTCGTATGGGCAGAACATTTAGTAATCTCTCGTTCTCTCTCTATCTCATGTATTCTCTGCTGTTTAATCAGGTGTGAGTTCACACAATATTCTCCCCCTTAGCTATGACATGTCCTGATTTATTAACCTCTATTCAGCCACTTCTTTTCACAAAACCTTTGGGAACAATTATTATCTTTGAGACCTTCTATCCTTCTGCCAAATTTAGCTGAAGTTGACCTACAAGGTCAGATGACTTTGCAGGCAGCCAGGCAGACATGCCCAAAAAGATCACACTAGCCTCGTTTCTTTAGGAAATCAGGCTAAAATCCAAGCTCATCATTTATTCAGATTCTGTCCTACTTCATCTACAGCCTATGCTCCACTCAGAAACAGCACTTGTTGCTAATGGAAGCTGTCAATGACCCTGCATTGACAAACTGCCACCAAAGTGCTCTTGATGTGATTTATTCCTGCCATCATTAACTTCACAGCCCACTAGATGAAAGAAGGTGATGACTTCCAAGACAGACAGTAAAAGACAGGCAGAAATAGCACGCAGGAAGAGAAGACTTGGTGATGATGGGTGGAAACAGGTGACAGCCTGCACTATCACTTTAGGACAGTTATAGCACAACAGGGGATTTAAAAGGAAATAGCTACAAATTGGAAAGACAGGACTATAGGGAGATTCACAGCATATGGTCAGGTTGCTGCTTTTCTGGTTGGCTCTTCCTCTTGGTTCATTCCTATTTCTTCTCATCCCAGCAAGAATATTGTAAGTCTCAATTCAGAAACCTTACCTTTTTTAGGATTTACATTGGGAAACGCTTCAAGCAGCTCATGGAAGTGCCAAATGGCAAAAACCTACTAAGAAATCCAAGTGCCGTGTTTTCGCACCCCTTAACTTTGCCAGCCCCTCTTCAGTGGGTGTCACTGGCGGGGTCACAGGGGACTGGGATCAGGGAGACAAAGCCAATAGTGATTCATCATGACCTCGAAACAACTAGTAGAGGTCCCCTGGCACATTAACTGCTCTTGAAAGCTGTTTTATCCATGTGAAAGCCCAAGGGACCAAAGGCATGCAGATACAGTGATGATATCCCTTTGCTTGCATGGTCTCATCTCCTGTGGAAGAGGGTTCCTGGGAGCTTAGCACCAGCACTCATGTTAGCTGTCTATTTCATTTAAATTCACTTTATTATCCTTTCAGAATAATGCTTATGTAGAGGTAGTAATAAGTGTAGGAAATATATACTGAGCTTTTCTATTTATTTGACAAAGAAGAATTATCTTTTTTTGTCATTAAAACATAGTTTGTTCTACTTGCTGCAATAGGAAACAGAAGCAACAAAAATGTAAAATATCCTTTTAAAAATAATTAAAATCTACAAATAACATATTAGAAGAGCTGTATTTTTGCTGCATATAAACTTCTCTAAAAGAGGCATCAGTAATTTACAGCATATTTGATTCACCATGATCTAAACGTTCGAATGACAAAAGAGACAAAAGAATTATAAAAATCACAGAAGAGTGACAGAAAAGCTTGAAGAAACTTCTTTAAAAAGACTCTTACTTCTCAGAACATGTTTCCTGGAAACTTTGCATTTTACCATGAAATAATAAAACAAGCACTAGAAAAATACCAATTCCTGTATGCAATATCAAAGGAAAATACACAGGAATTTCTTCAGTGAGTTTAAGAACACAGGAATGGGGATGAGAAGGGGAAGTAATAAAAAAGTAGCACAGTTTCATGTGATCAATACTTTTGTTTCAGATGTCATATGGTTAAAAGCATGGTGCCTGCTTACCTTTCACAGCGTGGTCCCACATATCCAGCAGGGCATTCATCGCATATTAATCCATGACTTCGGTCAAAATGGCATGTCGGGCTAAAGCTGTGTTGTTGATATTGAGAAAGAAGAGGGGCAAAGACGAAACACAAAGAAAAGAAGATTAATAGCATAGCTCTCTTCCCACTTTAGAGATGGTTAATTTGCAAAACAGTGCACAGGAAAAGCGATTCTGGTGTAGGACATGGGGCTTAAGTTCGACTCCAGCAAATCGAATTTGGAATGACTCTGCTATTTCTGCAACACTGAATATAGAGCAACGGATGGCAGCATCCCAATAGCCTGTTATTACGGGACTTGAGCCTGCCACTGAGTGGTCTGGATACCATTAAAAAGGCAGGAATGCCCAGCTGTTTGTTTGTGCCCCCCAGGGCCTGGCAAAACAGTCTATGCCATAATGTAGCCCCTATATAAATCTTTCTGAAGGACAACTGATTAAGAACTCAGTTAACTTTGTGTATAGTCGGCTGTGAAAGGAACCCAGTGAACAAGAAAGGGGAGGGGCAAAAAGGGAAATATCTGGTGCAGCTTCCCAGAGAACACGTCTGAGTTAATCAAGTGCCAATGACCTCAAGCTACAGGCCACACAGGCACGTTGAAGTTTAAGAATAGCTTGCAGACTAGAAGGCTTTACCTCTTTGCTATGCTCTAATTATTTTTGGCTGTTTTGTTTTTTTCTTTTTTTATTAATAAAGACACTGTAGGCATTTGCAAGCTCCTCCTCTCAATGTCTGTGTTTAACTCTGAACTGTGTTCCCTCACTGTTAGCATTTTGCTTTCCATAATCTTCCTTCCTTAACACACTTCTCTGAAGAAACCTCCTGATATGCTAAAAGACACTACACAGAAAAAGAGGTAATCTGTTTTTCTATAATTCTGTAATGATTATTAGAGACACAGACATACGAGCATCTCTATAAGGCCTCTTCTAAACAATGGTAATCATCTCTGATCAAGTAAACAGAAAAATAGAAAAAGGAAAAAATAAAAATAAAAGAATAGGAGCAGGTACATAGTGCAGTGACTAATCACGAGGGGAAAACAAAACACCTACATGAAAAGAAGACACTAAATTTCTCTTTTGCAATCTAGGAAAAGAGAAGCTGAGAAGCAAAAGAATTGCTCCAACAAAGACGTCAGAAGGAAGGTATATTCAAGGTAACAGTTCATGCTACAATAATAACAAATAGATATAATCCAACCTTGGATATATTAAAGGAAGATATACCATGACAGTTTCTGGAAAATAGTAGGCACAGGGAAGGAAGAAAACCTTAAGTAGGGTAATTTAATGTGATTAGCTGCTGGTGACTATCCCCCACTTCTCAGGAGTCATCCATCCTATGATCTGTCCTCAGTTACTCTTTATTCTGTGTTATCTCACAGATATAAGAAATCAGTAAGAAAAGTTGTGGGATAGTCAGGTCCAATAAACAGAGAGAGGTATTGGGATTTTTCTCTTTCCCATAAGGATTATGTTTGTGTTATTTTCCAATGTCATTAACTTAATAATAGATTCATAAATGCATCAGGAGTCAGTTGAAGAAACAATAATTGCTCGTTCTATTTTTTAATAGCAATGAAAGCACACATTATCATTGAATATAATCAGCAGCACCTGACTTACTTGAAATAAGTTCCTGCTTGTCAGTCCCAACCTCACTCTTTCCAAGAGCTACATGGGGAACTTTGTGGAGATGCTATCACAGCTCATTATAGCATTGAACAAAACTAACTGTACCAAAGTGCCACCAAGAGCTCTGAATTCAACTGCATACATTTTAAATGTTGTAGTTATCATGATGATGATAATAATAATGCTCTTACTATTACTAAGCAATAATAATGAATAGTAGAATTTCCATGTTTTAAAGGTTATGCTCAGACCTAGCCTCCTTGATTCTTTCTCTGACTTAATAGTCAGTCAACATCTCAACACTAAACACTAATATATTGAGAAATTCCCATCTGCATACTATAAAGAAATACGTGATAGCAAGCTAAGAAAAGTTTATCTGATTATTAAGAACCTTGTTACTTGCTAGTGCTAAGTACTAAAGAACTGCAAGTATTGATTTGTCAAAACAAGCTTCAAAAAATATTGAGAAAGAACATGACATATACTACATCTGTACAGTGACATGAACTTGGTAGAAGTTTCTTTATTTTTCATGTGAAGGGATCTGAATTCTTTGCAAATATTTTCCCTACCATAACAAACTCACTGTCAACTAAGTAAAAAAGAAAAACAAGTATTTTAACAGCCTACAGGTAACACATTAAATCTTTAACAACTTCTTTTTTTTAATAATTGGTCTGTAATATGTAATGTCACGAGACTTTGAACCTTACAATGAGTTCTACAAAGCTAAACTTTGTAGGATTCAGGACACAAACAGTTTCACAGTTCAAAGAACATTTATACTGTGTATTTTGTACTTATATTTTTTAAGAAAACTAAATATAAAAAGAGGGCTCTCAACTTCAAAAAAGGAAAGTAAAGCACACAGAACTCTGATAAATGCATAATGGAAGTCTCCAGGCATTTTGCCAATCAAAACCTAAATTCAATCTATTTACTTGGTTTGTTGCACATCTGTGCAAGATTGAAATGTGATAGTGTTGTTCCTGCTTTGTCAGCACAGTGTTCTCAAACAAGAGAAAGATAATTAATTAATGATGCAAGGAAATACTAAGTAATGAAGACGTCAGAGAAACCATGCCTGAGCAGCAGATATAATAAACCCATATAAATCTAATAAAACTAACTCAAGAGCTGTGCTAACAGGAAGGCAGGCTCCCATTCTACAGTCCCCTGGAATTTCTGCTCATAAGTTCTTAGGCTATTCCTTCTCTGATCAGTGCAATTTTAATAGGACACAATGCCACAGACAAGTTTCAGTTTTATTCAACTGCATCAAGTAAAGTTATTTTGGTACTGTTATTTTTCAGGTACTGACTGGGACAAAACCAATGAAAAAAGTCTTCAAGCTACTTACTTGGCCTATTAAATTAGGCTACTGAGTAGCATGAAAAGCTTTTGGAATGAAGTAAACTTTGGTTCTTAGATCAGAGTTTTGAATAACTCTTCACTAGTGTTTTATTTAATAAAACAATAGTGATTATTCTGAGATATGTTGACACAATATTTTCACTCATAAGATCTAAAGATGAATTAATATTCCAATCAAATCACTGAGCAGAAAAATTCGCTATTTTATCTGATCAACATAAACTGACTTTAAATTCAGTTACTGAAAAAACCCCACCCATCAAATCTGTAAATTGAGCTTTAAAACTAGAAACAACTACTCTTAAGGAGGACAGAAAAGCAAATAGTAGTTATCGATTCTAAAAGTGATTCTAAATGCAAATTCTGTGTTGTTCTTTCTAGCTTAGTCTCATCAGCTTTTGTCTTATTCTTTGCCTGTCTGTGAAGCACTCTGTACAATTGTAAAAATTAAAAGTTTATATTTCAGAGTATATTACTTGATTGAAACAATAAAACATTTCAAGTGTACGCACAAAAATAAAAATCTAGAAATCATGCAATTTACTAAGTGAAAAAGTGTAATATGCAATAAATACACAACTTACTTGTTAGAGGGTATATTTAAGGGGCAAGCACACAACTGACAGTCTTCAGCTGTCCCTTTAGTAGGATCACCATAGAAGCCAGGAAGGCACCTATCACAATATGAACCACCTGTGTGGTGTTTGCAATCCTAAACAGAAGACGAAAAGTACAAATTGACTATTAGAGAACTTGCATATGGAAACCTACATATAAATTCACCTAGCTCATCATCACACCAGGATTGTAACAGCTCTGCAACATATATTCTAATTTTTTTCTTCCGGTTGAGAAACAGTTCTAGAGGCTAGATGTCACAATCCATGATTCACGTGTGTCGGGTAGTTGAGTTCTTGTGGATAATTTTTTCTATGTAAAACAAAAAGAATATTTAATTGCAAACCTTTAGATTTCCACCAAACAACAGCTGCATTATTGTTCTAGCTTGCTTAAAGAAAACTAGCTTTCAGAGCAGCATAAAACAGGTTTAGTACTGCAGTCTTGCAACAGGCTATATTTTGTGACAAAGTGTTTTCAGATATTGATTCCAGAAATAAAACCCAGACTACACAATTTATAAAAATAAATTATTACATTTCACATATAAGTGCACTAGGTCATTTTACAAGATATATGGCTAGCAGTATTTGTGAACAGTAGTAAAGCTTGAATTACTAAATTAATGCTTATTTGCCAGAATAGCATCCAGACTCTATTTTGTGAGTAGAAACAAGTATGTGTTTGTCTACATGAATGGTTTTCATAATAGAAGAGAGAGTTAATCTGAGCATATGAAACATGCAACATAAAAATGGCAGTACTAGATTTGCATTTTTGTATATAACTTTTGGCTGATCTCAAATTAAACAACCGTTTAGCAGAATGGAAATTGGTCCTTGGAGAACAGACTTCCCACGATGACTTGCAAGAACCAAATTTTAAAGAGTAATTACTCTTTCTATTCCTCTTTCCTCTCACACAGAGTGTTTAGAAATTCTAAATAATTTTGCAGAATCCATAATAGATTCAGAAAATTAGTTTTCTGGCTTAATCTCTTTCCTTTCTCCCCCCACATTTTTAGCACGTCATTTTTCCTTTTAGCATATCACTATTGCTTTCACTGCTATTTGCCACAGGATACCTAAGCGTAGCCCTTTCAAAATGAAAAAGGAAGAAGGAGTAGGAATGATTTTGGCTGTTAAATGGCATCTTGATGTGCTTGGGTGTGGACTGAAAAAGCACATGGCAACTTGCAAAGGTCAAAATGAAAGCCATGGGACAGATTTTATTTAATGGGGTGTGTTCTGCTCTGTTTTAGACAACGGGTCAGATCAAATCTAGAATCTTCTTCACCCAAGATGCTGCTTAAAAACCCCTGAGGCTTGTTTTTGTTTTGCTTTGTTTTGTTTTTTAAGGCATAGGTACTTTCAAACTTATGATTTTAGTTAAAATAGTTTGTTAAGAACACTAGAAAATACTTTTCTCATTTTAATAAGTCATGCCTATGACACTGATGGATATTTAACAGTCTGAAAAGCAGAATTTATCCTCAATAAAGAAAACAGCAGTATTCTAAAGAACACTGACTTCTTCACAGCTTTCCAGGTTTGTAATGATTAGTACAAAGTTTCTTTGCATTGTGCTCTGCATAGACAGGACCGTACACCTGGGCAGCTGACAAAGCACAATACCCTTTTTAGTCTTGAGCACACTGGAGTCAAAAGCATTTGTCTCTAGAAATGCTGTTTGTTGTTTCAAAGGGTGCATTCTTATTGCTAGTGTATACAACCAGCACATCTTCGAAATGAAAGCATTAGTCACAATATTATATTTTAATATATTTGGTAGATTGTGACCAAATACTAACTTATCGAGACTCTTAATCAATTAAAATTATGGCTTTAGAACAGTGAGGTGGGTTAAAAACAACTTCATTAGGTCATTTAAGTCCATTTGATTGTTATTTCAAGTGCTGACATTAAAAAAAAAATCTAGCAGCCATACCAAAAAAGTATCTGGGAACAATAAGATATGCTTTTCAAAGAAGATGTGTCAAAAATAATTTAAGTGTTTCAAAAGAAAAATCCCTTGCAATTCAACTTTTTAAAGGCATCATGTCAAACTATTTGTGCTTTTTCTGAAAAATAATGGATTCTTTTTTTGTGTTAAGTTTAGCTTTAAATATCCTCAGACACATCTTAATGTTTCTGAAGAATATGAACAGCTTATATGTCAAGGATGTTATTAAAGTGAGAGGAGCTAACACACTACTTTAAAGCTTTGCATCTCTTGCCGAGTGGTATTTGCAGTTTCTGCTTTTTTTTAATGCAAAAAATCTGAAACCTTCCATTTTGTAGGAAAACAATTCATGACCACCTTCTCTCTGATGAAATATTTTCTGGCACTCTAATGTCAGTCATTTCCACATACTGTGTCTAAATCTCCTCAATCCAGGTATCCGTGTTTACCTCCTCACTCTCATAGAATCATAGAATATCCACAGTTGGAACAATCAAGTCCAGCTCCTGGCCCTGCACAGCACCACCTCAAGAATCACACCATGTGCCTGAGGGCATTGTCCAAATGCTTCCTGAACTTTCGCTTGGTGCCACACAGCACCACCTCAAGAATCACACCATGTGCCTGAGGGCAGGGTGAAGAACCTTTTCCTGATAACCAGCCTAAACATCTCCTGACACAGCTTCAGACCATTCCCTCAGGTCCTGTTACTGGTCAGCACAGAGAAGAGATCGGTGCCTGCTCCTCCTCTTCCTCTGGTGAGAAAGTTTTAAGACTGTTATGAGGTCTCCCCTCGTTTGACGTCTAAATATTTATGTTTTGAAATTCCATACACTGCATCTCATACTATTTTGAATGTATCAATTTTCTGGACTTCTTTTAACTCTAAACACCATTAAACTTCACTTGGACAACCTCTGGGTAAGTAAGGCTGTGGCATTTCTCCTTGTCTGAAATTTTATGCATGACTCAGTCTGTACCCTGAAAACTTTATTGCTGGTGTCCTGAAGTGTGTTTTCCACCATTTCCTACTGAGGTAGTTCTTCTATTTTGGAACGAACAAAATTAACATCTTTATGTCCTGTATCAGGGAACCTTTAATTCACACTGAAAAATGACTCCTGCTTAGCTGCACATGCAGCTGAATGTGTACAAACATGGAAAGAAATAGTCAGAATAGAATGTTAGTGATGAAAATAAAACTTTAATCAGGGTGTATGACTGAGTCCAAGATAGTGCCTTTGGCACACTGCTACCCTTCCTCAGGATATCTGTCACAGAGACAACCAGGGAAGCTGTTAAAGCTAGCTAAAACAAGCAAAAGTGTAAGCCTGGGTGCCTATTCTAGTACATTCCCTAGCCACCTAGACCCGACAATGGTATTATGTCTTTGGAAGCATGAATATAGTCTTCTGACATTTTCAAACTACCGTAATGTCAAGATTACACAGACAATTCCCTTTCCTGGTGTTACAAATGTAATCAGGATGCTGCAGAGGTTTTACATAATTTTACCTGTGGAGACGCCTATCCTGCATTTAGCTAGGACATACCATTTTGTTTCCATGTATATAAATATGGATGAAGACGTTTTGTCGCACTTTTGATGAACACTGTCTAAAGCACATGTCCAGCACATCTGAAACGGGCCTCATCCTACATGGTATATGCTATTTATATACAAGGAATACAACGTGAAAGGGATGCCTCTGCAGACTGCTCACTCAGCAATTTGAGCACCACTTAGGGGTGAAAGATCTGCTTTCTCTGGGCTTGCTAATAGCGACGTACTATCCTGCAATGAATGAAACACCTTATGTGTTTGCTTTTCACAAGGTTTAGGTTTAACCAACCTCCTAAAGCTACTGTAAATGTTGTATGTGTAATACTACAAAAGAGTATTTCTGAATGTTAGAACTTGCCCTGTGTACCAAAGCAGTTATGTATATCACAACCGTAATGAGAACAATGTATCATGCAGCTCTCTATGGCTTCTGTGGGGATCAAAGGGCTTTGCAGGTTACTGCGAGATATGCGTTAAAATGAGCTTTTTATACAGGCCTGTGTTGAAGCAGATGATTTGAGCTTTTATCATGAGTCAAAAACATATTTCAGCTTCTTTTCAGCTACATTTCAAAGCTAAGGAAGAGCAAAAAGAACTATCATATCAGTAAATTAGGTGCCTAAATTGTCTGTTGTATTACTGAAAAAACACCATGAATAATAATAAGGAGGCCAAAAGGCTGTATAAACCTCAATAGAAAGAATGCCTTTGATGTGAAACATTTCTCTTTTTCAGCATTCAGACTTCTCTCTCTTTCACTTCAAAAGGCTTATGATCCAAATTGAAAAGCAGCATTTAATAGCCTGCATGGATACTAGCCAATCTGACTTACAGTGCTTTCAAAGATGCAAGAAAATCCAGAACTGATTTTAAGCTCCCTGTGCACCTCTTCTCTATAGCATGGTCTAGTATAAGCTCAGACAGAACACATAAAATACAGAGACTTGATAACGTGTATAGATTAAAGTACATCTTCAACTGGTTATTTTCCACTTCCTTGTCAGTACTCTATTTTCTTACACCAGCCCTCTTAAAACATCAGAAGGGGGAGCTCCACTGTCTCAGTTAACAGTTCACAACAGTTGGAAAGCACAAAAGCAATACAGTATGCAACTACACTGCCTTTTGTTTTATCCAGGCTGGTGTCACAGACAAAATTAAAGAGGAAACCTGTGAAAGGGCTAAAACTTGAAGACACTGAAGTAAACAACCTCAGAACTTGCATCTGACTATGTACCCTAAGCAAAATAGACAACAGTTATATCTTAAACAAGATTCTCCCTTCCCTTTCTCTTGTGCTAATTGATTTTATCCCACACTGGTGTTATAGACATCATAGCTGGAGACTACAGTCATTAATGCAATAAATTTTTCTCAAAAAACACAAATCCATATTACCCTACTGATAAACATTTTCGGTAAGTATTAAGAGAAGGATTCAAAACATAACTGTCATGTCAAACACATTTTTTCATTCTAGGCTTACAGTATAATTAAATTGAGAACCATTTTAAGCTTCTATTCATGAAAAGGCAATTTGAAAAATTCACTGATCCACACATTAGGGATATCTTGTTTTGCACTGCAATGCAATTAAACATATTCTATGAGCAAAACAGGAAGAACAGTAATAATTCTACATGTCAAATTATATTGGAAAAAGCCTGAATTTTAATTTTGGAATTTTCCCAGCAGATATTTCTTAAGGAAATAAAAGGGAACATTTAGAAACATCCACATTGCATAACTTGTTTGAAATTCTGCAGGGAAACGAGAGTATATCCCACTAAACTGGCACTGGCTTAAATTGTGCTTCTGCAAGACTAATGAAATGAGACATGTTGTTTCAAGTTTCATGCCATGTCAGACAATATAAAACTAAAAATGCCCTTGAGTCAATCAGAACAGTCTATTCAGCATAAGTCACCCATTCCAAAAGGCTACTGAATGGACTGGAAATAGTCATGTGCTGGTAAGCTTGCTATGGATAACACTGTAGATTTAATTGCTGAATTAGTAGGTAACTACATGAAATCTCCATAGCAAAAAAACCCCCACCTGATTTAGCCCAGATCACATGCTTTTATTATTTTTCCAAAGTACAATTCATTAAATGTTCCTTTGAGGTTTAGTACAAATTTAGATGAAGGAAGCCACTAACAATATCTTCTCATCAAACTAGAAGAGAATTTACAAAGTTACTTGCTATATACCATAAATTGAATATACTGCAGGAGACAAGTGGGAGAGGGAGATAAATATTACATGAAATATTATTAATATATTTGCTGCTTTCTGCATGCCATACCTTACACCACTGATTCTATTGTAAAACATAGATCCTATATGATAAAGGAAATCCCTTTTTTTTAACTATAAAAGATATCATATCTTGATATTACGGGATCCTAAATTTCAGCAACACTTCAACATAAATATTTCTGTTGTTAATCACTGGCTTTGTTCTCCTTGAGTATTTCAGGTCTCAGAGTACACTAATTCAATTGCACTTGTATATTGAATAGATGTTGGCCATGCTATTAAGTTTCCTGTAGTGACACTTACCAGGCATTCTCCTGTGATATCATCACACGAGTCTGCATGACCAAAGCATGTACATGGTGCACAGACTCCACCAAAAATTGTACCATTCACACGTCTGTGTCGAGGCCAGCACAACTGCAAGATAAATGAGATAAAAAGTTAAACTGTTGCTTGAACAGAAAAAGGAATGAGATTTTTAAAATTTTGTTGATTTTGATTTTTGCACCCACAAAAAACATACTTGCCAAATTAATAAAAATACCAATATTTCTCTAGAAAGTTGTTCTTCCGAGTGAGGTGGCTTTGCAGTAACCTTAACCCTAGTGGTAGGTGTGAGATCAGAGGCAGACTTAACTTGCTTGTTCTTCTGAAATGGTAAAAAAAAGCAGGGAAATGAAGGACTGAAATATGACAGCATCAAAACAAGAGGTACAGAGTGAAAAACAGCCAGAAGATGAAATACTGAAGGAGAGAGAAGGAGAGAAGAAAACCTCAAAACAACAAAAAACGTTTTCTGAGAAGTTCAGCCACAAAGAGCAATTAAAACATCATCTAGTCTTGTTTGCACTCTAACAAAAGGCTACATCAAAATAAAACACAGGCTGAAAAAAACACCATCCTTTTATTTACAAATTGTGCTTCTTAGTAATTAACAATTTCCCTTTAATAAAGTGCTCCGATTTTTTAATTTATTTTTTTAAATGTCGAATTTAAATCAATATTAAATGCATGGCCAGTTATTTTGTAGGAAAGGTGACACCATACAACTGTGATTCATCAGTGAAAATTTGGCTATTCCATTTCTTCAAAATAAGATGTCAAGCACCCTTACTATACACCTCACAAATGGCTTCATAGTTTTTGCAAACTATCCTTCCACGGTAAGACTGCTCATGTGATCCAAGGATTTTGCATAATATAAAAAAGTGCATGACAGTATTGACCTTCAAAAGCATCTCAATAATACATAGAGAAAGTTTGTACTGATAGTACACTAAAAATATAATTTAATAAAGAAAATACTTTCCCCTTCACATAGACTCTATGAAAAAGTAACAAGAAGACTCTTCTTTTTAAAAATAAAGAAAATATCCCTTTCTGTCTTACTCCTGAAAAATGTGAAAGTAATCTAAACATGACTTGAAATGATTCTTTAAAAAAAAAATTCCAAAACCTGAGACATTATCCTTGTTTTTCCTTCTTTACGTTCCTTGTTACACATTCCTAGAAAAAAACCTATAAATACTAAAAATTAAAATCTAGAATTATAAAATCCCAAACATAAAAAACAGCTTAAAAGAAACTGCTTTATTTTAATTTCTGGAGCATGAGATACTGGGGGTTTCTGCATAAATCTATAAATGTTCCTCTTTCAGTGAATGAAAATAATGGTTCTTGTGCACAGATACAAACAATGTTCTATGAAACAAGACTCCAAAAGTCACTAATTCTAAGGGTTTAGACATGGAATAGAAGCCGTAGAACAGATCAAAAAGATTACAGATTGAGATATTAACAAGAGAAATTATATAACATTCAAAAGTCAGGAAAGTTCTTGACCATCATAGTGATGAAAGTTAAACACAGCTTCTTCTGCAGTGGAAGAGAAGAGTAGATAGAATGGGAACAAGTCTGTGGGAGAAGAGCAATTAAATGTGAAGATGTTGACAAATAAAGGCCAGAAAATTCATGAGTGGAGTAAAGTAACTATCACAAATGGGTCTAAAAAAAAATTTAATCTGCTTTACCCGTGCTCATGCAATTCTGTGTTCATTTCTGTGCTCAATTCTGCATTCATATACATGCAAAAATGTAAGAGTTTTATTTGCCCAGAATCTTGTAAAAAATAAATTCCAAATTTGTGCAATGGAACAATCTCAGAAGATATAACATATTTTAGATGGGATTGGTTTTCTTCTGAAGACCAGTCATGTCAAAACATTCACAGCAAGAAGATAAGTAAATAATGGTTGTTTTTAGTGCTGCAGCATCTATATCAAGTAGAACAACATTGTTATGCAGGAGACAAATACATTAAATTAAATAAAGAAAATGAAAATCTGCACAAAATCAATAAAAATGAAACTCTGCTAGGTTGAAGCTGACAGAAGTAAAGTGTTGGACAAGGCTGAAAGTATTCAGAGGAAGAAACAAATATGACATCTAAAAGAAAAACTAAAATTGACATTTTCAACTTCTGTTTCCATAATTTCTTAGCTACTAATCTGTCTGGAAATCTAAACTTTTTTTTTTTTCCTATGCCCACTAGCATGCATAGGAACTTTAAATTTGCAGATATATGTATGTATATACTTTCTCTTGTGCAGTATGATCTTAAGTATATATCAAATTTCAGGGACTGTTTCTAATTGGAGAGAAAGTTTAGCATGGAAGGACACAATGTTGGACAGAGAAATTCAGCAACACCAAGACAGGAATTCTACCCAAGTCCTTCAACTTCTACAACAAAAGTAGATATTGAAATATCTGCAGTAGGGGCTTTTGCAATTGCTTTCTTGGTCATCACATCTAAATGTGATTTAGAAGACAAAATGGACAAGTAAAACAAAAAAGTGTGAGGCACAATGACACTACATCCAGCTTTTTTTCTGAAAATAATTGGACAGACAATGGTCAGACTTTAAAACTGTTTCTCAGCCAAGGTAAGCACTATTTCTCTCCAGTTATTTTTCCATCTGTTCCATTTTGGAAGTGATAGGAATATCCATAATTCCTTCAGGTCTTCTTTCTACATTAGTTTATCTAGCCCCAGCAACACGCAACCACATGAAACTAGACTCTAAGCCCTAAATATCATATATAAGCATTAAAAATTTTAAAGAAAAAGAGAGTTGACAAGCAAATGCCTAGAGTGCCTGTGTAAATGGCATACTATTTGTAGTTTTGTGAAGCAGAGCATCTTGGTGTTTGAAATTATTTCCTTAAAGGCAAAGCTTTTGAAGAATTTTTTTTGGCTTCTATTTACCCCAAGCTATGCCCATGTGAGCTAGTTACTCATATGTATACTTCTATGAACACATTCTGTGTGAACTAATGAATTTGTTAGGAAAGTGGGTCTTTTTCTGAGCATGTGTCCATGTTATTATCTGTTACAGGACCAAAATAGAATGAAACAATCCTCACAAGAACACACATGCAATTCTCAATGACTCCAGGCAAATGGTAAAGCCTTGGGAAAACAAAAGAGGAAAGTCAACCATGGTAACTCAGATAATTTGATCCGGCTTTGTTATGCCCAGGTCAGACAACTGCCTTTTTCCTTCTAATTGTGATAGGTGCATTCATTCATATTATCAATTGGATAAGGAGAACAAATATTGCTTTCGCTTCCTTTTTATTAACTGAAATGTCTTTTCATAATTTAGAAATCACCACAGAAGTTTAAAACTTCAGATTTTAAAGATTTTCAAATATAAAGAACTGTTACCTAGAAATAAGGGTAACAACTCAAGCAATACCAAATTACTAACAGGAACAGGGAGCTCTCTTACTATTTTCTACCAACACAGGTCCACTGGCTGCTTACAATCATCACAGTGTTAGCACAATGGAACTAGACTGAACCACGATACTCACCTCGCATGAGGTACCATCATAGCCTGGAGGACAGTCACATAACTCCACTGCAGATGCCACCTTTCTCCCCCCTGAAGTGTGGTCAGCAGCTTCCATGATAACGTTTCTTAGTCTGGATATAACAGAAATTAAACAGGCAAATTAGAGGGAAGCGTATCTGCAGCTGAATGCAACAAATACTTTATAGTGACATTCAGTGCTTGTTTCTGTTTTCCTACTTAGAAAAAAAAAAGGAGGTTTTCATATTTGTCTATTTCTTCCTAAACTACATGTCTGTAGGCTTGTTACTATTTTTGTTTATCATGTGAGGGAGACTATGGTCAGACACACATTGATAAAAATAGATTAAAAAAAAGTCTCACAGCACTGTACCGGGAGATGGAAGGCTATTCCTGGGCTGCAAGCCACTTGTGTCAACTTGCATTGCAGCTGCATATAGAGCAAATTTGACACTAAACAGAGCCTTCAAAATTTATCAACCACTAGTCCAGCTTTCTAAAATATTACATTACTAAATTATGGTTATAAGGTACTTTTACTCTGGAGATATGACTTCTGAAAAATTTTGGCCCTGTCCAAAAGGATCAAGAACCTAAGTATCATATCAAAGGAAAATGTATGTAAATGAAAAGAAAAGGAAATCTTCTACCATACATCCTGTTTTCCCCAATGACAGAGAAAAACAAATGCTAGACATTGCCTAAATAGCCAATTTTTAGGCAAACACTGACCATGATCTTTATTGCAAAAGCATGGAAGTATGATGAGAGAAACAGCAGCCTTTTGTTAATATTACAGGTATTATGAGAAACAGGTGTAGTTTACCTCACTAGCATCCATTTGGGGAAAGAAACTGGAATTTAGGAGTTTAATTCTTATGAGAATTCAGAAGGAACATTAAAGTATTACAGAGGCTCAATGACTTCACCCAGTAATATTAAGAGTGTTTTATTACTAGAGCTACTTGAAAAGTTTCTTTTGAAGTCTTTTTCAGCAGAAAATATCTCTCTATCATGATATACATTTCCTTTAAAAATAATCTATTTTCTATGGAAAATGTAAACCAAACTTTTTTTCCTCCATAGTAAGGCATTTATCTCTTGGATGCCAAAAAATCCTGAAAATTATTTTGATGACCTTGGATAAGAAAATATTCAAGAAAAATATTTTGTTGTTCCTGTAGCAGTTGGAGGAAAGGTTAAGGCAGAATATTTTCCCACTTAATTTTATGACTACTCTAAATAAGGCACACATGAAAGGTAGGGGTGAAAAAAAAGAAGATTTCTGAAATTAAGATAGAAATTTCAGAAAAACAAAAATTTTACCAGTACTAGGAGTATGAAGGGAATTTGGATGGGACTACCATTGTGGATTATGCAGTTAGAAACTTGAATCTTATTTGGTGATGCTAGAACTTCCGTAAGAGGTTCCTGATACTGTTTTAAGGGAAGGATACTTGTTCCTATCTAGATCTTCAGCAAATTCTCTCTTGCTTTTCAATATATCCCTTTCACTCCATTGTCATAGGCTTATTTTGCTATTATCTTTTTGAGTTTTCCTTACAATAAGACAACCAATCTCTACAATATTAGATATCAAACAGCGATGATTTACAGTAAAAAAAAAAAAATCTAAAAATTTAAGGACAAAAATCTATAACTGAAGAATCAAAATTTTAATAAAAGGCCAAATTTTATTTCTACTTTGAACTACAGCACAGATCTTGGAACAAAGAGAAGCACTAATACACAGAAACAATCCACCCAGTGTAATTCCGCATTTCTATTCACTGAATTGTTCCAATTTCCATTACATTCTGCTATTTGCTAAATGGGATTTTAATGTGTTTAACAGTTTTTAGCATTAACAGTTACTCAGTGAAGAAAGCTGCGATGATTTTCTTTTCTCCCATTTTGATGTTGCAATTTTGATTCCTTGATGCCTTAATGCATTCATTAAAATACATAATGCTGGCAGTAATAGGGCACTGGATCCTGGAGATGCACGAACAATTTGAGATTAGACATCAAGACCAAATATTTAAGCTGACTGTTACTGTCAGCAGGCAACTGTTGACTTCTAAAAACAAACAAGATTAAAAGGGAAGGGGACGTTTCAGGCTGTATCGGCATAGTTTACTGTCTGCTGTGCCAGGCATCTGAATCACATCAGCTGCATAAGGCACATGAAGTACTGACCCAATCATTGCTCATTTGTGTTGAAGCCAATTCTGCATATGGAAGAAAACCCTCGGCCTCTTCTTCCCTCTTTCTCCTTGTCTAGCACTGACTCTTCTATATGTGGTTGTAAGCAATCTATTATCTTTAGCACCACAATTTCCAATGTCTATTTGTGTGTTTGCAACATTTACCATCAGTGACCACCCTGAATATTAAAACTGAATAAACAGTGCTACTAAACTTTCTTTGAAGCACAAGCAAACAGTATTAGAATAAACAAAACAATAAAAGAGAGTTATTTTTTCCTGGCTTCTTGCTTCTACCACATATGGATTTCACTGCAACATTTTGGAAGATCTGTCAACTTAGAGGAGAATCAGGATATAAACCCAGAAGCTGGGTTCACTTTCAGACTGATTTCTGCACATCTGTTTTCTCATCTTTTATCCTACTTGATCATCTAAATGAAATCCCACTCATAATTAGGAAGTCTCCTAACTATGCCACAGAGCAACAACAACACTGCAACCTTAAAATGACCCAAAAAATGTACTCAAAACCATGCTCAAGTCAAACTCAGCATTACTGAAGTAATATTGTTTCATGGCTACTTAAAGTGTTACTGATTGACTAGAGTTTCTAGTAGGTTAAACTAAACAGGAGTTAAAAATACAATCTTAACATTAAATCTCTTGCTAACTGGAAACAATGCCATTGAATTTTTAAGTCTCTTTCCACATGACTGCGAGAAAGTTAATTTATTTTACAACGTCTCCATTCTGGTCTCTTTTTAAGCACAGATTATAATAGCATCCTTGGAAATCCTTACACATGTGGTGTCATTACCCATTTTGAAAACTTGCAGTATTTAAATGAACAGGTTGCTTAATGTAGCAATCTCTAATTAGTATGTTGCATAATTCTGCAGGTGCTTTGAAGCAGAAATTGTCATTCATGAAGGAACTAATAACCCTGCAATATTTCTGTCTCTCTGCCAGACCCTCTTAACCCTTCTCAAAGGAATATCCATTTGTCCACTGCACATACCTGTTTAAAGACAATAAAAACCGTTTAGTTCATATCTACTTATCCATTAAGGCTTAGCTCTACACTATCTCTTTTCAAAAATGTCATCCTTTGGAGACCATCAATGGTAGTCCTTAATCAGCACAACATATCACAAAGAATATCTTCTTCATTGGGTCTACATTTTCCCAGCAGTAGTAAAAGGGGCAGAATATGGAGAAAAGAATTATTTCACATGCTCTTAAGAGTTATGAGCACAGCTTTGTACCTAGCATATTTTAGCATGAGTGGAAGTCAAAGAGAATATAAAGAAGTCAGTACTGAGGCATATCCTAAAAATCAGCAATATGCCTACAATGACAGATGATAAGATGGGCTGGATGGTAGTAGATGCTCTTGTTGCTACAAGAGGTGACTGTGAGCACAAACTGTTCTGAGAAGACTCAACTCCACTCAGTAAATCTCACCGTCATGGATGAAACTAGGATTCCTACAGTCAAATCAAGGATGAAAAACTGAATTTATTTACTTGTGATTGGAATTTCACATCCTCTCTTCTGTCATGCTAAACCGCAATGAGCACCCTAACAGAAGCCAATAAAATGTGTTTACTTTAGACTTGTGGACATGCTAACATAACACACTAACATAGTAACCACCTCATTCTTCTCTGGTAAGAGACATCATAGGCACAGCTACAAATGTACCAGTGATATAAGACCATTTCTAGCAAAAAGGGTACTCTTCAAAATAACTTCAGTCCCTTCCCCTAACCCCGTTTTAGCTCATTGTCTTTCAGGGACCAACCTTCCTAACTGTAATGTCACTACATCTAGAAGCTAATGGCTACTAACACATAAAGCATAAATTATATGTTTGTCACAGATCTCTTCTCAAAGAGTATTTCCATGACACGTTTTTGTCTTGGAAACACTTGAAAACACTAAACTGTTCCAAAGGCTGAATATGAACAACATTACCAAACAGTGAGGCACCACACAAGGCAAAATGGCTAAAGCAGTAATCTGGGATGCAGGAAGTGATGTATAGTCTTCCAAACGTGCCACAGACAGGTCTACCACTTCTTACTTGCCTTTTGCAACTGGACTTGTCTATCGTGCATTGGCCTTTTCAGCCAAAAGCGCACGTGTAGCAAGCGCGGGTAGAGCCCTTCGAAATCTTCGTTCGCAAAGCCAAGCCATGATGATGATGATGATGATGATGATCTTACTTCCAAGGCACAAATTATAGACTGTGTCAGTTCTACATGTGTGTGCTTACCTGAGCTATATGCCGTTGCCCAGAGGGGATCTCATCCATCCCACCCTCACTATTCCACAGCAGAGGCAAGACAGAGATAGTACATGTCCAGCAATGCACTGTGTTCACAGATTTTAACTGCCTAGCCAAAGTGGTTTTCTGTAGGAAAGCCCTCCTTATCATACAAATACAAACACCAGTACACAAATATATCTAAACCTCTGACAACTGAAGTTTGCATTTCCCATAATACTTAGGAAGACCTTTGGCCCAAAGAAAGTCAATCATACATATGTTCTCTAAAAAAACATAGCATAAAAGCCCCTATTGTTCATCCCCAAATTGCTCCTGCACTCCTCTGGTTGGGAAAATTCTGACTAATTGTTTGGGATTTTTATTTGAATGTCAAGAGAGTGAAGGAACAGCATCACTGAGCTCCCACTAGTCTCAGCTGAAAGCTGTGAATTAACAGCTTCTCATGGTCTGCTCATAGCGCATAAGAGTTGAGCTCTGGCTTGATGTTTTGGCTCTCCTCTAACACCAGAGTGGGAAACTTATGGGCCATGAAAGGCTTTAAAACTGGATGTAAGGAGATGCAGAGATGCAAAGTGATGCAAGGTTAACACCCAAATGAGTAAATTTGGAAGCAGTTTGGCCCAAACTCAAGCTAGTTATGATTCACAAACTTATTTACAGAGATGTAATACATACTAATTAACCACAGGAAGAGACACAGATTGAAGAAATATGAATTCTTTTTGCAGGGAAAAAATTTGCACTGCCAAAGCTCAAATCAGAAAACTGCATGCTGTTGACACAACCTGCCTTTCAATTTAGCATGTATTTTAATTACCTAACTATTCAAATGATGGTTGGATTTCTTAAGAAATTGCACAGTAGTAAAAACTCTGTCTGTGCACTCAGCAAATAATCACTAAATGTGCTATCAGCTCCCTCCATTCCCAATTGACTTATGCCACTGAATCAAGTGATGTGGAGATTAGAGAACATTTCAGGTTTCATGCCTTGCAAGTAAAAAAACTACTAGGCAATCAATTCCATTGCACATTTAAAAAATATTACTTTTTTACACCTAACTATTAATGTAGAGACAGTGCAATCATACAGTATCAGGAATGAGTCTGCTTTCTATCCCACCTGGAGTATTTGCTCATGTACTTATGAAAATTTGAAACGCAAGATGAGCTTTACAGTTTCAACCACACTGCAGCCACTGAAATAGAGCAACTATATCATCTCATATATCTTTAATTTTATCGAAGGACTCAGAAGAGTTCACATCAAATCAGTGGCTTTAAGCACTCCAGGCAGCATCCTGACATAAATCAAGGGAAAGGCTTTGGGATTAAAAACATAGAAAACTCCCCTCGAGGCACTTTTCCAGCTTAGAAACTCAGGATATTATTCTCTGGTCCACTGTTAATGTGGCCCTGTATGCTCATTAAATGGGGAAAACAGTATATATGCAATATATCATCTCTTCCTTCAACATGTCACCACCACACTCCATGATTTACCATATACATGGTAATTATCGTGTTCACAAAATAAACATATTTATAGAACTGTCATTCATGCCTTAATAGTCCATGTAATTTCATTTTCTTAAAACGCTGTTTCTTTCTGTTGCCTTCCTCCTCCTGCCTATCCAAAATGAAAAACATACTAACAACTGCTTGAGAGTGGAAATGAATGCTATGGATTTCATGATAATAAATTAGAGTGTTTTAAATTACATCAGCTTAGTTCTCTGAAGAGAGAAAACTACTCTGTAGCAAAGGGACCCGTTTCCCACATTCACCTGTAGATGGCATTCATCCCATTGCTGTATGTGGCTCTTATGAGGATCCTCTTTACATTTGCAAGGATAGTCATGAACTCCCTCCTGCTGACTGGAACATCGGTGCCATGCACTGAGAAAGATTCTGGTTTCAGCACAATCTCTTCAGTATGCTCTTCAGAAGGCTGCAGGTGAATACCCCCTTTCAGAGTGCTGATTATCAAGTCACCTCCCTAGAGAGGGCCATGAATGAGAGATATTTGAATATGAAAAGAGTAGTGAAAAAAAAACCAGTTGGGGTACATGATTTATTGAATAATATATTTTATAAGAATAACAAGTATCAGGAATAATATTCACTTTTCATAACCCTGAAATGGTCTTGCTCGATAAAATTGAAAATCGGTGGAAAAGAAAGTTTAGATTATTCAGACAAAACCTACTGTCATGGCTCTGCACAGGCAAAAGCAAACTCATACAGTGCTGAGTTGTATAATAACAGATCTGCTGAAAGAATGAGAAAGTGTTACCTCAAACAACCAATTATTTTATTTCTTCATTCCTCCTGATGAACAAGAAGTATTATAGTTTTCTAAGCTACTGCAATAATACCAGAGATATTAAAGCTTTTAGTTCTCTGAAGTGTATCCATTTTCTGATACTATAAATTAGTATGTGCACTCTTCTGTTTTGTGTCCTCAACAACCAGACTTCACACTGAACATCTGAAGAAGCAGGCAATTTTTTTTCTTTCTTTCTTTTTTTTTTTTTTTTTTTTTTTTTGGTGGTTGAAAATGCAATCATTTTACCTCTATGATGACATCGGATTGAACTACCAATTGAACTGTTTCTTCTTCTTCTGTGAAGTCATAGGAGACTGTAAATTTCAGATGTCCTCCAGCAGCTGCTACCTAGGGAGCAAAAAGACAGGAAAAAGTGCAATTTAATGAAAGATATGGTCCTTAACCATTGGGGGCATTTTTCTCCAGTGCCAGTATCTCCCCTAAGTAGGTCTCTAGCATTGCAAAACCATGTGCACATACCTGAGAATTACAGTTCTACAGACCATTCCCTTCTTGCTCAACCATCTAGAAATCGCACTTAGTCATTTTATTTCTATGCCTTTTGAAGCCTGCAAGTTCCTTAAATGCACAGACTAACACAGAAATCAGAAACAGATATGAAATCAGTGCAAATTTCCACTTGATACTGACATTAGATTTTCACTGTATTTATTTCAGTTTTATGGTCCTCATTTAGGTTGGCCTCGACATCCTTAGCAACCTAAAAAAGATTCAATAACTTCAGTTTCATTGATTCACTTTCAAGTGAGAAAAATAGAAAAATAGAGAAATAGAAAAAAAACCCACAGTGATGCTTTTCTTAGAATGGACTGTACCCTAAGATAAAGTAAGAACTTTACTTCATGGAGTCAAATAAATTTACTTTGAAAGAATGTTCCAGCCCTTTTGCTCAGTTTGACCCAGCCTACAATATAAGAAGTCAACCACCAGGCTCTTCTGCCATGCCAATATATTTTTTCTATGCTCTTTTAGCCCTCAAAATCCCGGCAATGACACTAGCTTTTCCATTAGAAATGGAATGTAGTAGGATGCAAATCAAAAGCTGTAGATTTGAATGACAGAAACAGAGCTGTTTCTGTCAGAAAACAAACAGCAATTTCTTCAGCACAGAAACAGAGCTTTCTGTTAATTGATTGGAAGAAGCACAAGTAAATCATAGGCTGAAAGAGCTACATTTTGGGCTTTAAACATATCTCCCTCATAGTTCAGTGCAGTGTGACCCTCCTCTCTGGGACTATTAAAATCACGGGGACCTTTCTGCCCTTCCAGTGCATACTACTGAGCACAGAGCAAACTCATGAGTCTTCTACAAAGAGAATAATCTGGTTATTCTCAAGGATATAATGTGCCATCAGTTGTTCATCACATTAGATGGTGTTGCGCATAGCAACAGACAGCAGTGAAAGTCATCATCTTCATTATTTTATGATGCACCTAATTTAAGGGGTGAAAAAAAGTCCCAGTGTTTAAGGTCTGGAAATCAATTGATTTTGATTTATTTATAAAGGTATATATCATACAGCCTATATCTGAGGCTGTACAGCTAATTGCTAAGTTAAAGCCAGAAAATTGCCTCCAGTTTATAATACAGATCTTGGATTACAGAATCATGGGATTATAGAATCCTGGAATACCTCAAGTTGGAAGGCATTCATGAGGCTCTTCAAGTCCAACTCCCTGCTCCTTGTAGACTACCTAAAACTAAACCATATGACTGAGAGCATGGTTCACAGGCTCCTTGAACCCTGTCAGGCTTCATGCCGTGACCACTTCCCTGGGGAGGAAGAACCTTTTTTCTCATGTCCAATCTGAACTTCCCCCAGTGCAGCTTCATTCCATTTCCTCATGTCATATCGCTGATCACCAAAGAGAGATCAGCACCTCCATCTCTGCTACCCCTCTTGAGGAAGTTATAGATGGCAATATGGTCTCAACCTTCTCCAAGATGAACAAACCAAGTGACCTTAGCTGCTCCTTGCAAGTCTTGGCCCCAAGGCCTTTCATTAACTTGGTCACCCTTCTCTGGATGCACTTTAAAAGCCTGATGTTCTTGAGGTGCCCAAACCTGCATACAATATTCAAGGTGAGACCTCACCAGCGCAGAGCAGAGTAGGACAATCACCTCCCTCGACCAGCTGACAATGCTTTGCCTGATGCACCTCAGGACGTGGCTGGCCCTCCTGGCTGCCAGGGCACTGCTGGCTCATATTCAACTTGCCACCAACCCAAAACCCCAGATCTCTTTCCGCAAGACTGATTTTCAGCCTCTTATGCCCAAATTTGAATATATAAGCAGGATTACCCCATCCCAGGTGCAGAGTCCAGCACTTGTGCTTGTTAAATTTGGTTGGTGATGGCCCAGCCTACCCAGATCTCTCTGCAAGGCCTCTCTACCCTCGACAGAGTCTGCAGCTCCTCCTAGTTGAGCATCATTGACAAAGAGTAGCATCACATGTTTCTCTATATGGTATCCAATTCCTGTGACTGGTGCAACTACATTAAGCCTTGACCAAAACAACATGGAAAGGCTTTTGTTTCCTTAGATACAGATGTTACAGTGTTTTTGCTCTGCTTGTGGTCAAGTCTAAGCACTAGTTTATAATTGCAAGAGGAATGTAGAAAACTTACATATCTGAAATGCTACAGGAAATACCCAGAATTGCTATCAGATGTAGACAAACATTTTGGAAGAGTAACTTTTGCAGAATTTTATCATTTCTATTTCAATTTCAGACTAACTACAAGGATTAAAGAAAGTAAAAATAATGCGAAAACAAAGATTGGGGAATTTCAGCCAACCCATAAAAGTTATGTACCAAGACAGGTTTTACTTTTTCCCCAGCTACATAACCTTTACCTTAGTAAATAAAAATCTAACACAGGAATTGATAGGTCACAAAGCAGAAAAAAACCCAATTAACCAAAAAAACCCAAAAAGCCAAACCAAACCCCAAACAACCAAACCACCCCTAAAGTAAAGATGATAGTTTAGAGAAAGCAGTCAGAATGGACTATATCCTAAAATATAACCAACTATATCCTAAAATATAACCAACAGGAAACACAAGAAGAAAGTGGTGGGTTGACTAGCCCAGAAAAGAATGCTCGGAGGGAACAGGAAAATAGTTTACCAAAACCTAAAAGACTGGAAAATGAAACGGCCATTTTTATTTTCCTGTGGCAACTGCAAGAAAAGCATAAAGAAGATTCAGTTTAAGTTTACAGAAAGCTTTCTGATTGTAAGGATGGTCAAAACAGTATCAAATTACTTGAAAATGCTATGGAACTACTTCATTAATTGTTGAATAGCAGTTCAAACATGTTGGAGGTACTCTGGGGATTACCCCATCGAGTTGGAATATGACTAGGAAGTCTCTTGAGTTCTCTGCCAGCCACAGCAGTCTGATCTTCACAACGGTAACTGACAAGATTTGCATATCACAAACAGGACTACACATTGAAGACAAAGTCCCAAAATGGCACTTATTTTAGAGAATACTTGGTAGTTCAGAATACATATTTACCTTGTGTGCTGTATAATACCAATATAGATTAGAAAAAAACTTCAACTCGCATAAAGCAGAAAGTACTACTTCCTTCTGCCATTGTTTATAGTGGTCATTTCCTTCCTCTGCATATCTAAAGTACAAGTTCATTCATAGGCAAAAGAATTCAGAGGTTAATCCATGTACTGCATGTGCCATCTAATGCAAAAAATACCTTTCACTGCATTTTAAATAAAAAAAGGACAATACAGAAGGTGGGCACCTGTGAGATCCCTCTATTTTGATTTTTTCTCTGTATCACCCAAAGATACAGAGTTCTGCTTCACAGATTGTCATCTGAGGTCATCAACACCAAAGAAAACAGAGCATAAAGGTTTGCCTTGCTGTGACAAAGGCATGTATTGTTGAGACAAGAATAGCTGTCTAAAAATGTCAAGGAAGTTCCACAGAATTTCTATTGTCTCTCCCACCTGTTTTTAGATTAATATATCAAATATTTCTTCCCAGCTCAGGAGGCAGAATCAAGAAAAGTCACAGACTCCCCACAAAATACAAGTATAGGAGACAGAAATCACATCTATCTTAGTTTTAATCCACCAAGTTTCGGGCAGATAGTTTTTGTTTTCTTTGCTTTGGTTTTTGATGTTTTTTTTGTTGTTGGCCACAACAGTACTGTACTATTATGTTACATATTGTTGAAGAATATAAACAGAAAGCAGACAAGACATTTGTACAACAGACTGACAGAGAGAGGGTCAACCAAACCTGAAGCAGAAGAAATGACTCCTTTCCTATGAAAAAATTCCCTTGTTCAACAGCAAGAAGATGGAGAGTAGTAGGAAGCTGCCAGTCTTACCTTGAGCAAAGCATTTTTGATGTTATGCCTGTCATGCTAAAATTACTTTTAAAACAAGGCAAGTGATATTAAACCACAAATATTTACAGCACTGAAAACAAACAGCATTGCTAAAAATATTAGCAAGGCCCTAGAAGAGGAAAACTTCCATCTTGTTATATGGAAATCAAATTCTAGAAGTCTTTTTCTTCCTCCTCTTAGTGAATCTCCTGCCAATGCTTTTCTGAGGCAAGCTGTCAGGATCTCTCCTGATAATCAGATCTCTCCTGGTCATTGGAGAGTACCTCTTTCTTATACAGCTTTTATAACCCATCTTATTCTTCATTTATTGCATGATGATTCACACTCCCCCTC
The DNA here is from genome assembly GCA_013397135.1 of Pachyramphus minor. NCBI lineage: Eukaryota > Metazoa > Chordata > Aves > Passeriformes > Tyrannidae > Pachyramphus > Pachyramphus minor. The sequence goes on along the minus strand of VYXB01001936.1, from coordinate 574,731 downwards.
TTTAATGTCTTTTGTAACTCTGCCTTTACAGGTTTAGCACTTAGTCCACTACACTTGGGGCTGCCTCATTTCTTTTGAACGTCTGCCAAGTGTAACTTCAGAGATTAGGAGCTCTCTGCACTAAACAGGGTGCTGATTGTAATCCCTTATCTCATTAAGCAGTAAAATGCTCTTCTGTCAAGTAGGAAGAGACTCAGTTTGTCATTAAAGCACCTAAATATGAACTGTGGCATCTGATATGGTGATACGTGGCTAGATGTGGGCAACTGAAAGAAGCCTTTTGCAGCGTCAAAGGAAAGTGTCTGGTCTATGGTGCCCCAACCAAAAGATGACTTTCAAGTAATTTCACTTTGTATTTATATTTAAAAAGTAACTTGGAAGACATAAGATGCATTTCACAAATGAACAAAAAATTATGCACTAAATGTATTATTGAAATAAAACACATAGACTTGCTCATATGTTTAGTTGTAAAATCTATACCAGAATGGATTTAGCTCAGAGAGGCTTGGATTTCAGGCCTAATCCAAGAGAACGCGACACCCTCAAAAGCAAATTATATCCTTATATTAAAATAGATTTAGACCAATACTCATGCAACACCAGACTTTCAAAATGAAGGAAATAAAAGGTGTCATATAATTTTAGAGTAGTTTATGTTGGAAAAGACCCCTAAGATTCTTGAGTCCAACTATTAACCCAGCACTGCTAAATCTACCAGTAAACCATATCCCTAAACAAATTAACAAATGTCAAGAAATTGAACTAATTTTTCCCTCTTCACTGTTAGTGGTTGTAGAGGAAATATAGTCACTGACATGTTTTATTAGACAAACAAACATTACACAGAGAGTTATTATTTTTATTAAACCAGTATAGCTGCAATAAAGCTATAGAAAGGTAACATGCATTTGGAAACATGAATCCTACTTGCTATTACATAATTATATATGTGGTCATACAATTAGGGCTATACCAAGTGAACAAATGTTAGTAGAAAAATAATAGGGAAAAAAACGAAAAAAAAAAAAAAAGGAAAGGCTACAAACATGTATGGGCAGAACATTTCTGTGGAGAATGTTAACACATGCACTGCTGAACACAAAACCAAAGAGTCACACAGCAAATTGGTGAGAGTAATTTAAGGTTCTAGGAGATAATAATGTTTTCTTATTCTAGAAGACATCCCCAAAACAAACCCCTATTTGTTTCCTGATACGCCTATGAATGTTTTTTGCTTGCTGCTATGATTATGAGAAGTTACACAGATGTTCATTCAGTCTTACAGTGGCTCTGTCATATTCCTATGGCACTATCTACTGATAGATACTGTGCTTGAATGTAGTGGAAATGTAATATATACAGTTTAACATTCCCTGCTAGTCTTGAATTTCCATGAAATAAAGCTGCAATAAAATGTTGAAGTTTATTTGGACTCTTTTACCCTCACAAGCTCTCTAGGCACATATTTATTTTATGACACAGATTTCAGGAAATGTAGAAATATCTGCCACCAGAACAGCAGCATTAATCACATGGAGGACATCCTTTAAATAAAGCAAGATTGCTCCCAGTTTATTAGTGGTGATCTATTTAGTGCATAATTGATTGACATCTATGCAGTTGTGATACTGTTCGATAAGTCACTGAATAATGTACCACCTTAACTGATGGTTACATGCACATGTCTTCTTCTAGCAGCCCACTCAGTGCAGAAGGGAGTGGACAAAGGGCTACTTTTCCTAACTTAAAGAAATATTTAATTGTTAATTCAGCTCTCATCTAGATTATTATCTTCTTTATGAAAAAATACCAGCAGTAAATTTATGATATTTAATTGGATTTTGCTGATCCAGTCTTTGTGATAGTTGTAGTGTGAGGGAAGGCAGGGACTAGAAAAGAATTCTGATAGAACCATCACCAAGAAGACGTCAAACCTTTCTTCATTTAGTAATAGCTCTCAGCAAAGATTGCATGTTTTAGTTCTACTCCAGATCCAATTAGAGATTAAATAGACTCTTCTCTCTTAGACAGATTGAATTTAGATAGGATAAAAAATCTCGTCTGAGGCATTAAAGTAATATTTTAGATAAAGCAGGGAGCAGAATAATCATGTTTTATTTGAATGACAGTACTGTTCTTGCTAGCTTTAAAAAAATGTCAGTTTTCTTTATAGGGAAGTTAAATTTTCTCCTGAAAGAATGGGTTCATTCTCCTAACTCTCTGCCATCCTGAGTTCCTCCAATTCCATCCCAGCTATTTCAGAATCCTAGTTTCTCTGCTTAAGTACACTCAAAATTTTTCTATATAAATTTATGCTGCATTCTACTTAAATTCTCTTAATCAAAATGCTGCTTCCAGAGAAGTTAACCGAACATGGGAGTAAGCTACATAAAGTAGACTGGCTACTGTTGTGCTTGGTTTCATTGTTTTCCATGAGAATTTCTTTACTGAACCTCAAAGGGGAATTTACTATTTCTTCAGTTTCTTGAAACAGACCACTCCAATAGCTGCGGAGATTTCCAAGTCATTCTGTTCTTGAATCTTATGCTAAATGTTATGATACAATTTCTTTATTTTTTAGCTTTTCCTCTGCTGATCCTACATAAAGGTAGAGTTGGGTCAGAGATAAAGGAGTTTTATTCAATGTGGGTACTCATTTGATCAGAATGTTCTGTGATGTCTAAGCTATATGTTATAAAATCAAAGAGCAAGAGATAATGCATGCCATTGCTTTATATCTTATCTATACATTTATTTGCTCTACCTTGAATGACCCTTATGAGAATTTAAAAAAAAATTCTTAGAAACTCACTCTGTAAGACTTTCTTGCTTTGTACATTGGATAATGGAACAAGATAATCACAATAAATCTTAATATTTAAAATTTTCCCAGCAATGGAAGGAGCCATGAAATCTGTGGGTCTACTTTTTTTCCCCAAGTGAATGTTTTCTGTTTAAGAGACAAATAAAACCTGTCCAAAGAGCAAGCACAACCTATAAGGAGCAACCAAAACTCTGCTACATTGTAGTTCACATGGACATTGACCATGACTTTTCCATATTTCACATCAATATCTGAACAACTCGCATCCCTTCCAGAACACAAAGCTTAGCAGTCTTTTTGTACACTGCATCTGGTCACTAGGCAGTTGAAAGAATACCCTGCACCTATCAGAGAAATACGTGTTCAGAGTCAAACATAAGTGAAGAAAGAATACCAAGAGGGGAAGAGATTAAAATTTAGTAAGTATTTCCTTAATCACCCCTTGAAAGTATCCCTTGCTTTTGCTAGAATATCAAAAGTGTAATCAGACAATTTAAAGCTTCCTGCTTTTTCCTTCTTGCTTCAGAAGATGCAAGGTATAATATTGGTAAAGTGGTTGATAATGTTTGCTATCCTGAACATGATACTCTGATGTCTGTTTTCTGGCCCTTCATATTTAAAATATGTTGTTGCAATTTAGACCAATCAAAACCTTGCATAATTCTTTTAATTCAACGTATCTGCTATAATAAGAAACATTTGCATGGCAAATATTTTAAAATAATCAATAAGAAACTTCTTATTTGTGGATTTTCTAAATTATATCCATAAACTCAGCCCAGTCTCACTGCTACCGAGATACTGTATTAACATTACCACTTCATAACCTTGGCTCTCTTCCTCCTTGGAGGAACTATACTGTATTGTTTGGAAGAAAAAAAAAAAATTAGATGTCTAAATAAAATGCAACAATTCATTGTGTTAAATATATAGCATTGAAACATCCAATGACATCATGGAATTCTAAAAGGAAAAATGGAATAAATCTCAGTTCCTAAGGAAGACGGAAACTGAACGAAAGAAGGTCTCTTGTGAGCCCTGTGCTGCCAATCCTACTTATGTTGAGTAGTTGCTCCTTCTCAACTTAGCATTGAAAAAAATTAATGTAATCAGTGAATGATTGAAGCATTTGCACAATAAGATTATATGCTGTCTCATGAAATGTATTTATGAATGTAGACATTCATGTGTCTATACATTCTACAAATTCTCAAATCTCAACCATTTTTCCCTGACTGAATACAGTTAAACTGTGAGGGAAAGAAAAAAAAACCAAACCAAACAAAACAGCCAATACAAACTCACCGACAGCTCCTCTAATCTCCGTAAGCACCAATTTAACAGGCCAAAGTGGCTGAATGGTGTAAGTCTGGGTAAAAATACCACTTTTTCTTTAATTGTGAAGACATTTCAGACTACCAGTGATATTGAAATCCAGTTCACTACTTGAGCATCAACTCTGAGACATGTTTCTAAATAACATACCCTCATCAAATGTTTCTAAATAAAAACTGTTTGCTGCTGGTCTTGCAGCTGTCAACAACCTCATAATTGAAAGTAATTCTTAATTTTACTGATTAAATGTTAGTCTCCCAGTTCCATGGTCTTTGGTGCCAAAGGGACAAACTCTAATTGCAGTAGACATATCAATAAATGCCTTCCTGTAATATTAGAATGAATTACTAACTAGAACATTTATGTCAATGTCCAGTTTCATTAAAACAGAAGAACCGATGCTTACTCTCCCTTCTCTGCCTGTACTTTCATGAATATTTTAATAAGAAAAAGAATTTGCATAATTTTGCAAAACTAAAAGCTCATATTTCTATGGCAACAAAATCCCAGCATGCAAGGATTATTAAAAACAAAAATGCAGGACCATAAAACAAGGGCAACTTCTCAAGCCCAAATTAAAAGCTGTTCTCAGTAAAAATGTTTCCCTCAGCCTTGCTACTGCATTTAGGGCTCATGAATATTTCCATCCAGTATTGTTGAGGATATCCCACTGCATCATGATCTTAAAATCAAAATCCATGGATTTCTCCTAAAGTGTTTATTTGCTACTGAAAAAGACTAAAGAGTGTAGGCAGCAGCAATAAACAGTTAAATTCTAGGATCATAGAATTATTAAGATCATATAGTCCAACCACTAATCCAGCTCTCTGTGTTCACCACTAAGCTATATCCTCATGTGCCATCAAGGGGTACAACCAACTATTGTCAGTATAGTTCACCAAGTTAGACTGTAAGTAATCTTGATCTTAGGCTTTCTTTGCTTTCTATGTTTGTAAAGCAGCAAGCAAAATAGCTCAGGAAATTATTTCTAAACTTTGCCACAACAGAAAATGGAAAAAACCCCTTCACTTCTAGCCAGCCAAAGATTATTTTCCTATCCCCTTCTACTTAACTGGTTAATGTTGTTAACTGCAACATTACTACAGACAATATTGTACCACAATCATGGCTGCATGAGTAATTCAAAGCAAAGTATGACATAACTAGCACTTTGGGATCCTTTAGGAAACTGAAATATATCATAATGTTTCAAGCATGAAAGAGTTGTGTGACTAGTATCTTCGTGCAAAATTATTCTGACAGAAAGGATATACTGCTTTTAATAAATTAATTTTCTGGTGGGTTTTTTTTTAACTTTAAGTGGGAGATATTGAATGAAGTAATATGCAAATACATAAATGTTTTGAAGAAAATTCCTTCTTTTCTAAGAAAAATACAAGGACTTGCAAAGCCCAAGTATCTGCTCTTCAGAGGTTGCTTGTCATTTGATATAACAAATGCAACAATATATTCTTATTTAGTATTTTGCTGCATATCATGGAGACCTCTAAGGATCACATATCAAAATAAAAGCAGTAAGAATAAATATCTGAGTATTAAAAAAAGATATAGATCTGTATAAACTTCTCTCTGTGTACTATAATTCATCAACAATCATGGTAGAATAAACCCCCAAAACTCCTTGCATTTTGATTTCATTGTTTAGTTTTAGGGGAAAACAAAGCAATGAATCAGAACTCCTGTGATTTTTCGTCTATTTTCAGTCAGTTTAAACCAGATTTTGAATTACTTTGCCTCTGGAGCCAGTTCTTTCTCATTATTAAATTCATGGCCCCTTTCCTGGTTTGCTAGTTTTGCAGCCTTTCTTCTACTAAACTTATTCATGACAAGATAACATAGTTTTGAAAAATACATATGTTTTCTTTCAGAGAAAGAAACTTGTGTATGATCTTAATTGAAATGAATGCTAGTTAATAGTAATTAACTAAATATATATAAATGTTAATAAATATATGTATGTATTACACAAAACCTGAATTTTAATACAGTACTACTGAAGGAAAAAAAGATTTTTCAGAAGAGAACCCTTAATTACCAAATGTATTTTAAGACAGATTTAAAAAAAACAAAAACAGTATTGATAAAATCTATCATGCTATTATTTATTGTACCTATAAAAGCAGTTCTGCACTTGTTAGCATCATGGTAATCCACCATCACAGTAGTCCACAGATTATTATTACTTGAGGCAACGTGCTCATATATATGAGCACTGCCTGTGCACAAACACACACGCACTATGTACGCGTATGGACACACAGTGAAAATAAAGCTTGGTATGCACCGATCTTTGAAAACTACAAAACTGTGCTTTTGTTTTAAAAGGTAAGACAAAACCAAGTTTGTTTCAAAATAATCTTAAAGAAAAGGTCCTTTCTGAAAGTCTTTGCAGGTAATTTTTCTTTCCTCAAGTTCAAAGTCTTTATCTTTCTTAGATATGATCTTCTATGAAAAAACATACATTTTTTTCTTAGAAGGCTTAAAAAGGGGTGAGCAATCAAGCTAATGAGACTGGAGAGCAAAGAAAAGATAGAAGATATCTGAATTCATGCTCAAGACTGAGAAAGGAGAAATGACATAGCTTTATAAGTCCTCCATAAGAGAATTTATTTTTTCAACTTCAATTTGTCTTAATGGGAAGTGACCAAAAAAATCCCTTAGCCATTGTGAGGATAATCCAGCTCTATGAACTTTGTGGAATTCATGTGTGCTATTTTTAACTTTTTTCTTTTTTTTTCCGTTAAAGGAAAACCATAACAAATATCTATTCCTCATAAATTATCCCGATTAGAAAAATTACATGATTTTACAGCAGACAATACAGGTTTGCCACTTCTTCTTAGTATTTGTTCCTACAGGTGCAAGTGCCTTCCTTTTACAGTCTTGAAGCAGCTTTTTTTTCTACCAATTATTAATTTATATACTGTATCTTTTATTGGAAAAAAATATATTCATATTACCTCTGCTTTAAAGGCAGAATGATGGAGAAAATTTCCTATGGATGAATTAATCACTGTCAAAAAAAAAGAGGCAAGTCTACTGCCCAAGGGTTACATTTGCTGAAAGAATCAACATCAATCTCACATTGGCTTACACTCTATGAAAGTCCTATACCAAGTCCCATTTGAAGGATTCATCATCAAAAAACACTGCAGTTCCATGAGGTATGTTAACATAGAGAGTGTGATTAATTCACATAGGTAGGAAAAAGTTCTACTGAGATTAAATGTTCTCAGGCCTGTCAACTTCACATGCTTAATCATGTAGATATTTTGCAATTTTTTTTAATAGAAAGTGCTATATGTCTTTAAGTGAGAGTCACATATTTCAAAGCCAGCCTCCTATTCTCTTCACAAATTTACCTTACAAAAATGTCAGAAACTTCTTCACCTTTGGCTATAAGAACATACTGCACAACAAATTGAGCATGAAAACCATGTGATAGTATTGTCCTATAGACACTTTATTTTAATGTTCTGAAAATATCAGAGGCACCTAAAAAAGTAATATAACACTCACAAGCTTAGAGAATAAATACATTAAGTCTAGCTATAAAATAATATCCAACATGATCATAATTAATGCACATAGAGTAAGTATCCACTCATAGCGATAAAAGAAAGTAATGTGAAAAAAATTATTTCTACTCAAAAATACCTTCTCCATGTCCACATTAGTCATCTAACTGATCTAACTGTATCTTTTGTACCTTTCAAGAAGATATACTTGACCCCACTAGCTAAAAGAGATCCTCTCCATTTGCTTTCTCTATGAATACTGACACTTTTCCATTTAATGGAGATTTTATAAAAAGAAATTCCTTACCTTACAGTACATCAGCACTGTGGATGTTATATCTGGTTGGTATTATAGAAGTGGATACCACTCACCTCTGATGATTTGCAGCTTTCTTTTCAGACAGCACTTTCTTAAAGTGATATATTTCAAACTTCACTCTTTCTGAATATGAAAGAAGGATAGATCCATGATCTTTCAGATTACTCCCTGAATCCAATTCAGATCTGATTCAATTGAAAAATTATTAGGATGCAGAAAAGGCCATTGGCATAATTACAAGGAAAAAAAATCTACACGTAGATCCTCAAAGAGCAACCAAGTCAAAGGAAGGAGATACTGATGTTCCAGTAGAGCACTAACTGAAAACCAAACATTTGGTAATGGACTGCAGTTTTTTTCTTAACTCTACCTAAAAGCAAGAATACTTATTGCATGGCTTATTTAAAGATGTTCGGCCAGAAGAGGTTAGCTAAAGATGAACAACTGAGGTGTTAATAAGGAATTATGAAGTAATTCCATCAAAATCAGTCTGGATATAATCACAGAATATTAAAGTTGGAAGGGACCTCTGGAGATCATCGAGTCCAACCCGCCTGCCAAGGCAGGGGCACCTAGAGCAGGTTATATAGGAATGTGTCCAGGTGGGTTTTGAATATCTCAAGAGAGGGAGACTCCACGACCTCCCTGGGCAGCCTGTTCCATATAATGCTTGACAGAATCATAGAATAGAATCATAGATTGGCCTGGGTTGGAAGGAACCTTGAAGATCCTCTAGTTCCAACCTTCCCTGGCATGGGCTAGGATACTTTTCACTAAACCTTTCACTAACCCACTTGCTCAGAGCTCCATCCAATTCAGGCTCAAACACTTCCTGAGATGGGGCATCCACAACTTCTCTTGGCAACTTCTTTCAGTGCTTCATCAACCTCACAGTAAAGAATTTCTTCCTCATATCTAATCTAAACCTACCATCTTTCAGACTAAAGCCATTCTTCTCTGTCCTGTCACCACATACCCTTGTAAAAAGCCTCTTTCCATCTTTCTTGTAGGCTCTTTTCAGGTACTGGAAGGTTGCAATTAGGCCACCCTGAAGCCTTCTCTTTTACCGTCTGAACAATTCCAGTTCTCTCAGCCTTTCCTCAGGAGGTGCTCTATCCCTCTTATCATCTCGCTGTCCCTCCTCTGGATTTGCTCCAACAGGTTGATGTCTTTCTTGTGCTGTGAACTCCAGGGCTGGATGTGGAACTACAGATGGGGCCACACCAAAGCAAAGTAGAGGGGCAGAATCACCTCCCTTGCCCTGATGGCAACATTTTCTTTCATGCAGCCCAGGATACAATTGGCTTTCTAGGCTGCAAGTGCACACTGCCAGACTCTCATATACCAGCACCCCTAAGTCCTTCTCAGCAAGGTTGCTCTCAATCTGTTCATCCCCCAGCCTATACTGATACTAAGGGTTGCCCCAACTCAGATGCAGCACCTTGCACTGGGTCTTGTTAAACCACATGCGTTTCCCAGGGCCTACTTCTCGAGCTTGTCCAGGTCCCTCTGAATGACACCCTGTCCTTCAGGTGTGTCAAAAGCACCACCCAGCTTGGTGTCATCTCCAAATTTGCTGAGGGTGCACTTGATCCCTTCATCTACATCAATAATGGAGATATTAAATAACACTGTCCTAGTACAGACTCCTGAGGGGCACATCAATATCTTTTTATGAGGACCAAAGAGCCTTTATAAAATTGCAACTCCAAAAATGTCTTTTGTAGAGAGAAAAGATGTAGAACATTAAAAAATGTTTGAAAGTCTCACCTTGATAAAAGAATGAGTCTGTGTTTATGTGAATGCACACAAATGTTTTTATACATACAGAAATCATACCTGTATTTGAGATAGCCTACATTTGAGATAGCCTAAAATCAGGTGCTTCAGAATCTTTCAGAAAATATCCCACTTGATTGCACTAAGAATTCTCATAAGTTAATTTTCTAAATGTGAAAACACTACCTACTCTAATGTCAGAATAAACCTATTTAAAGTGTAACAGCTCTAATACTCAAATAATGAAGTATTATTTACAAAAAGCATTAAAAAATCAGTTTAAGCTGGTTATCTATTTCTTTCAACATAAGTTCAGTTTCTAGCAACTGACTGATTCATATTTCCTCATTTGTATCCTTGGAGAATGGAGAATGAAATTATCTATGTACATCAAAGCCCGGAAGAAGAATGATAAAATCATTCTGCGTTTTGGTGTTGCAAGTAATTGTTTTAAGAATAATTGTAATTTTGCAGCCTTACACAGTAAAATCTCAGTATAGAATTTCATCACATGTTCCAGGATCTTTAAACCTTATTAACAACATATGAATCTTGAATCTAATAGAATCTAGGATTTTTTATTATTCATCATTATTCATTCTGTGGCTTTTCAAAAGTTACTCTGAATTTCAACGAATAGGTTGGAAAACCTCAACTTAGTTTTATATTTTACCCAGGATACCAACTTTTAACTTTCCTTCAATATCTTTTGAGTTCTCAGTGTAACAAAAAGCTATACAACTCAAAAAGAATCAAGTCTTGTATGTAGTTCATATATAATACATAAACACAAGGATTTCGAAGTGTGATTAATGTGATTTATATACCTAAATCAATTCCCTTTAATTGAATGTGTTCCTTCCTCCCTTGTTTCTGTTGGCAATGTATATTTTCTGCTCGTCTCTAATGTAAGCCAGGCTGCTAGGTTCTAATAAACCAAGTTTTGACTAACCATGTAAATTTTCTGCTTCCATCTCAAACACTTTAATATTTAGCAGGGTTTCATGCTGCTTTAGATTTAATGCAAATGGTGTAGTCTGAAGTAACGATTAACTTTATAGCTGGAAGATAAAATGTGAATAAAAAAGCTATCCCTTCACAATAGCATTAAGGGAAAAAAAATGATTAAAAATGTTGAGCTTAAGTTAGTGCTGTTTAAAATATGTGTTAAAAGAGGGCTGTGACCTACACAAAGTTAGACAAGTTTCGAGACACAATTAGAACACACCATAAACTCTTTTACAAAATGATAATTTATATTTAAAAAATACTCATGTATTATGGAGCAGATCATCCTGAGTGCAATCACCTGGCAGCTTCAGGAGGGACGAGGGATCAGACGCAGCCAGCACAGGTTAAGGAAGGGCAGGTCCCATCTGACCAACCTGATGTCCTTTTAGGATCAGGTGACCCACCTTGTGGATGAGGGGAAAGCTGTGGATGTGGCCTATCTGGACTTCAGCAAAGCCTTTGACACTGTCTCCCATAATATACTCCTGGAAAAGCTGGCAGCCCATGGCTTGGACAGGGGCACTCTGTGCTGGGTTAGGAACTGGCTGGAAGGTCAGGCCCAGAGAGTGCTGGGGAACGGGGCTGCATCCAGCTGGCGGCCGGTCACTAGTGGTGTCCCCCAGGGATCAGTGTTGGGTCAGGTCCTGTTTAACATATTTATTGATTATTTGGATGAGGGGATTGAGACCATCATCAGCAAATTTGCTGATGACACCAAGTCGGGAGGGAGTGTCGACCTGCTGGAATGTAGGAGGGTTCTGCAGAGGGACCTGGATAGACTGAAGAGATGGGCTGATTCCAGTGGGATGAAGTTCAACAAGGCCAANCCTGGAGTATTGTGTTCAGTTCTGGGCCCCTCAGTTCAGGAAAGATATTGAAGTGGGTCCAGAGAAGGGCAACAAGTCTGGTGAAGGGACTGGAACACAAAACCTACGGGGAGAGGCTGAGGGAGCTGGGGTTGTTTAGTCTGGAGAACAGGAGGCTTAGAGATGACCTCATCACTCTCTATAACTACCTGAAGGGAAGTTATAGCCAGGTGGGGATTGGTCTCTTCTCCCAGGCAGTTAGCAATAGGACAAGGGGCATAGGCTTAAGCTCTGCCAGGGGAAATTTAGGCTGGATATTAGAAAGAAATTCTTTACAGAGAGTTGTGAGGCATTGGAATGGGCTGCCCAGCGAGGTGGTGGATTCACCGTCCCTGGAGGTTTTTAAATTGAGATTGGACATGGCACTGAGTGCCATGATCTAGTAAACGGACCAGAGTTGGACCAAGGGTTGGACTTGATGATCTCTGAGGTCTTTTCTAACCCAATCGATTCTATTATTCTATGATTAAGTTAACCACGCCCAATCAGGGAATGGGTTTTTTTGCCATAGCATCTATTTACAGGCTGTAAGTCAGTGTTTTGACTCAGCAGCATGTTTCAGACCCTATGCACTTTACTTGGTCATATGACAAACTAACCTCCCCACCGTTGCAAAACTTCTTAGATGTACAATTGTTTGAAATTTAGAACGGACAGAGATTAGATTCAACATGGTCTTTTAGTCCTCCACTGCCATGATCTCCATCATTAATGTATGAATCCTGTTTCTTCATCTGTCTCTTCCCATCCTCCCTCTAGTTGTATCGGCCCATTTGTTATTATTTCATAATCTCTTGCATTAACTACCAATTATGGTGTAATAATTTAAGTAAATCACCTTTCATTTAATGCTGTAAATTTTCTAATCTATTCAGCACTTCATTCTCTTACCTTGACTGTAACAAAGCTATTCTCTAGCTTAGAAAATGAGTGTAAATTGCTGTATTCTGGGTTGGTGGGCAGGACAGTTTTGGTGTGTGCTTGCATTCTTATATTATTCCATATTATTCCATGCTGTATTGGCCACTATTGGAGACCCACTTCCACACTAGAAAGACCTTTCCTCTGACTAACTACAGCTGCTCTTACTTTCTCACAGATGTTTCAGAACTGATCTCCTGCTGATAGAAACTGCTGTAGCCCCATGAACCTAATTGATTTCTGAACATTTCTGCTAACAGGCAATCTGTCTTTTCCTGCAGCCAACTAAGGTGTTGATATGTCTCTTCTGAAGAGATAAAGATGATCCTAACAATCTCTGGGGAGTGAATGAATGTCCACGGCCATCTAGCAGAAATTACCATTACTTAACACTTGAAAAAATGCCTCTTTTCACTAATTTTCACAAAAAATCTGTACAGTGCTCTATCCACTTAAGTCTGTTAACAATTTCATAGTCAATATCTTTCATTAATTAATTTCTGAATGTAAGTAAAAGAAAAGAAAGCTACCTGCTTCAGAAAGCAGGTAGCTAAAGTTCAAAGCAAAACATTTAAACATCTTATATTAGGTAAAAGAAAGAATGGGATATGAAACACCAGAGAGCAAAATCTCTATGTATTAAGCCCGCACAAACCCATACATGCAGGCCATTGGGTTTTATTTTTAAAAGGTAAGTGTGCTGTGCTTGGGAAACAGAAAAGCATGCAGCCTGTGTGACATGTGTAACACACAATCTCTGTATTTACACACCTGCCTATCCTATTGCACCTTCACGGCAGGGTAATAAACTTTGTACATAAAACACTGTGCTCTTACTTGTACATCTTTAATAAAGTCATTAATAGGTATATAATATATATTCATGCATATTTGGGAAGACTGTAAAATTTCACAGTCCTGCGCAGTGTGCACAGAATTCCAGTGCATCCTCAACATGATTCTAAACTAGGTGTAGAATTTTTATTTTTTTTTTAATTCTTTTCCACAGTGAAGTATAACTTTAAGTGTGTAGCCATCTGTACAAATAATGGTGCTCAGAAAGAAGCATCAGGGTCTGTCATTTGTAGAGGTTCTATTTTGAAATATTCAGGTGTGAGCAGGGCTGGTCTTATTATGCCTTCAATGAAGCAGTAAAATTGTAAATGGCAAAAGGTTTTTGTAAATCTTGCATTTAGTTTGTCATAAAAATTTCAGATCCATGGATTCCTCTAGCATTACAGCCAACAGTAAGTGATGCTCACAAGACTTTCAGTTTATATGGACTGCAACCTGAATCATCATAAGCCTCAGTTATGCACACTTTTCCTTCTGTAGAGAACCTGAAATTTCAAATTATTTCCTGTTTATACTTTCCTTTAAATATGCTTCAGGATAAATGGCACTAAGTGTAATATCAGTTACTTTAGTAATTCTCCAATTATTATTGTGCCAAAACCTGCCAAAATACTAGGTTACTGGATGACAATGAGACCCCATAACACCTCTCACGTCTAAATAATTCATGCCAAGTATTTGGTGGGAAGTCATGCACACTTTGAAAACACACAATATGTGTGTTACATATTGTGTTAACACTCAATATGTAAAATCTATTACATTTCTGTAACTAAGAATTTAGCAAAATATGGTCAAAAGAAAGCATTTTATTGGTATACATGGCAAGCATATAATACATCAGCTGCATCTTTTGCGGCAGTCAAGTTCCAAAAGCCTATTTCAATCTTTATGCACCCCAAAATTTATCAGAGTGATTTCTGCCTTACTATTGACTCTTACATATTGTGTTCAATGTTTTATTTTTCAATGTTTTCTGTAATACAGTGTATTGGGTATAAGCAGTGAGATTTTGGTAGTAGGTGGACTGCATAAATGATCCTTCTAGGAACTTGTCAGGGGCTCTCCTGTGCCAGGCACAGCACAGTCCATCTGGCCTGCAGTGGACCCACCACAGGCACATTAGCCTGTCAACTAAGCTGGTGATGCCACTGGGGAAACATACGTAAAAAAGTAAAAAATACGGAGTCAAGAGAGGAGGAGGGAACAAAACAGTGAGAAACATCAGAGAGAACAGCTAGGTTAGAAAAGGAGGAGGTGCTCCACGACACAGCAGATATCCCTGCAGCCCACGAAAGGGCCCATGATGAGCACATTTTCCTGATAGGAACTGCAGCCCATGGAGAGCCTGCACTAGAGAGGATTTTTCCTGAAGGACATGCCAGAACAGAGGAACATGTGTGAGAGAGGAGTGGCAGAGAAGAATTGTTATGTACTGATCATTACCTCCAACTTCCCCTGACACACTCATGTAGGGGTAAAGGAATCAGAAGTGAAGGACTAAAGCTGAGCCTAGGAAAAGATGAAGAAAACTTATTTTTTAAGCTTTTTCTGTATTTCTTGCTATATCAATTAGCAATAAATTAAATTAATTTTCCCAAAGATTAGTCTATTTTGCTGATGACAGTAATTGGTAAGCAATCTTCCTGTCTCAACATCTACCCATGAGCTTCCTTATACTATTTTCTCCTCCTGTCCTGCCGAGAATGGGGAGTGAGAGAACAACTGGGTGGGAGTTTGGCCCTTAACCAACCCACCATTCTGGAACCACTGATTTGAGATTGTCATGTAAAGTTTGCAAACTTCAAGGTATGTCTACCAGAAACAGAAGAAAATGTCTCAATGATATTTTTAGTTACAGCCTGTGGAAACTACTCAGTGTTTCCAACCCACGTGTCTGAGAAATATTCCTGAATATTACCTGAAGGTAAGGAATACAATGCATTTAAATTCCAAGATATCTAAGGTCACTGCAGGTAGCTGAATTTCAATAATCTGAATTGAAGCTCTGGTGCCTAAGATAGCCTAGCACATCATGAAGTACCACAAAAAATATAACTAGAAAAGGTCGAATTATAATATATCACAAAAATACAGCTTTACAAAGAGTTCAATTTGAAGATAATTCAAGTTTTTAAGATAGTTTACCCATATTAACATATTGCTTTACATCTAACCAGTTACATTAATCTCAGTTTATTTAGCTACTGACTGAATTGATTAAAACAAACAGTAAATTTAAGGTTCTGCAACTATAAGAAATTTTAACTTGTAGTGTGTCAGCTACACAGCCACTACTCTTTAGAGAAAAACTAGACTTACTATAGCCTATATGCAAAACGTGACACATACTGTTACTAATTTTGTTTTACTCCCAGTGGATCTCCCTACTCCCATATAACTACTGTGAACTCAGGCACTGATTACTGGCATTTAGGATTTCTAGTATGACTCAATTACTGTAGTAGGTCATGGCACTGTACTTCACCAGAGTGAAACAAAAACAAGACCGTAACACAGTAATTTAAAATACAGCGATTTCCAAATAATCAACTGTATCTCTGTGATACACAGTAAGTTGCAAAACTTTTAACTTCTACAATTTAAAGTTTAATAATTTTAATTTAAAGTAATTACTAGTACTAAGATGCTTGTGGGTCTGTAACTAATACGGAATCATAAAATGGTTGAGCTTGGAAGGGATCTCTGGAGATAATGTAGTCCAGCCCCTAAATCCTACCAAATCTTTACATCAACTTTTTTTTAAATTTTAATTTATATTTAATCTGGTTTAGCCTTATCTGGAAAGAAGGAGTCCAACTGCTAGTACATAAGGCCTAGAAATAGTGTTCTATTCTGACCTTGAAGGGTTTACAATCCTTTACAATAGCAAAGAAATTCTAACTTCGTTTTGTGGGAATGCAAAAGAAAAGAGAAAAACATGACAATATAACTAGAGTAAAGAAAGCTTTTAAAAAAATTCCTATAATCTCCATTATTCCTCAAAAGAAGGAAGGAAAAGGAGCACATAAAGAATGTTACTCTGATACCATGAAACTACTTGGAATAAGAGTTAAGTTGATCTGAGGAGTCTTATTACATTTTAATAATGAAGTAATCTCACTTTTAAAATGCTATTTTGCTTGTTCCAGAACTATTCAGAAAATCTGAAGAAGTTTACCTGACAATTTCATCTGAAAAGTACTTCAGAGGCTAAATTGACAGAGCAGAATTTACTAGTCTTCCACAGGAGTGCTGTTAATTCTCTTCATTTTAATAAACACCTGCCAACCAAAAATATCTTCTCCAAGTCAAATGAAACCTTTGATCTGTAATGAAATCCTTCAGTTTTTCATTTTAACTGGAAGAAGAAAGTTTTTATCATGAGTTGATCCCAATATATTCTCAATACCTTTCGCCCCAACTTTTTTATTTCATGGCCCTATGAAAAATGGATTATTCACTCAGATACACTTGAGAATGATTCCCATATTGCTAAAATCCCCGTTCTTTCATGGTTATATCTTCTCACCATTAAAATTAATGCACCTGAATTATTTGCAGTGCAAATTATGAGTGTCCTTTTTCAGATTAAAAATCTAGCTGCTGTAGGGAAGAAGCAACTGTGATAACATCAAGGTGTGGAATAAATATTTGAAGTAGATAATTTAAATGGGTCTATGACTGACTGTTAGTTTGGCTGCTTACTGTAAATCACAGGTGTCTCCACAGTGCCATGTATTTTGCTGTTTTCTAAGAGAACTCTAAGGAGTTTCTGCTTGGTAAGGGCAGGCCCCCAGGACACTACAGGGTTAGGTTTAAAGTTTTCAAGGTAAAGTAGGAACTGTAGGAACCCTAGCCCCAGCTAATATTTTATACCTCATTTAGTTTTAGAGATTATATTCCCAATGTTCCTAAACTGTCAGTGAAGTTGGAGAGGTATCCCTAAATTCATGTAGAGTATGTTAGTGCTATGAATTGTCCTTTGGGGGAACTTGTCTCTCTCCTCTGGTTACATAGTGAGTCATCAAAACTGGCTTGTGAAGTTAACACGCACTACAATAGACCTAATTATTTCGCGAGATTTCTGCATTTCCCATTTAGGAAGTTCATTTGATAAAGTGCCTTGTGAGCCAGCAAATCACAACTGTTTAGATTGTTTAAAACAGTTTTCTGTAGTGATCTTCATCTTGCCAAACAATTACTGCAGTTTGAAGTTTTTGTACAGTCAACTAGATGTATGTAGTTCAGCTTAACTCTGGAGAAGCTAAAAACATTAACAAAGAGGAAGGAGAAAACATTAGCAAGAGTCTCTCCTAATTTCTCCCAGCATTAGGCTGGGATGATTATGGACTAGGAGACATTTTCAAATTATAGTTTGGATCAGACAATTCTCTTTTGGAGAAATAGACATTTAAGCAGTGGAAAGAAATTTAATAATTTTATTCATTGCACTAATTAGTTCTTACTTCTTAATCACAGAGTATCTTGAGTTGAAAGGGAAAGATCATCGAGGTCCAATTCCTGGCCCTACATAGGACAACTCCAAGAATCTCACCATGGGCCTGGGGGCATTTTCCAAATGCTTCTTCAACTTTGGCTTGCTGCCATGACCACTTCTCTGGGGAGTCTGTGCCAGTGCCTGACCAGCCTCTGGTTGAAGACTTTTCCTGATATCCAGCCTAAACCTTTGCTGGCACAGCTTCAGACCATTCCCTCAAGTCCTCCTTTGGATGCTTTTTAATAGCTTCATATCCTCCTTATATTGTGGCCTCCAAAACCGCACACAATACTAGAGCACTCTTTAAGTATTTGCTACTAATTCAACAGCATAGTGTTTCAATAATATGGCCATACCAATGGCCTTAAAACTAGAGAACAGGGCCCAGCAATTCCTAGATTGTTAAACCAGACATGTCCTTAAAGTATCCATGTGAACAGTAACTCTCACAGTGTAGCTCAAAAACTATTTTGCATACTTTTGTTTTCATTTTTGGTAATCTGTACCATCCAAGTACCATCATATGGTTGAATAAAGAATTTTGTGTGTTGAGTTTTGGCCCAAATACCGCTTTATTAACTCAGTTTAACACTACTGGAATGAGAAGTTTATGATGAAAATTATTATTAAATTATTAGGCCTTCATTTCAGTACAGTTACAGCTCTCAACTCAATACAGTATCATTTTACAGTAAAATGAGGAAGTATACTGTATTTTAAGATTGCCTAAAGTAATAGTTCTAAGTCTTAATGCACTGTGCAAGACTTTTCCCAGACTAAGATACAGACATAAATTAGTACCATATTGTACACGTGTTGATGAAGATAATATCCTGCCAAGTAGGAAAATGTCATCCTAAAATAGAAAGCCACATTTCCTCAGGATATTGATCTAGCTTAGCTGGATCCTATAAAAGACAGAAAAGTGGATAATGTAACTTCAGACATGAGAAGTTATTAAGTGAATTGACTGTTGGAGCATCACCTAATCCTCAGTCCCTACAGCACAAGAATTTGTCAAGTCAGATTGTTTTTATACTCTAATCTAATGCAGCACACTTTGGGGAAGTAGAAGGAACTCTGAAGTGATCAACTTGCTGTGGTGCCTGTGTAATGTATTTTTGCACAATTACTTGCTTACTTGCCTCCCAAAGTCATAACATAAAGTGCTTGAACTCAACAATTCCCTTTTGAACATATATGTAAGGACTTTAGTCAAAGTGCTCTAGTAGTAATTCTACTACCAAGCAGTTTGTTTTCAAGTTCATGTGTTTTAATACCTAAAAGGTTTAATCAGTGACTGAACAGAAATGTGAAACAAGAAATGACTAGCAACATTTAAAAAGTGCATGAATGGTTAGACATTTCTATGCTTTAGCCTGGATCCTGCTACATAAGAAACAGCAACAGTCACTCGCCCCTGTGGAACTGTGTTCATCGACTGAAAATTGGCCATCTGCAACTTGTGACATCTACAAGAATAAAGACAGTACCAATGCAGAGTAGCTACTGAACTAGTACTGAACAGCTAAGAACAAAAATCCAGTTCCATTTTGGGGACACACGCTGTCATTCGTGTGTTCTGGAGAAAGACATTTAAAGTTTAAGATGAGACATTAGGAAATGAAGTACATCTTCTCTGTCTCATAGCTGATGTTGAAAGTATGCAAAATATTATGAATTGGTGCATCTTTAAAGGAGTAGGTGAGCTCTATCAGCTGAAGAGCTGATAAGTAAAAAGGATGAAGGCATCATCACATACACTTTTCTACAATTAACTGTCCCATAAACCTCACTTTCTTGGTTAGCAAAAAGCAGGTTTTGTGGAATGAAGTATTGACATAATTTCTGCAATAAAACTGAGACAACTTAAGCTGGGAAAGGCATTTTTGGACGACTACTTTTCTTGCATGGGCCCACTCAAGAGAAACCAGAATATGCCTTGAAAAACACTGATTCTTTTTTTTTGTGTCCTCCTAAGGTTCTATTTGATCTGATTTATTGTTTCCCCTTCTTCAACCTTATTTAGCTATTTTAGTACCGGCTCAGATCATTTTCCAGGGCTAGCTGCTTTTTATAAACTGCAGTACAAAAATGTAGTGTGTGATACCATCACATAAATCAGAAGAGTGATAACAATATGTTGTTTCTTCATTTATTTTGATACTAACCTGAATCAAAGAGAGGTTTAAAAATTCTTAACACATTAATACTGAGGACATACATATTCTAATCACTGCTAACATAACTGCTTTAAATAATTAGCAGACTATAATATGAAGAGAAAAATAACTTATCCCCAAAAAGCAGACATTTAAAAGGATTTTCCCACAATATAATCACAAAATATCTTCTTTCTGATGTGTCAAAATGTGATAGATAGCAATCTACAAGAAAAACTAATGGATGAGAAGCAAACACAATAGTTTGTGTTTTGAAGTCATGGCAAATACCTGCAGTTCTTTAGAAAGCACAGTCATTTGCCTCAGGGCCTCTTACCTGAATTGCCAGCATAAAGCAACACAGTTGCTTAAAGCAGTAAAGAAGAAATAATAATTTAACTGAGGCTAACCAGAAAAAAATTTGATCTCCTAGATTTTCCCATACAAACCATTTTTCAGGGACAATTCAAAATTAAATAACAATGGTAGAGGGCAGGACATGGAGCAGGCTGCCACAGAACCAGACCTGCTGTCCCAAACATGACTTTCATTTGTTGCTAGATTTCATGTGATAAAGGTTCTAATGTGCAGTTAGGATGAGTAAAGACCATTAAATACAAACACACCTCCATCAGTTCAGAGGCACGGAGGCTACAGGTTGCTTGAGGTTAGGAAAGTATCTCATGAAGTATCACTATACCCTTATCAGCTTCTTACACTCTTCTTTTGGCACTTGCTGGCCACTGTGATTAAACAGGCTACTGGGCTGGATGGACTTTCCTCTGGTACAGCTTAGATATTGTTCTATTCTCAAACTTTGTCTTTTCCTAGAAATATACTAACGGTTTATAATTCTGTGTAAAGAACTGGAAGTATAAACCTTTCTTTTGGTGGCTTGTAATTGTAATAATAGCTGCATACTCAGAAGGTAATGTATTACCATATCTCTCTCTGTTTTCCCTGAGGAGCCAAATAAGACTGGCAAGAGTAGTTCTAAACCTGAATCTACGATCTCCCTCTCAGGACAAATTCTTCTTCTTAGATCTGCAATGTGACTCCTGTTTGTAAACTGTAAACAGTAAACTGCAGTTTACTCATTTATTACACATTGTGCTTTCATTTCTTTCACTATTGCAGATGAAAGTTCTTCCTTGGAGTCACTGTAAAACACCTGATACTGATTCACAGAACAGAACATGTAATATAGATCCAGATCAAAGATCTGTAATAAAATAGCTAATATATGTTAGCATACGCAATACAGATTGAGTTCAAATGGGAGAGTTTTTGCCTCAGTTATTCTGAGACAGAAAAAACAGGCCATAAAAATGACACATGTTTCTCCAGGAAGCTTGCTCTTTATTTTCTTCCTAGTCTGCCAGATGAGAAGTAGATAACACACAAGCAGAAGTATCTACAGAAGTAGATAACACAAGCATGGATCTAAACTCTTCCTAGTTACAATCTCCTTCTGAATTCCACTTTTTCCTTTTTTCCCTACATAAAAACAAGAACTCAGCGTGATCATACATATTTTTAGGCCATTTGTTAACAACATAATTGTTTCTAAATCTTGCAGCAATTTGAATTTCCCTGGGGAGAGTTGGCACAAAAACTGACAAGGAATAAATACTAAGTTCACTTATTAATTAATAAAGAGAAACTATTGGAAGCCCTCGTAGAGCTTACAATGATAAAGCAGCCCTATGGACAAATGTAAGAGCCTTGGGAAGTTTGAGATCAATGAACATACCATGTACTAGTAGTTGGAGCTACCTGCCTTATGGAGTGCTTTTATCTTTTCTTTTAACGGGCTGCTGAATACTGTCTCAAGCAGATGTACTTTTTAGGGCAGTTCCAAGTCACTAAGTATTCACACTTCTGTTGACATAGTCAAGATAATAAAGTACACCAATTACAAAATGTTTGCTTGCCATTGCCATACTGCTGGGATTTCTATTTAAGCTTCTTCGTACAAAGAAGAAAATACTTATGGCCTTTTGGGCAATAGTTAGGCTATTGTCTTTGTACTTTTAATACATATATTATTCTCCTGAAGTGGTTAAGAACATTTTGCTGCAGTGGTCAAATATTCCTGAAGGTCCCAGATTGCTCAAAGCACATGCACAGTTAACTAGGATGTGTACATAAATCTGTGATACTGATTACACATTTTTACCGACAGAGTTAATGAATAAAATGTAGTTTTAGTGTCCCTCCTATTACTCAGTCATTTGGTATTCATTGTTTTAACACTCACCATAATGATAGCCATTAGGTTTTAAAATGGATGCCATTTATCCTTCCATAAGAATTACATCATAATTTAGGAGAGACAGCAATATACTCATTATGATGGATCTCTTCATTAATACTGTGGATTTGTATCCACATTATTCAATATAATATCTGCTGTATTCAAGCATTAATTAACATCCACTTATTTTAAAGTGATAGTCACTATCTGCCTGGAGCAAATTAAATCCTGAATCATAAGTTTAAATTCACCATATTCTTCAGGCAAGGTGAAGACATTTCAGTAAATAACCAGAGGTTTCAGTGCTTTATGAAATGTTGCAGCAGTAGCAAACATGCTGTTGTATTTATGAAAACTGGGCTTTCTCACACTAGAAAGCAGCACGTTGCTAACAGACAAGAAACTCTGGGACATCATTTTCAAAGCCATGGATGACCGTAGTCACTTTGCACGGTTCTGATAATCGCAGAACAATCTCCCTTACCTAAACAGAGAATGCCATAGATGGTTTTTCAGCTCTCTGCAGTTTTTGGTATTTGAATATGAAGCTAAATTTGCATTGTAAAAATGTCAGAAGGACTTCAGTAGGTTAGATCAAAATCTCTTTAGACTAATGCTCTCTCTCCAAACATAAGAAAAACTTCATAATGCTACTAAGTAAATAATCTGTCATCTTCAACTCAAAAAGCCCTGCATATATTCAAAATGGCCCAAATTTCTGTATTTGAAAAATACAGTCTTTCGCTTTGTCACAGAGCAGAATATTGTTACAAGTTCTAAATATCTTTTATGAACAAGTGGATGTACATTAGCAAATTTTAAATGGAAATTAAAAATAAAATGTGCAAAATACATACAGGAAAGCTACATATGAACTTAAATAAGATTTTTCTGTGCTAAAACCACCAGGTTTTGAAGAAAACAAAAAAATACTTTTTTTATAGATCTACTGTAAGTTTTTACTTTCACTGCTTGCCATAAAAAATTTCATAGATGTATAGAACAACCACTTTCTAAACAGAACATGCAGCATTTAGCCAAACAAAATACAAAAAGACAGCTTGAAAGAACTATCATGCAAAAACCTTTAGAGGAAGTAAAAAAACCCTCTATAATATAAAAATCTTAGAGGAAGTCAGAAGTGCTTCTATTTTGGAACAAATAATATGTGATCAGAACAAAGTTTCTGATTATCTTACTTCTCAAAAGCAAATACATAAAAAGACTTCAGAGTGCTGGAAAGAAAGTAGACAAAGAAGCTAAATAATGATTTACAGGAAAAGTAGCTCAGGCAAAGTTATTCATATTTGCCTAGAGTAACACTCTCATAGTAAGACAAGTATATAGATGGTAGACTGAAAGAACACTGAAGTCAGTAAAAATATTTATAATCACATATAACTTAGGTAAAAAGCTGCTGCTTTCATTATTTTAAATAAAGAATATGAACCTTATAACTTTTTTTTCCCTTACAAAAACTTGCATGGAAATTTCAGAAGCTTTTTTCTCAGTTCATTTCACTTTTCTCTATAACTTTCAGGAAAACATTGAATTTGTAGCTCTGTAAAAAGAACTAAGAACCGTGTTGTGCCACACATTTTCAAACAGGTTTGACAGTTTGATGAGGCCACCTCGGAATGGTGAATGCATTTCTATTTAACTGGAAATTGAGACAGTGCAAGGACAGTTAGGAGATTCTCTGAGATTTGGAGAGCTCTTTTGCCTCTCCCAAATCTTTCAGCTCTCACTTATTTTCCTTGAATATTGCAGGCAGAAGGATGTTTTGTTTCATGGAGCTCTGGGAAGGCTTGGTAATGAGTCTGGTTGATGTACTGGTAAGGTCATCTACTTTATCATACTCATCGTGGAAATGGGAGATTTGAGTTATAATAGAATCATTATGGTTTGAAAAGATTTCTATGATGGAGTTCATTCATTAATGTAATGTTGCCAGGTCCACCACTAAACCACATCTCTAATCACCACATCTTATGCATTTTTGAACACTTCCAGGGATGGTGATTCCACCACTTGCCTGGGCAGTTAGTTCTAATGCTTGACCACTCTTTCAGTGAAGAAATATTTCCTAATATCTAATTTAAACCTCCTTGGGCACAACTCCATGCTGTTTCCTTTTGTCCTATCACTTGTTATCTGGGAGAAAAGACTGATCCCCACCTGTTTACATCCTCCTTTAAGGTTGTTATAGAGAGCAGTAAGGTCCCCTCTGAGCCTCATTTTCTCCAGACTAAACAACTCCAGTTTGTTACCAAATGTTAGAACTTTTCTACTACTGCCAGTGTCTTTTCAGAAAAAAGGAAGAAAATTGGAGTGACATATCCTCAAAGGCACACTGCATTTGCTGAATGTCCATTAACACCAAACAAGCTCAGACTTTCCAAAATCTGAAACAAAGTATCTCACGGCAATTTTTCTAATTGAATGTTTGAGAATAGCAGAAAAAGCCCTACCACCATTCTAATGAAGAATCAGAATTAGAATCAGAATCAGCTAGCGTTAACATAAAAGCTTGAGAGTTTTTTTAAGAAAAGTTGCCTTGATCATTCATATATTTATGTTCTAAGTTTTTTAATCTCATGTGGCTATTTTTATTCTCTTGCATCTCTTGTTATACATTTGTATTTTTGTTCAACATATGAGACACATGTATAAAGCTATTTTTATTTAAATGCATATGTATACTTATCATATATTTGGCATAAAACAAAAGAGACAGGAGAGTGACAAAACTGGATTTTTGTGTGTCTACCTAAACTGCACTAATACATCACCTGTGAGGGAGAAGAAATATTTACTGGGCTGCACATCACATAAGATGAATCTCAGCAACAAAACTGTAGGAAGTTCTTTCTCAAAAGCACTTTTCATCATAGCAGACTAAACAGAATTAGCTCACACATTTAAGTAATAAGACACAGCTGACCAAACCATGTATCTATTTATTTGATTAGCGTTAAAGGCATCTGTTGTGACAAATCCACTTCGCAAGTTAAACAATCCAGTTTTGGTCGACCAGTTTTATTTGTTTAGACTGCCTAGGTTTATTAAGCTAGGAAATCTCTCCAGTTTTCCTAGATATATAGAATACTGATCTATTAGTTTTCTTTTTCATTTCACTTTTTCTACTTTTCCATCTTTTTTTCTTTAACTTGGCAAATATTAAAAATTACTAGATATATGTACAGCTCTGTATTATTGCATTTAATTTAAAATATGTAAGAAGAAAAAGTTCCTCTAAAATGTGACATACTTTGATCATCTGAGCTTCAAATAACTTCAAAGTAACTGAAATACGGTGTTATGGTTTTTCTGGAGCATGGAAGATACAATATTGATGGAAAACTATGCATTGCTATTCACTGTATTTATATCCATTAATATTTCTGCAAACAAGCTACCCAGTTCATGGAAAAGCAAACTTAGAACTTTAAGTTTTGCTTTATTAACTGCATAGCAAAGTATGCACTGCAGTGAGGCATGGCTCACCAGAATACACCGTAGGAAACTTTCTGGTAGATACTATAGAGGAGACACATGGATACAGATAGGATTGTTGCACTACCTGTGTAATTGCACAGCTTAAAGTCTTTTGTTCAAAGGAGTACTCACTCCAGGCCACATGTTTGGAACAGACTGTAGCTATCTTACGGATAACCCATCTATGGTTTAGGAATGCATAAAGCCCTTTCTCTTAGGTAATTTCATTTTAAAAATTGAGTCATAACCAAAATTCTCTTTCAGGACATTGAACTGGAGGTATGTATCTCTGGCAGTGTTATTTTTAATTAATAAAACACACTTGAAATTCTCAACACAACAACAACAACAACAACAAAATCTCAGAGAAAACTGACAGAGGAAGTTGTTAAAATAATTGTCTTCACTGTGGAAAGTTTTGTCATCTCCAAACAGAGTTAAACTAGACAAGGAACTGGTCAGGAAGTGTCAGAGTATTTAATGATATTTGATACTTACAAGTTTTAAAAACTTGCAATAAAATAATGAAAAGTATTGATAATGATACAGTTCTTTTATCTTACCCATTTTTCTGAGATTACTTCTGGAAAATAAATTGATAAGGCTAAGAGGGCCAAACACACACCATCCTCTGTAACTAGAAAAAAAATAAAAAAAGGACTAACCTGTATCACAACACAGAGTGCCTGTGAAACTGAAAAGTTACATAGATATCAATCAGAAATTTATCCAGCCATCTCAGGAGACAGGAGCTGTACTGCACGTACTGTGAGAAATGTGTTAGCAAAATATGGAATGTTAAGGCAGGCCCATTAAAAAAACCAAGAAAACCACAAAACAACCTCACCAAAAATAAGTGTAAATATATTCATTTGGATAAAACAATCATCTGTGTCTTCTCATGCATGCTATCTGCTCTCATTGCTGTCGCTCCTGTCAATCTGAAGTTGATAGGTAATGGCCCTATGATTCAGGGAAACTGCTGAAGTGTGTACTCAGGCTTCAGTTTGAGAGATGGGTTCATTTATCATCACAATAAACTATTACCACTGATAGGTCACAACTCATTGAAGAGACAGTCAGTCTAATTGGCTCAATGCAGTTAGCTCTGGATATGCCTCAAGGAGACAAGCAGTGCTTTGAAGGTAATATTCCATCATCCAACAAGCCACTTGTTTAATAATTCATTGCAGTTCAGATTGGGGTTCTAACACATGATTATCCCTTCAATATGCCGAATATTGAGGTCTTAACCCTTTTGTATCTTGGGTCCAGGAAGGCAAATTCATTCTATAGTGAGAGGATTCCTTACTTCTAGAAACTTACTGAATATTTAAAATTTCAACTCTCTAGGGAAATTTATTGTAGTTAGCTAGAGTCTGTCTCTGGAAAATAAAACCTCTTCTGCCATCATTCTCTTCTATTAAAGATCAACTTACAGTATGTAAACTTAACAGGAACTTAAAGTAATGGAGCTCATTTTGCCTTTAACAAAGCAGTATGGAGCTATTCAGAGCAATCAGCTAAAGAGCAATCAGGGTAGATGAGACAGATGGAATAGTGTACATGAAACAGGACCTACTTTCTTGTTAGTTCTGGTTACCCTTTCATTTTTCAGCTGCATATCACAGCCATAATGAAAACTTACTTCCCTTGCAACTGTGGCATTGTCAAAGGCTTTAAGGTTCTATTTCTCTATCACTTCCAATTTTATTGTCATGGATTGACACCAGCCAGCAGCCAAAAACTCACCGAACTCTCCCTACGCTCTCACTCCCCTACTCTCTCTCCCATGGGATGGGGAGAAAATAGAAAGAAGGTGAAAAGAATTATGAATCAGTAGAAAAGGTTGAAGAGAAAGCCTTGACACTGTGCAAGCTCTGTTCAGCAAGAGCCAAAAGACAGGTATGTTACCAACCCTGTTTTAGCCACAAATGCAAAACGCAGCACCAAATGCGCCACAATGAAGAAAGCCAGACACACTACAAAAGTTAAAATATGTTCATATCAGTCTGTTTGTCTGCGTTTCTCTGTCTTTGTCTCATTAAACTGGAATATACAAAAGCGATATTTTTGATACTCACTTTCTGGATTGCTGGAAATTTAGTAAGTATCACCCTTTGAAAATCAGAGATTGTAAGGCACTCACAGTTAATGGCCCTACTACTCACCAATCAATTATGAAAACATCAAAAATTTATAGAATTTACAAAATTACTCATTTAATTTGCATTAGAATTTGTTGTGGGACTGATTACCGCTCCCCATAAACAAATATAAAATAAATTTTAAAAGCATTACTTTGTGTACATTTTGAATGTCAGTTTGTGTTTTGTTTCAATAATGATATCTTGATTGAATTTGTCCCACCTTTACATCTTCTATACTGTAGTTATTAATGAAGCTTTGTGTATTAGAAATCAATGACTTCTGCCAATATGTTGTTTTATGAACACACAATCCTTTTGTTAATGACAATAGATGTAAAATGCTGCCAAAAAGTTTAGCTGGATTAGGTCTCCCACACCCATGAACTGATCAAAAATTCACCCATTAAATGACACCCATAAAATTAAATATGTCACATAAATTCGCACAGGTAAACCTTTTAATTGCATCGGTACACAGGTGATTAGCACTTGGATTTGGGCACCTCTCCACTTTGGTGATGGACATAAATTCCTTTATCACACACATGTGTAACCCAATATGAACTAGATGTTTGGACTATAAAGTCTCTCTGATTAGGTAAGTTGAATAAAACTTGATTAAACACTTTACTTCCAGGTAACCTGTGATCACTAAGGAATTCTAAATATAGTTTTCAAAGCACTTTGCTGCTGATGAGGTATTTAGCATGGAGAGGCATATATATAAGGGGAATAAAATAATAATAACGGCCAGACTTCGCGAACGAAGATCTGTGGAAGGTCTCTGTACGCCTTCCAGCCTGCGCATTGGATTTATTTTAGGTGGGACACAGTGTGCGCAGAACTGAGCCCACCCTTTAATCCTGAGGTTCGTCTGCCGGGGCCAAGCGAGCTTGGACAGTGGCAGCGAGGTCCTCAGGACGTAGGTGGATTGCCTTACAGGGCTAACGGGCTCCGCCTACCCGGGGAGTTTCCCCGACCGGGAATCGAACCCGGGCCTCGGCTTGTTGCTGATGAGGTATTTAGCCACTAGACCACCAGGTATAAGGGGAATAAAATATAAGAGGAACAAAACACCCATGTATCCTCCCTTTCATAAACTTCAGTTTTCCTTTGCAGTTGTAAGTAACCACTATTCAATTCAGCTGTCTCTGGCTTGAGAACCATCTTCACCATGCTTCTTTGCATGTTGATTAGCCCTCCGTACAAATCACCATATATATAAATTCTTCCCAAGTCAAAATCTTTTTTTCTTTTTCTGCTGCTTTTTTGGATCCTTCAATATTTTAGTTTTTGGGATCAAAGATATGAAGAATAAAACACTGCAATCTGGCAAGCATATTCCCCAATTTGCTTCTTTTTTCATTATTTACTATCACCCCTTTGTGTTCTCTCTCTAGCATTCACTTCCCTTCTTTTGTGAAACTACTTTATTTCCTGCTTGTTTCTCCATTTTTCAACTGCCTCTATTGATTGAAACCCTTGCCTTCAAGGCAGACTTGGTACGCAGGTAACACAATGGACATTTGAGATTTATGAAATAATTTCACCAACAATAAATTTCCTCTTTTTCTACAGTAGTGTGGGATGATTTTAGCACTAAGAAATTAAATTTAACATGGGATACATGAAATACTGGAGTCAGTGGGCTCAGCTAGCCAGAGTTTGAGCCCTGTTTCAACTAATTTTCAAGACACAAAGAGGCTGCAACAGTCTACTGGGCATCCTTAGTTTCCTTGTAATCTCAATAATGGTTGTACTTGAACTGTCCCAACAGGCTATCCAAACATCATTAAAAGAATTAATGAGGACAAAGTGTGCAACATTTACTTATCTCTTGGTGGTTCTTTACAGTCACGGGTAGCTGATCCCCAAGTAGGACAGTACTAATACTATTTTAATTTGTCCTGGGGATCAAGAAAAATTTGGTGAACCACAGCTGTGAGAGAATGCAGAGACCTATCCCTGAACATTTCATGGTGTCAAGCTGAGAGAATATTTCAGGAAAAATAAAGAATCCAAAGTCAATCATGTAATTCAAATTAAGTAAACTTAGAGGAAGCATCAGTCAGATGTGGTTCAAAGCTTTAAAATGTTTTTCTCTTCCCTAGTATGCCTGCTTTGTTTATCTCATCCTTTCCATATCTGACTCTGCCTATTATCTCAATTTTAGAAGCTATAGTGAAGTAAGTGCTAATAAAATAAACGGCACATTTGGTATAAATTGAAGACATCTTCATACTGTTGACTGAGTCTGTTTTCCACAGTGACTTAATTTCAGTCAGGGCAATTTTAACTGTGATTTAAAATAAAATAAGATTATTTAGATTATTTTAAGGTTTACTTATTAAAAAAATGAAAAACATACCAATAAACTATGTTTTTCTTAGCAGAATGTATTCAAATACGAAGGACAAAAGATACTAAAGTAGCTGTCTATACAAAATGTATTTTTCTTTAGCTTTAAATGAATCAATTTAATTTTCCGCCATATGTTGGCTGCTGACTTTATTCAAAAAAATCTGAGAATCTGCAACAACTGTGACTACCTTCAGGGGAGTTACTCTGAATGGAGATTTCTTGCATACTGTGCTGCTGCTGCCTATAATGTTTCTTTTATAGGTATGAAAAACATGTATATAACTTAACTATTTCGTCCTACTCTAAGCTACAAGGTATTAACAATCATTAAATGCCCCTATAAAATTGGTTTTGTTATGTTATGCCTTATACTTGAGGATCACATTCCCTACCCCATTTCCAATTTACTTTTACAGTCTTGGAGATGTGCTTTGTTAAACATTCGAATCTGTGGCTGAAAGTATTTTCCATGGAGAAAGTCAAAATTCATCATGAAGTACTAGACTTACCATCACTGAAGAAAAATCCCTCATGCACGTAACAGATACTTCAAGCACTGCCACACTCATACTAAAGGGTGGCCTGTGGCCTGCTTAAACCTGGACAACCCATAAGCATTAGGGAAAGAAATGGTCTACTGAAAGCCTAAACTCTCCATATAACCCGCTGGAGGAAAGAATTTTCTTACCAAGGCACAAAAAGGGAGATCACATCAGCCCACCTAAGTTTCATTACTTCACTTCCCTGACAATAAAAGGAATACAGACACATGCTTTAAAAAATCAGTCTACTCTCTGAATTTAAGACAAAGCTGACTGTTGGAATTATGTAAGCTAGGTCACTCCCTGCTTTTCATTAATTTCAAAACAAACTGATGGTAAAAGAAGTAGCTTCCAACTACAATTTAATTTGCATCTCATCCATTTATACCAAAATGTGTTATGTAGATTGTTTTCCTTTTTGAGACAGGCACTAAAATAAAGGAGTCGTGAATCTATCTAACTCCGTCATGTCCTCTGAACGGGAAAATCTTGAGATCTGAAACCTTGACAATACTAGATGAAACTTCCTGGGCTTAGATGCATAGTTTAGGACAATTGATACCAGCATTTCAGTTCCAGCTGATTATTCTATTATTCACGCTTCTTTATGTTTTGGGTCTCAGCTACACTCCTTCCCCCTGGGAGCCATAGACTACAATTTGCTTTGCATTATTCTGCCTTTTGTATCAGAATTGCCTAAGAAATGAAAACAAATGGAAGGAAATAAACATAAAAGCCATGAAGACCTAGTTTATGATTATTTTATAATTCAATATTTAATCCTATGAGGTAGTTTGGGCAGTCTGCAACAGATAATATGTCACAAAACAAACTGCTCCCTCTATCCCAATCTTCGATTTCCTACTGTACAGTACTTTTAAAGGGCTGACAAATTTTTAAAGTTTGTATGTATTGCTTACAGGCTTATTACAGCATCTTCATTTGTGGACTCAAAGAAACAATTACTTCTGTAAGTCAGTAAATAGGTTACACAGCTAATTATAAAAGAACAGACAAAATAAATGAAATGACAGGGTCAAAAAAGTCCTCTTCCCGTTCTGTATGCACAGACTCTACACAAAACTTTCAGCTATTGCATTGGTTTTAACCAGAGGTCAGAGAAAGAACAGTGTCTACCATATGGATGCTTTAAGTCTATGGAGTTGACAATCATGATGTTCTAAAACTTTTCCAAGAGATAGCAAAGCTTATCATTCAAATATCTTTTGCTTTACTTTTCAACATTCTCTGACTCTGTGAAGGACCATATGACATTAACTTTACTTATACTGAATGGGATTGTCCTGTACAACCAATTTAAATTATTCCTGAAAAATAAGGTTTGATGCAAGAAACTTCTCAATCAAAGTCTGTCAGTAGGCAAATAGTGGTTTCGACAAGAAGTGTTTTATGGTTTCTATCATATTATTTGCAGCTTGAGTAATGCCAGCATTAGTATCTGCTCAATACCCAGATGAAGGAGTTAGAGGGGATGTATTTTCTCCTGCGTATTGAGACCTAACAATGTCCAGAAACCTGAATTCTAAGATAAGCTCCACCTAAAGACTGAATTAACCTGCAACTGCTAGCGAAAGACAGTGTCCTAACCACCTGAGAAAGGCAGGGTATATCTCCACACTCACCTTAAAGTTGGCCCTTAGCAGAGAAAGGAACATAAAATTTGCAGTGGCAGAAAGAAAATAATGCATGTAACCAAAGATGGATGTTTCCTCATAGAATTTCAAGTGTCCTCAGAGACCTCTCATGTGTGTGTCATGAGGGGGGAGGGATGGGAAGAGTTGTCATGTTTACATATGTTGCATCTCATGTTTACTTTCGCCTAATTGTAAGGAGGTTCTACTCATCATACAAATTATCAAATTGCTTTTTGATGAGGCCTCAGAGATGCAGAGTATATACATAATATTAGACTTCTGAAATATCACACAAACCTAACCCTTCTACATTGACTTTAAAGAAACAAGCATTTCACATCATCCTGCTGAGTTGGTTATCTAATTTTTAATTAATTTTTAATTTTTTCAGTGCTCTGATCAAACATTATCATGCTGTAAATCATAACACTTTCAGACAAATATATAAAATATTTTAGCATGGACATGTTTAAAATAAACTAATAGATCCATTGTCAAAACAATTTAAGAAACTGCTAACAAAAACCAAATGGGATTTTCAAATACCTAGAATGTAATTAGAGTTGATAGAATAATGTGATTTTTCAGATACTATAAGCTCTAACAGACCACAAGTCCTCATTATTGTTGCAATCCTTAGTCCAGTAGACTATGATAAAGTAGGCAGGCAAGAAGATAAAGTGTTTTATGATACCTACTAAAACCTTAATACCTAGCCATTTTAAATCTGTTCTCTCAAATTATCCACTAGACATTTTATTTCTAGAAATTAAATTCCTCCAGATTACTCCCAAACATATTCTGCATCAAAAACAATGTTCGACTTTTCAGTTCAAATGCATATTATATGGTTTTTTTAAAAATTATCTGGATTTATATAACAAAGTTTTGAATTCTGGTAACAGTACATATATTTAGAAAACTGAAAGGGTATGGTGATGTTAAAATTATTTGCCCATGTTCCTGTCCCACTCTGACATAAATAAGAATCCTGCCCCATCTACAGCCTCTTATTATTTATAATGCCTCCTTTGAGACACAGCCAAAGATCAGTATCACATTACCTAGTGTCTTCCAAATTTAGATGAAAAAGCTGAAGGCTGTACACTCGGGGGCATCCTATTCATAATGTCTTTTTCAGCCAAAAGAAGTATTTGGAGATGGACGTAAAACAAGCAGATAGCACATATATGTCAGTCAACAATGTGGAGGCACATGCAGAACACGCCACCCTTAAATTAGAAGAATTATTTTATCTAAGGTATTTGAGCTATATTTAAAAACTAGGAAATGCAGTATGGTTAATATCTCTTTTTACTCAATTTTATTTTGGGGAATATTTTTTAAGAGCAATAATTTTAAAGGAAAGGCAGTTTTCTGCGGCACAAGGTTTATAAATCACAACAGAAGTGTGCATCTTGATATAAGATTTCTTAAGTTGTTTTCTAAGACAACAATTCTCAAGGAAGTCTCTTTGAGATACTAATTATTCTATAAGTAGTAGTCATTCTCAAGAAAGGATGCTTTTATCTAGATTCAGCTATTTCGTTTTATTCAGTTTCAGATATTTAGAGAAATGTTTTATTGAGTTTACAAATAAGGCCTCTCAGTATTCTACTTCCACTTCCCCTTCTAGAGCATAAATCATCTGGCCTAAGCATGTCATTATCACCATAGTTTACGTGATGCAACATGACAGTTAAGAAGTACTGTGGTAATTTGAGTGCTTTCAGTGTTATTGTAGTATCAAAAATTTATATGGTTCAGTTATTAAGGCAAATTGCTTCATTCATACAGCAATATCTGACAGTAACCACAAAGGACCTCCAAATTACACTGAAAAAGTATCTTTCACATTCAAATAATTTGTGCATATTCCTACCATTATTTTGCTCACTGCATAGAAGCAAGATGAAATTCTGTCTGGAAAAGTATCAGTTCATATTTCAGGGTAAGTTCACTAGTCATGGAAGATTATAGAAGAAATTTCCCCTTGCCCAACTAAGTAAGCCTGACTATCTTTAACAATTTATAGCCATGAACAGGATGCCCAGTTCTTTGGAATGATGATATTTAGTTTCAACATGCTCACTTACCTTCTGTCATGTTGATTTTCAGCCAATAGAACGAAATAAATAAATAAGAGGTTGACTAGCCTGAAGTGACTACAGAGGAAAATGTGCTCAAATACATTAGTGTTAGCATTTCTGCTAAGTTTTAGCATAATCTGGGTTACAGTAAATGGAAAGCTGTTAAGCCTTTTTCACATTTCAGACTCATTCAGTCCTCTACTCTCTAAGAAAAATGAGATTTTCATGTAAGTATTGTGGATTTGGTATCAACCTACAGGGCATGAATATGTGTGTACATGCATAACTAGATACATGCAGACTTAAATATATGCATTAGAACTGTCAGAAACCTCACAACAGCATTTGCTGAGTTATAGGGCAGAGAGCTCCCCACACATAAGTTTCTTGCCAAACACTAAAGTTTTGTAACACACCCCCACAACATCTGATGCACAACTTACATCTCTGAAAAGCAGACGAGGGAACTAATTTTCGAAGCTGAGGACAAGATGAGAAAAGAACAGGACAAGCTGAATCACCAGCTAACTCATTCAAAAAAACACTGCTGCAAACTATTGAGACTTCTCTAAGACCTGCCTGCAGGAAACCGAAGAGGGCCTAAGGTCAAAGACACTTAGGCAATTTTCTCCACTTAACTTTTTGCCTCACAAGGATATTCCACGCACCTGATTCCTTTCTGCTTGCAACTTTGCTGGTCAAATGGTTACCCAACTTAATCTTCCCTCAGTTCCACCCTTCTTCAAAGCCTTACCTTTTTTTCTGAGTAAATCAAATTAGTGTTTAGGCAAGTACCATCTGCACTTACTTTGTTGCCCAAATAAGAACTGGGTGCACTCCAATAGTAAGTCTGTGGCAGTACTTTTCGCGCGGCCACATTGTTGACGCTAAACTGCTGATGCCCATCAAATCTCTTTTGCTTGGGGGTAACTCTGATGAGACCTGGTAAGTCAGTCAGATACCAACCATTCATGTCTTCTATCTATAATGATAGGGGGAAAAAAATAAATAAAAACACATTACAGTAGGAATCAGGACATCAGTCATTTCAATAGTCACAGCCTCTCAATTGTCCATTTTAAAAAACCTTCGGTTTTATAGCAGTTTAGGAACCAAGGAAAACACAAAGTAATAAGAGCAAACATTTCTCTTACTGTATGTGACTGGGAGATATAACTTCTGAATAGTTTGAAATGACTGCTAATATTTACGTTGTCTGCTTCAAATGCTTCAGACAGAGGAGGAAATTCTATCATACAGACATATGTGCAAGAATATCTCAAAATACTATGCAAGTTTTCAATAAATAATATGAGTCACGAAGTGTACAGAAGACGAGCTGACAAATGGACATACATTTTCTGATTGTTGTGGGGAGCGTAATTTATAATAATTTGTAATGCTAAAGCCTTACAACTTACAAGTTCAAATATATTCTTTTTATAAGGCCAAAGCAAAGCTGGAAACTGAATTTCTTGAAATTCCTGAAATCCCATAACTAGAAATGGATCATCAGCAAAGAGCACATTGGTCATACAAGGATGGCTTCTGGAGCCCTGACACAAGCAGAACAATAAATGAGCTCAGCCATGGGATGGAAGATTTTTCAATTGCTGACATGTAAATGAGAACACTAGGCATATACGATGCTATTTGCAGCCTTCCAGCATAACAAGATGGACAAAACTAGGAGCTAGCAGACCTGGAACATCTTTCCCAGACTTGATCTACAGGCATGAATATGTAGCATACATCCGTTACGGTGGAATTAGTGTCTGAGCTTTGAGAACTAATTTACAGTTTAAAGTATATTTGCAGGCTAAAGACATTTTTCTACAGCACAAATAAGAACAGTAGGTTCATCTTCTTCTCACATCTTTTCCTAGGAATGCAGTATGCAAAAGAAATGCTCTCAAATGCCCCCTGCAAGGCATTCATTTTTTCTTACTTAAGCTGAGTGTTGTATATTTAGTGTTTCAAAAATCTTAATTACTGCAGGTCTAGAAATTTAATAATTATCTGGAAACTGTACATTTAACTCAGGACTGATTATATATGCATATTGCAGGATTGTGTTTTGCACATGGCTTCATTTCTTACTATTTTAGCTTTTTTGTGCTTTTCACTGTTCTAACTGCTTTATTTCAGAATTTTCTCACAAAGAGAAACAAAGATTATAAACATTTTCTTTTGGATAAATTAAAAATATCATAGAATCACAGAATAGAATCATAAAATATCTCCAGTTGGAAGGGACCCATAAGGATCATCAAGTCACAGGGGTCATAAAAAAACATGCACTATTTTCTAATAAGATGCACCCGGGTGGCAATGGTCAGTGACAACACAGAAAAACACAAAACCAGTGACATGTACTGCTACAGCATGATTTTTCTTACATTTCCATAGGTAAGGTGAGAATGTGTGCAGATTTTCGTTTTCCCAGAGCAGAAACATTCTTCACAGCCTTCAGGATTATTTTGCTGAAGATTGAAGAAACCTGGTTTGCACTGATCACAGTTTTCTCCTTCAACATGTTCCTGAAAATGCACATTAGAATATTACTTCAGTTGTCATAGCTTAGAACTCGAAATCACTGGCTTTTTACTCTTCAGGAGAGTATAGATGGAAGGAGTCTAAAGACACTTAAAGGAAAAACTTTCTTATTTGGGAATGTTAGTAGCAAATCCTTTACACAATAAAAGGTAATAGGACTGCGTGTAAATAACAGGAAATGGAATTTGGATATTAAAAGAGTTTAAATATTTCTTCCATATGAATGGACATACTTGATTTCAGGGAATAATATTATTTATTTGTTTGTTTGTTTATTCAGGCTATATCCTAGTGCTAAAAGGGTTGAACTTCTTTCCATAACTACGTGATTGCCACCCATGTAGCCAGGTCTGCAAACTCTTCTGCTGTAAAAAGACAAGCACTAAATATACATGAAGAATTCTAAACTTAGCATTTGGTACTTATATTTTTCATAGAAAGCTTATGTTGTGCATTAAGTCCTGTTACCTTACACTAGAAATTAATTTGTCCTATAGCCAAAAATAAAGCGAGGTTTTCTACAGGAAGAGTGTTGCAGGAGGCTTGCAATATGGTGCTGGCTTAGTAATTCAGTATTTTTTCTTGCATAGCTCAGAAAATTCTTTCCCTTTCAGAAGTATTATGCAGCCTCCTTAATCCTGGAGACAGTGCTCTGTGGTATGCACACAGGACCAAACTGTTGGCTCTGTGTCAGCAGAGAATGAACACATTATAAAAAAACTGCCCACGCTATGTTGTCTAGGATCGCTCAAAATACACAGATCTGAAGTAAATTCACCAAAAGCCATTTGATAACCTCCTGGATAAGATCTAGCAAAGATGAAACAAGCAGGTCAAAGCAGGTGGAGGTATGGGGAGCAAGGATAGCACATATGAATTAAGAGAAAATAGGGACAGTGAGTCGGAAGGGGCAATGACGACAAGCAAAAAGGGAGATACAATGAAAATTAAATAAGGTTTCCACCTTTAATTATCCAATAATTCATATTGTGTAGCAAAATATCTTTGTTCTCTCTTTGCTGCTCTGCTCTATCTATGCTCCTTCAGTAACATCATACAGAGTCTGCTAAACAAACCACAAGTAAATTTAACACAACTCAAGGCTATCAGTCAATTACATTTAACTTCAGAGTCTCATTAATGTCAAGACATATTTTTACGTTTTCACCAGCAGTCTCAGGCATATTCCCACCACTAATATACTGAAATCAACCATGTTTCATGTGAAAAATAATGTGGGTAACATCTGGGCACATAGATAC
The DNA here is from genome assembly GCA_013397135.1 of Pachyramphus minor. Taxonomy (NCBI): domain Eukaryota; kingdom Metazoa; phylum Chordata; class Aves; order Passeriformes; family Tyrannidae; genus Pachyramphus; species Pachyramphus minor. The sequence continues at coordinate 536,245 of VYXB01001936.1, read as the reverse complement.
TCTCACTCATGATTCTATAAACTAGAATTATGAACACTGGTCACAAAAGTTTCATACTGTGGTGATATGCTTAGTGTGTAGAGTGGGAAAGGTAAAATAAAAAAAGAGAGCTGAAAGGCAAAAGTATGTGTTTAAATGCAAAGTTGCCCACTTTCCAGTCACAAACATATCATCTGTGAGTAAAACCTGTAGGATTCTATTGAATAAGCAGCAAATTCAGTGATAATATATATATAATAGTTATATCTTGAATATAGATAAATAAAATTCAAAGTTGGGAAGGAAATCTAACCTATCTTTTAGCAAATAAAATAATATTTCTGCAGCCTCATGTATTTCTGAATAGTGTTCCGTCCAGTTTTAAATTATCCCAAGATGACACTTCGGGTAAATACCTTCAGAAAGTTTTGATAATTAGTTTTTTAAAAAGGCATTTATACTTCACCCTCCCCTTTCTGTACTTTAGTTTACTCTAGTTAATGTGGTAAAGATAACAATCTAACGCCCACTTTGCTGCATTTTGCTGCTTACAGATAGAACTGCTTTTCAGCAATTTCCTTCACAAGAAAACTATCTTTAGCAAATTTACAGCTCATCCTAGGTAATTGAAAGATGTGATTAAAGGAAGGGAAACGTTTTACCTAAGACCTGCTATTAACCAGATATCCCACTTTATTTTTCATATGGAGCATAACTAATTTGATGATTTCAGTGTCCTTTTGACCAAAATCTGCTTTGATTTGAATTTGAAGATTGCTAGTGAAAATAAATGTGTTTGTATCTTTATCTCAGCTATCTGCAAAAGGTATCATTTTTCTCCCACAAGCACTTAAAAAAGGGATTAGAGGAGCAGAAAGAAGACAGAAGGTGAACACCAAGCAAAATGTGTATGTAATCAGAACTCTCATTGTTCATTTCAGTCTGATTGTACTAACATCAGTTTGGCTTTACACAAATAATGTCATAAGAATCATTAAGCAGTAGTTATATTTAACATAATACACCTTCATCAAAGCTCTGTTTTGAGACAGAATATTGCAAAAGCATCCCTTTTCTGATCTTCTAGACTTGATGGCTAAGTAATTAGAAATGTGATATGGTTAGATTTTATTTCTGACAGAGAGCATGTGACTGTTACATAAAGTGAGGATAAGGTTAATTCTCTGAGTAGATTTCAGTGTTATTCAGCTGTCAAAACAGAGCTTTGTGACAGAGCTTTGTGTGTGTCCGCAGCATGAGCTCATAGATTGAAGCATTTTTTTGTATATTTCTGTATTTAAGGACGTAATGTGAGTATTTTTAAATTCTCATTTGTGACTAAGTCTGTTAATTAAATTCTGGAAGGAAATTCCCAGAAGTACAACACAGAAAAATTGATAGTACAAGCTATCCTTTGGGCATATTCATGGTCATTTGCTAGACTGTGACTTAGAGAGCCCAACCATTTCTAAAGCATTTCTGATAACTAGGTATTTTATAAGAAGTGGATGCATGTGCTTTTAAAAGTTTTTTATTTCAATATAATATCAAAATATAATTTGATTGAGGTACATGAAGGCAGACAGAGAAAAATACTCTTATATTTTCTTCCTAGAAATTAAGAAATTCTTCCTACAGAAAGGATGCATTTTGGTTTTTTATATATGTTAGAGATTTCTAAACAAGTATCCCAAGGCATGAAAGAGTGCTCTCAGTTTGGAATTTAGCAAGAAAAGAGGAATATCCCTAATGACTACTCTTAAAAGTATACTTTCTTGTTTTAATAGATCATCACTTCATTTCCTCTTTTGAAGTCACATTACAGATTAGAGTCCACAATACTGTAAACATATAGTTTCTGAGTACATGAGGATGGAAGTTGGAAACAAACGATTCACAGGCTTCAGAAGGAACCCTTCATTACACTTATAAGGACTTGCAGGACCAGCAGCAGGCTACTAGGTAAATATGTTAATTATAGTGAGTAATCACCTGATGATACAAGACAATCTAAGACTTTTCAGGGCCAAGATTAAGTGTTCATGAGAAGTGACTAACATAGATATTGACACAGCCAGGTAGAACACCGGAATACTGTTGTATGATAGAAGAGCATTAACTGCAATCTTTCAGTATCATTAGTAACCTTCTACAAACTCAGAAGAACCTGACATCGATACCTTGCAGATGCAGGGACCTACACAAGGGTCATCATTCTCACTGCCCTTGAGGGAGCAGTTGCAGAGCAGGCACTCAGGATATCCTTTATAACCCAAGGCACATTGATTGCAGCTTTCTCCTGCATAGCCAGTCTTGCAGTGACAGAAACCAGGCAACATATCTATGGGAAGAGGGAGAAAACATGAGATTGATTTGATTTATCATTATTATTGGCAGATATGTGTTTTAGAGTGCTCAAAGCAACATCTTTGGTAACATAAGGTTATTTACTGTTGATCACACCACCATCTACTTAACTCAGTGTCCAGTCTGAGAGAGACTAGAATAAAGCATGTAAGAATAGGGCAAGTATACAGTGATTTGAATTTTGAGTCTTCAGAAATCTGCATGTTAGAGATCTTGAAAACTGAAACTTATTCCTACTTCCTTGCATCTAACAGTCCCTGAAAACTTTCTCTTCCATTAATTCACCTAAAAGCCTCTGAACATGCTTTTATTTTCAGAATCCATAAAGCTCCCTAGCAGGAACTTCCACATTTAGCCTGGTATAGTGTGAAAGAAAACACTGAAGTGTGTTAAATCTCTATTTATTGCCATCTAATTCTCATATCATAGAAAACAGCAAGTAAGCAGGCACTTTTTCCATGTTATCTGTGATTTCAATATACCTCTATCATATCCCACATGACATTTTTATTTCATATGCCACAAAGTCCTAAACCTACTCAATATCTCTACAGAGAAACTCCTTGGTGTAGCCAAAAATCTCTATTGTCTTTCTCTGCACTGTTTCCAGTTCTAATAAATTATTTAAGAAAAAGGAAGTGCATAGTGTGGACTGGTTTGATATGGTTTTTTGATGACTTTTTTTCAGGGTTTTTTTTAAACAACGGCAGTATTTCCTAAGGCCCTGTTAACTTTTTTGACTAATGCTGAGACAGAACTGAGCTGACAGACCTGGGGCACAGCCCAAGATAATGGCAAGAGTTGTTTCACAACTGGTAGTGCCTAATTCAGAAATCACTGTAATCACTGTACAAGTAGAACTATTTTTCTCAGTGCTCCACTTTTCCTTTAATTGCTACAGAAATTCACCATTTATCTTACTACCCAGCCACTGACTATCTTGAGATCTTTCTGAACATTTTGCAGTTCTTTCATTTTCCTATGCTGAAAGATTTTGTACTTGCTAACTTTATCACCTTCCTACTCATCCCTTCTCTGGGTTAAATACGAATATTTTCAACAGTTCATATTGATCATCACTGTGAAAATGGTCCATTTATTCCTATAACCAAGTACTAACCCATGAAAGAACCTTTCCTCTTTATTCTATTACACTTTCTTTTGTGGATTTTGGTAAAGGATTTTTTCAAAACCTTTTGAAAATCAAAATACAATATTAATCAAATGAGCCTTTGTCCACATGTTCATTTAATCATTCAAACAGATCCATAAGGCAGACTGTCCTCTATATAAAAGCCCCGGCCTTGAGTTTTGCCCATTTTTGCCACATTTCATGAATTGTATAAATCATTTAATGTATTTCTAGCGATTTGCTTGGTACAGAAACTAGACCTAATTCTAGTTTCCTGGAACCCTCTGCCTTTCTTTTACAAATTAGATAAACAGTGTCTATTTATATAATATTAATGTCTGTTTTAAAAAATATTATAAGCTATATTTAATGCTTCAAGCAACTCAATTTTCAACTTCTCAACTCATCCTGAAGCCACACATAAATACACTATATACCCAACGAATTTTTATTCTGCATTTATCACGTTGCTTTAAACCTGACACTTCTGCTTGAGACAGTTCTTCTGACTTGTCTCCATGAACAAAGACTCCCAAGTGAGAAATTCCCTGAGCTACTTTATTCACTGTTACAAAGAATTATTATAGCTTTTCTACTGTGTCCTTTTCTTTTTTGAGATCTCCAGTTATAACTTGATTACACCTAAAACATATTTAACTCTAACTACATTTGAATCTCTAGCAGTCTTTTTGATTCTGATTTATCTGAATAAGTACTTCTTAGTAACATGAAGATATTTAGAAAATTATTCCTTAAAATGTGTGTATGTATTATTAAGAGTATGACTTTCTGGAATCTGTCACAATTTATGTTCTTTTCCATTATCCTCAATCGGAAATAACTTCTGCTTTTTCAGGGAGTTTCTTTTTATTGTTTAAATAGATGCATCTTTTTTTTTTAATCTTAATTGCATTTCTTGAATAACTTTGAACTAGAGAAACGCATCTTCTATGAATGTCTAATATGCAGTCTACAAACCCTATGCTTGTCATTAGCAATCTTTGTTCATTTTTATTTTTTTTTTAAAGGTTTCCTTGTTTTGATTAAGTTGTTTTTTAGGAAGGCCTTCTCATTCCTACAAGAATGTTGAATTTGACTGTCCTTCAAGATGAGAGTTTTGAAACAGTCCCTCATGCATAAATCCAGAGGTGCATTTCTTTTTATGGCTTCTCTAACTAGCTATTTGAAGAAGCAGTCACCTAGAGGAGTTTTAAATTATATTATCTGTTAATCTATACAGAGATGAAATTCAATCTGTCTACTCTAACCTTGCAGCCTCTTTGATCTCCTGTAGCACATCATAATGACTGTCACCTTCTTGATCTCTCCTAATTATATACAGAATTTCAGTGCATGAAATCTGTGTTACTTACTATCACAAAGCCATGTGCTCCATGGGTTTTGATGCCTTTGGCCCTAATTCTCAAATTTCTGAGTTACTCTTCTCTGAATCACCTACCAGTGAAGCCCCACAGCACAGCAGGCCACAAGCTCTTTTGCAGTCTCAGTCAGTGCATTCTAACTGGACAATTTGGAACAGAGAAACTTTTGTTCCTTACAGATGAAAATACTCTTCTGTACTCCAAGGTTCAGCAGTAAAAGACACAGGCAAGTCTACTCTTTATAAGTGAGCCAGTCTTATTTGAAAGGAACTTACATGTTTCAAGAACTCCTGTCTCACAAGTCTCAGCAAACTCAAATTCAATTAAATTTCTCAATATGGAACCCCTAAATACTCATTTAAATCTATAGTCTGTCCTCCATTGTTCAGTTAGTCCATTCTTTTAGTTCTCCATCAAGAACTGTCCCTTCTCCTGCTCCTTCTTTCCCTCCTCTGCAGTTAAGGGAGGGAGACCAGATCGGAAACTCCACTGTCATCAGCCCTGCCCACCCCATTCTTACACAGCATAAACAGGCATGGATAACCTTTAGCCCACCACCTACCAAGAGACCTCACATTCCCCATCAGAGAGAGAAAAATGTAGAGACTGCTAACTGTCATATATTCTTCCAGCTCTTAGGCTTTTTGATATGGTTAGTCTGTATATTCTATTTTGCTCCATGTCCTCTTTCATTTATGGCTCTTGCAAGATCTCAGCTCTCACTGCATTCCTCTCGTGTCCCGCTGGTTACTTTTGACCAGGCTTCTGTATGTATATGTAATGTATACTATGTAGTGTCAACAGTCTAACTATATTTTGATTTAAGGCAGATGTTTCAGGTCTGTCTTTTGGTTTTGTTGTAATGAACTCGGATTTCAGCAGAAGCACATCTTTTGCTTTTGGTCTGTGACTTCATAGGCCTTGTTTGAATGGGACTTTATTTGATGAAGCTGTTATTCCCTGTTTTCTCCCTGAATATATCAGTTTCTGTCCTGTCTTTGAGCATACAGAGGCTTTGAAAGTTCATCCTAGGGGATGAGTCATCTTGAAATATGAGTTTTATCAGTCTGTTTTCTCCCAGCCTAGCAGTCTTTCAAAACTGCACAAAAATAAATGCAGACAAAAGCATGCAACAGCCCCTTGAAAAATCTACAATCCTACGACTGGCCTCTGTCATTTTCCCTCCTGTTCAACTGTGTATAAATTCCAAAAAATGATCTCATGGAAATCAATGGGACTGCTTGCTGAGCAAAGTACTACAAAGCCTGAATAAAGATCAAGATGCCTGGATCTTATTTATCCTAAAATGTCTGAGGAAGTTTTTCAGCAAAAAATAAACATCTGTCATTGGGATTATATTGTACATAAAGAGGCAAAGGGGAAAAATTCACTGCATGATAGCATGTGGTGAAGACTGAGTCACAAAACTCCGCTAGTTTCCAAGCCTCACAGTTCTTGCAGGTGCTTAAAAGTCAAGTAAAATGGCTATTTGTTAAAATCTAGCCACTAGAACTTGAAACAAGAATACTGATTCACCAAGAAAGCCCTAATTACTAGAGTACAGAGTAGTTCTGAATGTACAGGGTCCACCTTCACTTACGAATGGACAGTCACAAACAATCACAATATCAGCAATGGTCAAGTTTATCTATTATTAGGATGGATTGGACATACGTGGACAAGTTCAGTTTTAAAATTATTGCCTTTCAGTTACAAAACTGAGACACATCAGTTTAAATATCAATAACCCAGTTTAAAAAATACTGATTGATCCTAAGTCTCCCTTTTTTATATTGCTCAAAAACAAATGATATAGGATTGCTATGAAAGAATAGTTGAAAACCATTCTTGAAGATTCAAAATAAAAAATATATTTTACAAGTTAGAAAGATAACATTTCATTTTAGAATGCTGACTGAAACACGTGAAGATAGTTATACTATGCTGATCAAAATGGAAATGATACATACTTAATATACAACAATACTTCTTTTTCTCCTGAAACAATGTACACTATACTATAAAATGACTTTTCCGTGCCTTTTTCTTGTCTGCCAAAATCTGATTATGAATATAGAATGCAGTCATTTAAATCCTCTTAATGTGCTTCATCCATATACCAGTTATTAGAGTATTTGCTGCAATTTTCCATTCGAATTGCTGCTTACCTACTGTACTCAAGCACACAGAGAATGTACAGCCTCCAGCACAATCTTTCTTGAGAACTGTTCACAGTGACTCTATATCCCCAGTGATGTTCCTTATTATCATTTTAGTTTAATGTTTTATTTTCCATTTTAGTTTAATGTTTTTTACTTTCTCAAAACAATAACAACAAAAAAATTAACAATATTTAAAAAGTATATTCCCATCTTACACAAAGAAAACAATTCATCCTCAACCCATCAGCCAGTAACTCTTGAGATGTATTTCAACCTACCCAGTGTGTTCATTCTGGTTCACTGGTGAATAGATAGATTCTTTCAGACAGATCATGCTTTCCAGCCTTTCCTTTATGAAGGCTTGCCAATGCTTCAAACCAAATTGCTGCCCAGGGCAAGCAGTGTATAGTAAAAAGAATTTTATCAGTGTACTGAATATAAAGTTGAGAAGAAAAAAAGAGAAAAGGTGATCTGCTTTCAGGATAATTTTATACTAAAAATTATATCCAGAACTTGCTTTTGATTCTAACACAACCTCTTCTATTACCACAAAAATCTTTTCTTAAAAAAAAATAATAGAAAGGCTTTTTCTTTCAACTGGCATTACTGGTTTTTTTCTGTTGAATAAGGCATTACAGTCACAGATATAGCCACTGGTTCAAAAACTATAAACAACATAATGTGCAAGAAATAAACAGTTTTCCTAATGTGTTGGAACATTATTTAGTACAAGAAGTAAAAAAAATAAAAAGGGCAAATAAACAACAAGAAAAAGAAAAAAAGAACAAGAACATTGTAGGTAGAATGGCTATGAAGCTCAGTTATATGTAAAGCTGGCTTATTTTTGTTATTTTGGTCTTAAAACAGGTAAAAAGTAAGATAGATATAAAATTTGTCCTCTAGACACTGTCTAAAATGTGCAAAGTGTCCACTTGTCTCCAGACTTCCAAGACTGGGCAGGTCACAGACAATAGGTTTGAAAGAAATGCATGGACTACTTTGGGGAGATAATTCCATATATGATGGTGGGTTGTGCGTGTCACATAGGAGAATAAGTAGTTTAAACACATAGAATAATCTCTATAGTAAATAAGTTGGAATCAGAAGAAATCAATCAGTTTGAAAAGGAATAAAGGAAAAAAAATTACTTCATGTGTTACATACAGCAGGTTCAATAGAGATTAAAAATGTTCTGACATGCTCAAAAACAACAGGGCCCTAATTGCAGCAGGATCAGTTAAGTTTCAGGACAATGAGGAGAAGCTGGTTACAGTCAAGACAGGAAAAGATAAGAGTTTTCATTTTGTGAAGATAGCAAAAGAACTTTTTGATTCTTGGGAGTAGAGGAACTGTGAAGATTGGAAGCTTATTTACCAGAAAGAAGATCAGAGGGTTAAAAAGGACAGAAGGAGAATAGGAAGCAAGGTGTCAAAGCATGGTACCACCTTGTCAGATTCAGAAAGTGTAAGCAGATTTAGAAAGTAACTAGATCTGTTGAATGCTCAGAGGCATAAGACACTACGAGAGTTCCTAAGAACACTATTAACTGACAATCAAACAAGATGGAAAAATGTCTCTATGTTTTTGCTTCCCTTTTCATGTGAAAGAGGAGCTGTCAGCCTGTTAAGTGCTGTTCAGCTCCCAGAGCCCCAGAAGGTGACCCACAGTGGGGGCCATCAGAACATGTGAAAAGAGAGACTGCAGCAGCAACAGGACTGAGAGACCAAGCAGCCACATAACACACAAGTGGGATGTCACATTTCTTTGAATTAATCACTCCTCCATCTCAAAATCACAGTCTGAGAGGTTTCTTTGTTTCATTGTTTGTCATCTATAACCTACACAATCTCACCCACAGCTTTGGTACAGGCACTGCAGAGTCTTGCTGTGTTTTTTCCAGCTTTGGGATTCATCCTTTTCTGCTGGTACTGTTTCTCATATCAATCCAGGTGATACACTGTACTGAGCATCCAGACTAGGCACTGGCAGCGGGCAGGGTGCTTTGGGGCCGCCTTTGTGAGGAAAGGATGGGGCTGCCCAGTGCCAGAAACAGCCGGCTCCAACGGGGTGCACAGCTGAGCCCCTCAGCCAGACACGTCAGAGCATGAAGGGAAAGGAGAGGGAGGAGTAGCTCCAGGTGCTGGAGTAGATGTACCCCTGCAGCCCCTGGAGGAAACCAGCCTGGAGTAGATATCCACACTGTAGCCCATGAAGGACCCCATGAAGGAAAAGGTGGATATTTCTTGAAGGAACTACATCTCATGGATAACCCACAATAGAGGAAATTTTTTTTACTGAAGGACATCAGCCCATTGGAAGCACCCACACTGGAGCTGGGGACAAGTGTGAGGAGAAAGGGGTGTCAGAGAGAAACTGTTATGACCCCTACTCCCCATCACCCTGCACTGTCTGTGGTAGTGGGGGAGGAGGTGTATTTTTAATTTTTGTCTTTGTTTATCAGTATTTAAATCTATTTAAATTGGCAATAAGTTAACTTAATTTTCCCCAAGTAAACTCTGTTTTGCCCACAGTGGTAACTGGCAAGCAATCTGGTCTTTACCTTGACCAGAGAGCTGCCTCATCTTATGTTCTGCCTCTGTCCTGCTGAGGAGGACAGTGAGAGAGTGGTTGGGTGGGCAGCTGCAGCCAGTGAAGATCATCCCACCACCAGTACCACTGTGACAGTAAATCAGTATCATTTTATTGAACTGATGCAATCAGTACATGGTTATTACAGAAGATTATACACCTTTGGCCCAGTTTGGCTTCTTTGTCATGCTGCTTTTATGTTCCATTGATCTCTATTACAAAAAAGGTTTGCCACATCTCATCAAGAGAGATTGTAATTAGCCCAATTTAAACACCTCTTAAGAGCTGACCTTGAGTTTTGTTGTTATCTTCCTGCAGTATTTATAGAAGATTTACAACAAAAGAACCAAAAAATATTTCAATCCATTGTGACCATGAAATAATAAGAGTTTTCAATACTCAGGGACGCAAAGAGGGCCATCAATAAAACTTCTACCCTGGACTTCCAGAAGGAAGATTTCAGCCTACTCAGAAGATTGGTTCAGAGGGTACCTTGGGAAACAACCCTTGAAAACAAAGGGGTCCAGAAAGGATGGACATTCTTCAAGAAGGAAGCCTTGAATGCACAGGAGCAGGCTGTCCCAGTGTGCCCAAAGACGAGCCAGCAGGGAAGATGGTCAGCCTGGCTGAACAGGGAGATTTTAAAGGAAATTAGGGGGAAAAAAGAGAGTCTACCTACTATGACAAAAATGACTGGCTACTCATGAAGAGTTTAGGAATATAGTTAGGTCATATAGAAAGAAAATTAGAGAGAGAAAGGCACACTTTGAACTCCAATAATTCTTTGTTGGACATGGCAGGAACACAGTCACCAAAGATGAAGAAAAGGCTGAGGTACTTATCTTCTTTGCCTCAGTTTTCAAGAGTAAGACAGGTTGTCCTCATAACAACTGGCCTCCAGAGCTGGTAAACAGAGATAGAAAGCCGGATAGCTCCCTTGTAATCCAGGAGGAAACAGTTAGTGACCTGCTGAGCCTCACAAGTCTATGGGACCAGATGGGTCCCATCTAGGGTGATGAGGGAGCTGGTGGAAGAACTCACCAAGCTGCTCTCCATCATTTACCAACAGTCCTGGCTCAATGGGGAGGTCCCAGATGATTAGAAGTTGACAAATGTCACGCTAATCCACAAAAAGGGCCGGAAGGAGGACCTGGGAAACTACAGGCCTGTCAGCCTGACCTCAGTGCCTGGCAAGGTTATGGGTTAGGAACTGGCTGGAGGGTCAGGCCCAGNCCAGCAGTGTGCCCAGGTGGCCAAGAAGGCCAAGGGTATCCTGGCCTGCATCAGGAACAGTGTGGCCAGCAGGAGTAGGGAAGTGATTCTTCCCCTGTACTCTGTGCTGGTGAGGCCACACCTGGAGTACTGCGTCCAATTCTGGGCCCCTCAGTTCAGGAAGCATATTGAGATGCTGGAACAATTCCAGAGAAGGGCAACCGGGCTGGTGAAGGGACTCGACCCCAAGTCCTATGAGGAGAGGCTGAGGGAGTTGGGGTTGTTTAGCCTGCAGAAGAGAAGGCTCAGGGGAGACCTCATCACTCTCTACAACTACCTGAAAGGAGGTCGTAGCCAAGTGGGGGTTGGTCTCTTCTCCCAGGAAACCAGCAGAGGGCCAAGAGGGCATGGGCTTAAGCTGTGCCAGGGGAGGTTTAGGCTGAATGCTAGGTGGAAATTTTTTAAATAGAGAGTAATTGGACGTTGGAATGTGCTGCCCAGGGAGGAGGTGGATCCATCATCCCTGGAGATATTTAAGATGAGACTTAGTGTCATGGCCTAGTAAACACGGTGGTGTTGGATCAAGGGTTGGAATTGATCTCAGAGGTCTTTTCCAACCTGGTTGATTCTATGATTCTATGATTGTTTCCAAAGAACAATGAAGCACTTTATTGTCTATGCGAAGACAGCTTTTACAGGGCTGTGGTAAACATCTTGCAACCCTACATTAGTAATAGAGAAAGCACATAAATACCTTTCAAACAGACTTTTTTTCTAGATTTCAAATGGAAATATGTTTAGATAGGAAAAGACTAAAACATTATTGTTGCACCAGTTTTAATCTGTGTGACAAAAGAAGAAAGCTCTTTAAAGGCAAAATTATTCAATATTTTCCATAAAATAGTCCAAAATTCTTCAGTATTTTCCATATCTTACAGATATACCCAAGTTTGCAAACCATGAATCTGAAAGAAGCCTCAGCAAATTGGAAATATGAATTAAAAAAAAAAAAAATCATCAAAACAATGCAGCTGATCTGCTGTTTGTCTGAGTAAACCTTTAAAAAAACTAGAGTTTTGTGTTTGGGTTTTTTTTGTTAAAGATACCAAAAAACATGATTCAGTTTTTCTTTGAGTATTGACAAACTTCATCTTTAACATCAATATTTTTGAGGGATCTTACCTCCTGCTGCATGTTTCTCATCCTTGACACAGGTATCATTTAAAGACCCATTTGGATCACAGGAACATGGCTGGCACGGATTTGGGCTATCTGGCAACACCTATAAAAATAAAGAGGTTACAAAACAAAACCTTACCTTTAATAATTGAAAACTTTCATTTACTTCTTAAAAAAAAAGGAGGAGAAAACAACTTCTCTGTAGGTGGCTTACACTTTAACAAAAATGAGATAGCTGATCTATGAACTAGGTACATACTATAGATACACTACACACACACACACAATACACACACAATGCACACACATATCAATCCCTATTAGCTGGATGATAAGTTGATTCAGAGGAAAAAATCAAGTGCCCTGCTGCTGAAGAAATTGGTTCTCAGTACTCCTTTTCTCAAGCTCTACGGCTAAACCTCATATATTAGGGAAAATGTAATTACTGCTATTTGCTGATGTCTTCTGCATTTGAGGATTGAAAACCAATCAGACTAAAGGCCATTATTTACCTAACTGAAACTACATAGATGAAATATAAGCAATTTAAGTGCACACTAATAGCGTAGCTGTCTAAAGCACAGGAATGACCTATACTAACAATACAACCTAACATAAGATTCAGCTTCAATTTAGATGAAAATACAGACTTATATCACAAAATACGAAAAACTATTCCCCCTGCCCTGAAATTTAAAGACATTCATGAGACACAATTTCAGTGTCAGAATTTCAGTGGTTATTAATTCTACATTACATTTAAAAATAAAAATTACGGACTTTCATCAATATCACATATAGCAATATTTCTTTGAACTTTGATAATAAAACTTGAAATTCATTACTGAGGCAAAAGTTCTGTTTACATAACCACATCCGCCTTTAAATTAAATTGAAATACTAGCTGGAAGCCGTGACCTCAAGTGCATTTGTTCATATCAACACAATTCACTTCCCTATTTCTCTGAGCATTAACTTTATAGATTTCCAGCTGTGAAAAGCAACTGCTGCACTGCAAGAATTAGAAGTTAACCTTCATAAAATGGCAGTCCGAACTGTGCCATCTCTTTTTAATAACTTAACTTCCCTAATGAAGTGATGATTTGTACACCGACCTTTATAGAGAAGGGACAACAGAACAAGAGTTTACCCCTTTAGGTCTGAAGTATCCGTCGAGGCAGGTCTCACAGTTTATGCCACCAGTGTAGCCTGTACAATTGACACACACTCCGCCCCCAATGTATTCTCCATGGATGTTCAAACTCTGATTTCTGTCTGCAACATCCTGATCATAGTAACACTCCTCAGTCTTCCCATGACAGTTGCATGCTACAAGAGAAGGAATGTGTTAGCAAATACCTTCCCCCTGGAGATGCCCCACTGTTATTAAGATATTAAAAAAGTCATTCAACATTTTATCATTGGTGTTGTATATGGTAACATCCAAACATTCATTTACTACTTCACTTGTGAAAAGTAAGGTGGTCCCATCATAAACACAGCCCGGAATTCTGTATGTTCTATTTTATTCCCTCAATATTTTGTCTCAGGGAGTATGGAAGTTCACAGACATAGTTTAATTATGATGTTCTCATTTTGTTTTAGTTTTTTGGTTTTTTTCTCTTTAAATTGTTAGTCAGGAACGTTTTGGTGGTTGCACACACATATGGTTCATGAAAGTCATCTAACTTAAAATATAAGAGCAGCTGTAAGGAAATCAGCAGAATGTTATGAGTAAATTAAAATAATTCAAATGAAAGCTGAAAGACATCCTAAATATATTTGACTTGCACATATACATGTAAGAACTGTGTCAGAACAAAAGGATTCCCAATCTTAAAACTTCTTTTGAAGTTCCTATCTGAACTCTAGACTTCAGGTCCACATGTAGGAAAGATAACCTAATAATCTGTTGCCGTAAAAATGAGGTAGCTCACTTTCTCTCTCTTCTTCTGTGGTATTAAAACATTCATTTCCACATAAAGAGAAATTCAAAGCTTGTCAACATTGTAGGGAGGCATTTTCCTCACATCTGAACCAGATTCCAGGGAACTGTTTCCACCATGACAGCCTAACAATTCACTAAGGGTTGAACAGGGCATAAGAAATGTCTCTCAGAAGTTAAACACGGAAATAAATGTACCCTGATTTCATTCCAGAATGCATTCCCAGTGCATTCCCAGTCCTAACTGAAACAAAGACCTCTGTGGCCAAAGTTTATAGAACACATATAAGCAATAGCTACTTTTAATATGGGCATTATCTGTTCCTATTTGTTTATTTTTAATCACTCTTTGTAAAATTATAGTTGAAAACCTACAAATGAATAAATACGTACATGTAATGGAGCACTAGATTTTATTACGTTCAGAAATACAAGTGGTATATGACCTTCAGAAGTAAGATGCTACAGTTCAATTATAACTACCCTTACTACAATAAATCTGAAAATGAAATTCCCACCCTGTGGGAAGGTGACATTTCTAAGTTTGTTTTCATTCCATGTTGGAAAACTAGATACCTTGTATTTTCTGTTAAAAAAAAAATCAGACATTAAAATTGCATTTTGATCATATAAAAATATTTTGGTTCATCAGGGATAAACATTATAACATATAAAAGTGTCATTTATACAAAAATTATGCTGTTAAAGTTTAAAATAATGAAAAACCTGTAAAAAGACTTTTTACTTACCAGGATAGAGTCCTGTTATTTTATTGAAAAAACCCCCATCATAATTATAAAAACCAAACAAGAAAAAAAATTATATAATATTCCCCAAGTATCACCATGTTATAGTGAAATATTCTGTGTTCAATAAAACCAGGAAGCTACATGTAATTTTTCTGTTAAGTCTTTTGTTTCCATCTAACCAAGCAAATAACATCATGTCAAATGCTATTCATAAACAAATGTGGTCAGAAACAAAATTAATTGTAAAATTCTTTAGGTCTCAATTTCAGTTTTCAATAGCAGTTGCAATAAACTTTCTCTTCTGTACTGCTTTCAACTTACGTTCACATTCATGCTTATGCAGGAAAGTGCCAGCATGCCAAGGCTTTTGATGGAAACCAGGACAACACTGATCACATGTCTCTCCGCATGTGTTGTGCTCACATTGACAGATGGATTTCTAATTTAAAAGAAAAACAAATATTTACACAATGTGATGATTTGAAGAATCTGTCCATGTACATAATCTGCTTTCCAGTTCAAATTATGAAAACACTGAGAATTACTATAGTCTGTAATTCCTTTGTTTATTCATTTTTATTCACCTATGTATCCTCCATTCACTAAATGTGTTTAACTTCTATAGCTCTATTTTAACAAAACAGCCACAAAGCAAAGGAAGAGTGTTGACCAGGTAATCTAAGGAGCATCTAAGGAGCATCTAAAGACATAAGAGAACCAAATTTCAACTGGATAAAGAAAGGAAAATGGGAGAATGAAAGTTCCCCAATAAATAAGTTCCCCAGTAAATAAGCCAAAGTGCTGGTAGCCTTCAAATACAGTGTCACATCACAGGAAAACTGATCTGACCCAGAAGAAGTGAGTCATTCTAGACCCTTCCCTTAGAGCACAAGTCCAGCCTTTCAGACACTTTTTAGTTCCTCAGCAGACCACACAGTCCCAGTATGAAAATATTGCTGTACAGAACACCCAAACTCTCCAAGCCACAAAAGCAGCTTGGAAAATGTAAAAGAAACTGTGGTTTTGAGAGATGAGAAGTAAAAATTAGCTTCTTTATAGTTATTCAGCGAAGGGGATTCTCTGTGGTCCTTGTAAAGCCATTCAAGGTCAAAGCAGCAGGCTAGAAAAATTCTATGGCTCACAGGACAAAGCAAAAATCTTGCAAAACAAGGCTAAATTAAGGAATGCTTCAGAAAAGCATGACAGTAAATTCCAGCAAGTTTATTCACTGTAATGCTAAGGGAAAGATTCTTTCTGATAACAATTACAGTCATAATGTTTACAAGCCTGTTTTGGAATGTCTCAGTCTAAGGAGTATCCCTGGAAAGCGAAACCTCCAAATCTCTTCTGGCTTGAGTCGTTTCACTTATGCTATTTTTCATATTGGTCAAACAACAAATACATATTTGACATCCTGCAAAACAGGATACCACATTTCTCAAAATGGCTTTATTTTATCTAGTATCCATTTTACCTGAAGTATGTATTAATTGCAGTAGCAGCACTTATTTTCTGAGGCAGACCCAATTCTAACAGGTGGCCTAATTCTAACAATGCTGCAGTTTGATCACTAAGGTCCTCTGAAACAATAGTTCAACACTTGCTATACACATCGCTACAGAAAAGGCTCAGAAGGATTAAAACAAGGACTTTGCAAAAATTTTACAAGGATCCATAGAAACTGCTTAGAACTGTAAATGCATTCACTGTAAGATCATTTTTTTTCAATGATTTCCTACATAATGGCTTAATGTCAAGTACAAACAAGATTTTCTGTTAAATCCTATAAAGCTCCTACTGTAGTGAACAATGTATGAAGAGATCCCACACTGCGGCATCTAATATTAGTAGCACCGGAAATTCTGTATTAGTGATAATGGGTGCATAGAGTTAGACAATCAGTAACCAGTTATATTTCTATATATCAATTATATTGGTTATGTTTTTATTATATTGGGTATGTGCAAAAAGAAAGTTACAAGTTGGAAGACATTATAAGCAGCTCATGATTTTCTAGATTAGTTTAACCAGTAACTCAGTTAATATTTCCTGCATAGTAAATGAACCATGCTAGAGTCATCATTTCTTTACAAGTATCAATTAAATACTTGGCAATCATTTAGGAAACTCCTTGATTAATATCAAGGAGGAAAGACTGACAGTGCTCATTTCTACAGCTACATAGAGTAACCCAGATTTCTGTTTTTTCTAGGAAAAACAGAAATATGGACTGAATTATCTGAAACCTACTCTTTCATTTCAGGAAAGCCTCTCCTGACATTGAAAGAATGTTTATCATTCTGTCTGTTAACACTGTTTCATCCTGACACTGCCTCTTCTAGGTAAAGACTTTCTTCTAGGTAAAGAACAGACACAAATTCACAGAAATCTGAGGAATATCAGTATCAGGTTTGTTGGTGTGTTTTTTCATGTTGCACCCTATAAATAAGGCACATTAAAAAAAAAATACATACGTTGGTCACTGGATCCAGTGGACAAGCCTTCGCGTGGCCTGAACATATACACATGCCTCCAACAGAGATGTCTTTTATAGAATAGTAATACTGTAAGACAAAACAGAAATTGAACTGCCAAGTGAATTGTAAAATGCAAGTGCCAAACTGCAGAATTCATTTCTGGTGACAAAACTGTCAGGTCCTGTTTTATTTCTTTTTTGATCTATTACAAATATAGCAGACAGTGTAATCCAAGCTGTGTCTTGATCAACAGATTCAGGCTGAGTGAAAGAAAGGGTATAAATTGGCACAGTTCCATTTGTTTGAAGTCACAAGAGCCACGTCAATTTATACACAGCATACAACAAACACGAGAATAGGAGAAGGCTACATGCACACTGGATAATGAGAAGTCAAACGTTACCGAATTTATTCCCTTCAGAAAACATGAAAAGGAAAAGGCATGATTATGGGGAGAAGAGAAAAGCTAGAGCAAAAACTAAGTAACACCTTTGTTCACCTTAGCTGGGTCTGACTTGGGCATTACTGCACTGTGGAAAGAAGAACTGTTTTTCACTACTGGCCTTTTGAACGATCATGGAATAGTCTTCATTACTGAAATTTAAGTACTTTTGACCTGTTGTTCTCTTTTTTTCTTTTGTGAGGATTAAGAGCCCTAACCAAAATGAAGGATAGAAAGATATTTATAATCATGTATTACAACATCTGAGAACAATGAATCTTGTCCATTTTCATCTATTTTTGGTAAGGGTCCTGCAACATGCTAACAGCTAACAAAAAACCAAACATATGCTATTTGCAAATTTTGCTGTTACTGTGTTCAACCTCTTTATCAGATCAGGAATAAATATATTAAACAAAACTCTTATCACTCATAGTTAAGCTTACAAAACACAGAAAATATATAATTCGTGGCTACCCTTTGTTTCCTGACAAGAATGGCAAGTTTTAGTTGCTCCTTGTTCCTTTGAGGACAGTTGCATGGAGAGATGTCACACAGAAGTTACCGTTCTTTGTTGGTTGAAGAAATCAATGCATCATCCTGTACTCAGTTTTCATGAGTATAAAATTATTTTTAAAGTGTGAATTCAATTTTGTATTTCTATTCACTTAGAATCAGATTATTATATGTCCACTTTTACATAAACACAGTTTCCATGATTAGTGAGGCTGCAACAACTGCGCTGAACAGGAAGGGTTTCTGAGTTTGTAATACAAAAGGAGAATGGCTCACTCCAAACTTTCAGAAACAGCCATCATCCTATGTATTTAGATGAGGAAACAAAACCCAGAAATATGGAACAGAAGAAAAAAATTTCTTTGCAGTTATCCAACACTGACAAATGATATTAACTAAAGCCAAGAATAACAGTACACTCCTTTCATAACAGGACTTGCTATAGTGCTAACCTAAACTTTCCAAAAGAAAACTGTGGTGACCAACGGCAAGAAAAAGTGAGCAGAAAGAAAAAAATGTGGGAAGTTATATATCCCCCAAACCAGCTGTTGAGAATGCTTAGTAGAAAAATCAGAGGAAAACT
Organism: Pachyramphus minor; assembly: GCA_013397135.1. NCBI lineage: Eukaryota > Metazoa > Chordata > Aves > Passeriformes > Tyrannidae > Pachyramphus > Pachyramphus minor. Next base: position 517,531 of record VYXB01001936.1, on the reverse strand, counting down.
AGAATAACACACAACATTTAAGCAGCAGGAAAAGAGGCCATAGACAGAAAGTAAAGATTACAGAAAAAAGAGATACAGGTTTGTACACACAAGAGACAGTGGACAAGATGGGGTATGGTGTGAGTCTGAATGCTGCACCCATTCTTTTAAGCTAAAGCAAAAATGCAAAATTTTTACTGTTAGCCTCAATCACATGATAATGCTAAAAGTGCCACATTCAGATCCCACTACTACTTATAGTACAATTAGAAATTCTACTCAAAGGAAGTGTGCAAAGAATGTTAAATGTAGCAAAGAATTGAGCAGCAGAAGAAGCAAGAAGACACGAACAGCAAACACTTGCCAAATACCTGCATCCAAATGTCTGCAGTCAAGCTGTGTGCTTATGTTAATAATAGCAGTATTAAGCAGGAAAGATAAAACTGTTACTTCCACTCCAGAGAAGATAAAAAATCAAGTGAACAGGGAATTCTCCATCAGCAGGATTTTGACACATAAAAACAGGTATTCATCATCTTCTAAAATTTCCTATGGCAAACAAAGGCGGGTACAGCGTTTACAAGTGTAAGAGAACAACTACACATGCACTTCTACCATCTTGCCAGAACTTACCCTCCTCGTAACAATGGGATCAATTTCAGCTGGGTCTTTGTGTGCAAACATCATTAAATCAGCATTTAGTGTCCGTATCCTCTGGAATCTCAGGCGAATAAAGCGAGCAGAGGTGAATTCCAGTAATTCACGTGAAGGATCATCAGCACTAGGCCTTCCATTAATTAGAGAAGTGTGAATCTGAAAAAATTATTCATCCAATAAGGAATTAGATGGCATCAAAGTTGTCATGATTATGACAACAAATATCATTACAGGCATTGTGTGAATGCATTTGTAAATGTAAAATACCTTCTTTCTTTAAAAAAACCCAATTGTCCACAGAACTCAGGTATGAAGAGTCTTTAAAATAAAAACATTTTAAGCAAAAGAAAGTTATCATCTACAGAAAGACTGTAGCACAAACTGCATATGTGTACTGAGGCCCTATAACAGTGTCCATGCCACAAGCAACTCATTTCTCCTCCTGTAGTCTGAAAAAAGGTATTTTAAATTTATTATCCCAATGAGCTCAGAAATTTTGAGTTAAAGGAATGTATACTTGGAATGGGACTGAGAATGATGGGTGTCAGTTTGCCCCTCTTAGAGTGATCATCATCAAAAGGCTTTTGAACTAGGTTCATTCAAAAGCCAGGATAGGGCAACTCTTGAAATACTAGCTAGATGAGACAAAATAAGCATTCATTAGCATCTCTCCTTTCCCATTGTCTCTTTACACGAAAATAAGCATTCTTTGAACCTTGTTCTCAGCGAGGTGAAACAGTTACCTGGGTTGCAACTGTTTTCGCATGATCCCCGAGGAAAGTCTTTATCACTTCTGAGAACTCTGTTTAGCATTTGTTTTTCCAGAGGCGTTACTTCTCTCTGCCTAAACTGTGGTTTCTGTGAAGAAAATCCCCCTTTCTCTGCCTGCCCTATCTTCATGTCTAGAAATCTTCTAGGTAAGTGTGCTTTGTGGCTCCTTCATAAAGAGACTCTCTGACCTCAACTGCACCATCAAGGGCAAGGCAACAAAAATAAGAGATCTCCTTCCCCTCTTGTCTTTGTAGCTGATCATGGCATACATTAGCTGTGAATCAACTAAATAAAACAGATGGGCTGCTACAGAACTGTTCTTGGAAAAGGCCTACACGAAGAAGCAAGTCAGGTACAGCAAACCGTTAATGAGCACCTAGGGGGAGGGAGGAAAGAAACCATTAATTTTCCTGTATTCTGAAGTGTTAAATTTTAATTGGGGCATTTTTATTACAGGCTGGTACACTGAAAGAATGTTCAGATGCTGAGCCAAATGTGCAGAACATTAGAATGAATGAAAAATTATTTATTCTTTGCAATTAACATGTATTGCATCTACCTCAGTCCTCTGAGTGAGAGGTCAGGACACACAGTCATCTTCTGTCATTGAACATGGTCATATTACCACTGTTTTAGGCAAACAGCTGCACTCTGATTGCCAGCTGGCACTCACTCAGCAGTGGCTGCCTCACACCGAGGAAAGAGACAGTAAATCTACTGCTCCCAGGAAAGCAATAGCTCTTCTTTCCTGGAGTTTTTGGAGGTACTGGATAGAAGACTTACTGAACAACTACTGTCTTGCATTGGCTATGTGATACTACCAACTTATTTATCTCAAAGGTGGGTGGCAAGAGGATGGTAGCAGACTCTTTTCAGTGGTACACAGAAACATGGTCAGAAACGCAAACACAAGAAGTTTCATCTCAACATTGAGGAAGAACTTCTTTACACTGAGGGTGGCAGAGCACTGGAGCAGGCTGCCCAGGGAGGTTGTGGATTCTTCTTCTCTGGAGACATTCAAAACCCACATGGACACATTCCTGTGTAATCTGCTATAGGTGACAGCTTGCACTTGATGATCTCCAGAGGTCCCTTCCAACTCTAACAATTCTGTGATTCTGTGATTTTCTCTATCAAGAGGGAAACCTTAAACCTCACCATGTCCAGCATCCTGCTCCACTATATCTCCAGCTACACAAAATCACTAGGAGCCACTCTACCAGGAGCAGCTATCATATCTTGCCTATGTATGAATCAGCACCTCTAGGTTTCTGCCATCTTATCTCCAGGAGCAGGTGATATCACTACCTCCTCCGCATTTCACTTCGAGCTCTGCCTCAGTTTTGCTACTGACTACAAGTAATTAAATGAAAGAAGACAGTTGGCTGGAAATTAACAGAATAAGATGCTATGAGAAAGACAGGGTGCAAACAAAAGATTGTAATAAAAACCCCAGAGGAAGAAAGGAGGAGGTCCTAAATGAGAAACGTCTGGCTACAAATAGGACAAAAACACATAACCAGAGAACTGCTCAAATCCCTGGTGAAGAGAGAGAGAACATGTGAAGAGTGTAAGCTTAAAAAAAACCCCTGGAGATGGCAGCAAAAGGTCAAGTAGAAACTGATAGATCTTTCCAAGAGAAGCAGAATTTTAGTAAAAACACATGCATAAAGACTTCTCTGTATCATATGTACCTCCAAGCAAGGAAACATATTTCTTCTTAGTATTTTTTCACACTGTCACCTCCTTCCTTTAAACAAGATCCAAGAGACTTCTTTTTTACAGCTAGCAAACATAGATAGGTTTAAAGCAATAGAATACTAAAGACTAAACTTTGTTATTCGAGAGATAAAGGAGAAATGTATCCAAATTAGTGCTGAAAACATCCCCTTGCTCACTCTGATACAACAACAGCACCTTGGCGATAAGCAGCATGTCAATTTGACCATTTCTTCAAAAAGAAGAAAATAAAAATGCAGATAAAATTCATGTAGCAGAATAAGGAAGTGACCATAGTGAGTTAAAAGAATGAATAATAGCCACAGCTTGACCAGAAGTGACACAGCTGACAAACAGCAGTCATACCTTTCGATTTATATATTTTTAAAAAGAACAAATTTAGTCTTCATACACTGATGGGGAAAAAAATCGCCACCTTGGAATAGTAGGTTTACAGAACTAAAATGTAAATTAACAAAATAAAGAAAGAGGCATCCATTTTAGAACAGACTCCCTTTTCAAAACAATCTTTCTGCCAGTAGTACATCTATTTTGCAAGGCTAATCTAGTAGAGACGATGACTTGCATTTATATTTTCCTTCTTGTTTGTCTTTAAATGTTTCATAATTTCATTTTAAAACAATAAACAAGTAATTTCTCATGATTACTGAAATGCAGCTATGTCCTGTGTGAAATGTGGCACCTGTTCAAATATCTACACCAAAATGGCACTGAGACTAGAAAATTCAAACTGGGTAGCTTTATCAAAATGAATCTGAAGTGAAAATTTTACAGAATTTAATTCATAAAATTAATCACTGTAAACTATTTCTCCTCCTATAAACATCTGTGATGAAATCATTAATTTCTCCATAGAAACATTTAGAATCAACTTGAAGAGCATCCAACCAAGTTCTTCCTACTCCTTGAAGACAGAATAAGAAAGAAACTAAGACCACTTTCAAAACATCTGTCATTAATCAGGAAAAAATGGTAAGAATCTTAACTTAAAGAAGTTTAAGTAGAATTAGACTTACAATATTTTCAATATGACTTTCACAATGGGACACCACTGAGTTTTTCAAGAGTACAGTTTCTCTTTTCATCTCCCTCCCCTATATTGCACCTGTTTGTAAGATACATTTGTAAGATACTGTTCTTATCTAAGATAGGATAGCACATTTTCAGTCAAGACACTAACATGGCCCCTGCCCTCCAAATATTTTTGAATCAGATCTGAAAACTGTTCCAGTGAACACAATTCACACTATCCATCTGTACCATATAAGATCATCACCATACTTCACATATAGATCAGAGTCCTGTAAAAACAAGCTCCATTTTCACACAGGCAACTTAAGGTGCTGATGACAGTTCTACAGCAGAGCAAATATCCACAGCTGAGTCTACCAGGAAAATATGAATACTTGAATCCACTTATTGACTGTTACAATTTGGATAATCCAAGTCCCCATGAGGGGACAATGTCAAATTTTCTTCAGGTTTCATGGAGAACTTTTATTCACTAATTCCAATACTTAAGTAATCATAATTTTGCATTCTAAATGAAAGCTATGCAGATTCCAACCATAGAAAACCTTTCCTTAACGTGGAATTTATCCAGGATTATATTCCAACAAATGGAATCTTTCGGAATCTCCAACAGAGGCCAGAAGAAAATGGTTATGAAGGAATAAAAGAAAGAGGGCATTTATCACTTCCTCTGACTAAACAGTCTAAATGCTTCCTGAGCTACTGAGTGAATCTGAGTCATAATGTTTAACATCTTCCAATTGCCCTTCTCTCTATTATAGCTGTACTCCCTTCTTCCATCATAAGGTTTTTCATCACTACATATACTTGTCCCAACAGGAGGAAATTTGTTTCTTTAAAAATACCCAACAAAAATAACTGGTTCTGGTGGGGTTGTTGTTTGTTTGTTGTTTTTTTTTCCTTTTAAACCTGGAACTCATAATTATTTAATTGACAGTATTCTAATTTTTCATTTGAGAAAATTCTGAGCAGCCAACATCTTTTCATTTTTAAAATTCAGTATGATGATAAGTCAACTGAGTTCTCAACTGAGAACTGTGGAAAATGCTACAAGCTCTCTACTCAGAAGAGAATTTAGTCCAAAACTAGCCCATCAACATTCATACAAAATTCCTTTTTCTTCTTACATGTATTCCATTGCAAAACACTACATTAATTTTCATATAGCATTTTTCTTGTAGGATAATCAGCTGCTAATAGAACAAATTATTTTAAATTTCACATTACCAACAAATGCTGCTATTACAGTTTTCTGATTCTATAGATCGCCCACAAGAACGTTGAACATACATCAAATGTATTCAAAGGACATTTCAAGTACATTAGACTCTTTGGACCATGTCAGAACCAAAAGACCTATCTACCTTGGTACTCTGCCTTACACAGCATCCAAACCAACAATAAGATGAAGGCAAGCATACATAACACTTAGGTATTTCCTGAGCTACAGGTAGTTTCTATACAGCTAGCAAGCCTCAAAGGATTTTCACAAACTCGCTCAGTCTCACCTTAATATCTACACCCATCACCAAATAAGGATTTTCTCATCTCATTTACATGTTGTAGAGAAAGAGATCCTTCCTTTGCTTGTTTTAAACCTGCGTCATACTAAATTCACTTAATATTTCCTAGTTTTTAAATTGGAACAAAGAAATGTATCTTCTATCAGCTCTACTCTTCATTGCATTTCTTTACTACTAATTAGCTTTGAATAGGTATCAGGTTTCCAGATCTGTAGTTTCCTTGGATGTCTAAGGAATATTACTAAGAAATGGTGTTTCATTTGACACTCCATACTCCTTAGTCACTGAAAGTGAGGAGTTAAATAATAACTGTTATAATTCTCCTATGTTAGCCTTGAGTTCCTTTTCACTATTCAATTTATCAATTATTTCTGCACTTCTTCAGTTAACAACCTAGCTTGCAACTACTTTCCTGTAAATAATGTTTCCACTGCAGAAACCCTCCTGACAGTTTCCATAGAAAAACTGATTGAAATAATTAATTTGGTTTTTCAGCAATGACTTTATCTTTCTTGAATGCTCTTTGATCATCTCTCAAGCCCACCAATTCTCTACCAGACTTCCTGAATCCAATGTGTTTGAAAAAAAAGGTTTATTTCAAGTCAGTCACTTAGAATCTTTTTCCCATTTTTATCAAGGTTTAATATTTGATTTGCTGGAGCTTACTTTTCTACCTATTTTCCTCATTTGCAGGAAAAGACATCATGTCCATTCAAAAATGATGTCAAGTTCATTTTTCATATCTATTACCTTTCCTTAGTTTATGCTTTAAACATGTTTTATGATTTTTGGAACCACTCTAAAATGTAGCATTTTGTGTGTGCAGTGTTATTTTTAAACATACTCTTGGCTGCCTGATTTTTTTTAGCTGTTTGACCATCTTTTCTATTTTGAAGTTGCACTTTGACAGATTTCATTCCCCTGGGATTTTGCCTTTTTAGTATTTTCTGGTTGTTTTTACGTAACAATTATTCAACAGTTAATAACTTGGACCAGTATCTGTGCACTGTTTTAGACTACATCGTGGGTTCCTTTACCAGCTGCACCGAGTACATTCAGGTTTTTAAGAAACACTCTTTTGCACTACATTCTCTTTGACTCCTACAGAGTCTGCCAAAGGGTTATAGAAGGCTGATATTACATTCTTAGCCTTCCTTCATCAAGATCCACTCAGTTCCAAACTTCAGGGCAGTTGCTGATATAACATTAAAGCTATGCTGTCCCAATTTAGGTGCTGAATTTTAGTTCACAGAGATCTCATGTACCATTTTATTTCTGCTGAATTTCTTATACTATTTTATATTATTATTAAATCTATAGTGTATCTCTTCCACAAGCCACTCAGTCATTCTTAAACAGCTTCTTGTGTCTGTCATGCCTACAGTGTCACCTTTTTCCTGCACCCTTTTAATGGAAAATCCTTTTAGTTGGTTTTACTTACAAGGTAACCTTTCTCAGCTCTAGGTATGGATACTGGGCATTACTTGGATGCTTGCAATCCTAGCTTCTGTAACAACATCACCTGAAAGGGCTTCCAATATGCTCCAACCACATGACTATCAGACCATCCAGCCATGCAACTAGAATTTCACAACACATTTCATGGGGTTTCTGCCACTGAGAAGTGACAGATGCTGCCTAAGAAACTTCTGCCATTTTTTGGCATTAGACAAGTCTCATATACTAGTGATTAAGGGTCCTCAGAACCAAGAACCCTGCACCCCACCACATATTTTTTACATGTTGATAAAATCTCCCTGAGACTTCTGAAAGCTAAACAACTCCAGCCCTCTCACCCTCTCCTTATAGGATAGACACTCCAAGTTCTTAATCATCTTCCTGGATGTTTCCTGGACTTGCTCCAACATGTCCATGTCTTTCTTGTACTGAGGAGCCCAGAAGTGGACTCAGTGCTTCAGACGTGCTCTCCTCCTGCACACACACCTCCCTCAACCTGCTAGTGACTGTCTAACTAATGCAGCCCAGGATACTCCTGGCTTTCTTTACTTGCAAGGGCACATTACTGGCTTATATTCCACTTGGTGTACACCACTGCTGTCCCCCAGTTTCCTCCCGATGCTTCTGGGTGACATAGGCAAAGTTGGCTCACATGTCTCATTAAACAGAGCTCGCAGCCCATTGTCTGCTACCAGACACTGAACTATCACATAGCTGCTCATCTGCAGGCAAAGAAGTCCTGGTGTCAGAAGTCACTGGTTTGCAGTCTTCATCACCATGGGAGTTTCCGTTTCTGAACCAACAGGCACAGACTCTGCCTGCCTTTATTTTCGTACAGTTGTGGCTTCAGGCTGCAGAGTCCCATAGAAAAATTGGTTCATCTCTTTCTTGTCACCTCTGATGCTGTGCAGAGACTGCTGACATCCTCCTGCAGTCCTTTACTCAATAATACACAAATCCCCAGCCACACTGAACATTCTGCAGGCAAGGACACAATCTCTTTCTCCTTCAACCTCAGCAAAGTCCCAGACAGTTCTTGCAGTCTCAGAGGCTAAAATCTGCATCCTTCCTCTGGATCTCAGCCTGAGTTGAGGGTTCTGCAATCGCATCAGCCAGTGCTGAGTACTGTGCCCAGACTGTGCCTCACCACCATTGTGGAGCATAAAACCACTCTTTCCAGCCCTCCTTCCGTGCACATTTCTGGCACAAACTGATATGTAAACACGCATCATGCTAGCTGCCTCTGTTGTTTTACTTAATGCAACAGTACCAGTCTGCATGAATGTATATTATCATCTGCTGAGTTACTTTAACACTTACAAAGTTCCTAAGAATTTTAAGTATGTGCCACGTTCTCATACAAATTTAAAATACCCATGTGGTGTATTTTTCTACTTAGAGCTTTGGTGTTTGAAGTTACTTTGTCAAGATATTTGAGTGCAGTCAATCTCAACCTGTTTGTAGGATATAAAAAACCCCAGCTGTTTGGCTATGTGGCATGGAGTTTTTATACTCACTTTCTTTTCAAGAAAACAACATCTCCAATGCTTTTCACTGATGATAAACTGTAACTTTCTTTCATAAAAAGAAAAGGTTACTTCTTGTAATCTGTTACAAGGACAGAGTGGGAACATCACTCTACAATATTTTTTGGGTAGCCGTGGTATTGAACTCACTTTGTTGAAGTACTCAGTAGTTTATTTGGTACATCATATCAAGACTGGGCTTCAAGCCTGATGCTCCGTGTAAGGCAGTGATCTGACCCTAAAATATTGTCAAGAAAGGTCAATTTATCACTAAAATCTAATCTCAGACAGCAGCATCCAGGACAGAAAAGTTTCTGTGCTGAGCAAAAAGACTTGCAACTTGATAATCAGCAGTAGAGAAGACAGAAATGTCAGCATTAAAATAATTTAATGAGAAAGGTACTCCCTGATTTAAATTCTCAAGTTATGCAGGCATGTCAATATGAAGATGGACAATACTGAACACAAATTTTTCAACAGGTGATTCCGTAGCTCTCATAATTCTCCTACCCAATACCAGCTTTAATTATCTGTTGCAAATAGCTCATTTGCAGTAGATGTAGAATAACTGCTGATTAATTAATCTCTTGGCACCTTATATTTAATCCCTAAAGACAAAATTTCTGTGAGTTTTCTTACTGTAAGACCTATCATCAGAGCTGATTTCACAACTAGAATAGCGGATGGAAGCATATGTCAGAACTCAGCATCCAATTTTTTATAATAAATACATATTTATAATAATTGTATATAAGAAATGGTATATTTGGCAAGAGTTGCTGTATTTCTAATAAATATCTCACTATCTTAATAAATTAATGGTTTAGGAAGTGAAAGCCCAACTCCCTTCTCTGCCTTGCTAATGAGTACAAGAGCTGCTTGAAATGCAGTGCTTAAACTTGCATTAAAATGTCAAGGGCTATGTATGTCAAATTTTATCTCAACTAATTCATTCCCCCTAAGAATACAGGGAAATGTCAGTTTAACGAACTGTTTAGCAAATACTATTTGGTTTTTTGATAACTATTGTGTCATTGACAACTATACCCTACAGCTTAAGCTAAATAAGGCTTCACCTCTTCAGTTTTGATTAAATCACTTTTGTAATTTTCTTCTTTCCAATTTCACCCGAAACTTAATTTCCCTATTCAAGCCACTGCTTTTTTGTGGGTCCTGTAATTCTTATACTTGTCATTTTTGGACAAGAAAAAATGTGTCAAAGGCATCATCTTGTATACTTTTAAACAAACTGCTCATTGTCAGAGCAATAGTTAATAAATCACAGAATAATCAGGAATTTGATTACTTTGAAAGTATACTTGCAATTTAAAGATTTTATTTTCTTTTTGTAACTGTCTTAAATAAGTGGAAACATTTCAACCTGCTATAGTTTCAGCAACAGTTATGCATACCACAGACAAGATGTGAGGCCTGGAATACTTTAACACTTTAATACTTTAATACTGGAGTACTTTAGCACAACAATGATGGTTTGTGCTCTACTGGCTCTTCAAAGTGTACTTATAAGTGACACTCCACCTCTTAATACAGCAAAAAAGTTTTTTTGTGCTTAGTAACAACAAGATAGTTGGAGAAAAAGTTAAAGGCTTGGTTCTTATAGGAACATTCTCACAGATGAAGCACACTGAACCAGTATTTTTAAGAATTATCTACAACCAAGGAGGTTGGCAATGTGCTCTATGTTCTAATACGTAATACTGCAGGTAACTTATGATTTTAAATCATTAAATGATAACTGGTTTAAATGTCATCATACAGAACAATGTTCTGACCTCTGATATCTGAAAATTTGTACTACCACTGTCATTCTGGTTTACATTTTGTCAGTGTGAAACAGCTGCTGCCGCAGGAACTCAACAGCTGATGCCAATGGCAACTCTGGCTGCAAAGCAATTCTGAGAATTATGTTATACTGAGTTCTGATCAAGCTGAAGTAAAATATTCTGGCATTACTGAGTTAAACACAACCACCTCTCTGCTTACAGGATGAAATACAGTGGTTTGTCAAACACATTCTTCAAAAGTTCTCAAAAAGCACAACATTAAAATCCAAATTATGCTATTTTTTAAGAAAGCCTTGACATGAGATGACACATTATCTTTAAAGAGTATTTTTTCTTTACTATTTTTTAAAGTCCTAATCTTCTTTTTGGACAGTGATCATGAATGCAACAAGTAATTTCAAATAAATAACTAAAACAGGAAAGTTATGGTTTCTTGTGGATTATAATAGAAAGCATTCTGATCCCCAGATTTAACTAAAAGATTTCTAAGTATGCCAAATCAAACAATATTAAAAAAAACCATCCAAACAACACTCACCCTCCCTTTCCTACCAAGATGTTACGACTTCCTTTATTCATTATATGATTATCCTAAAAACTCATGACACTTCCCACTATATTTTTCCCTAAATAAGATGTACTGTGGAGTACACTGTGGAATTACAGGCAAATTACTGCCAGTACAGAATTCTGACCAGTAGAAAGAAAATCCACAGGAACTTTTAACAGCTGTAAGCAGTTGCAAAGGGCTGCCAAACACAACTGCTGATGTAAAAGAGGGAGAATGTGTGGATTTAAGCTGTTCAAACAGTAAACAAGTACATCTGCTCCTGAATGTTATCATTAAATAAACTGTGGAAATATGTTTTAGATTGTTGTAACATTCTTGTTTGTAACCACAACTCTGAAGAGTTTTCGACTGGGAAAATGTTAACAAAACTTTTTGGGGTTTTTTTTGTGGTGCAAATCTAGGTATGGAAAAGTACATTACAAGTACTTTACAGTGTTGGTGTCTAAGTTCTAGCAAAACCTGTGTCATATCATTTTGAACATGAACCGATGAATGCTTTTGAAAACCAGATGGGATCCCTGTGAGTGGTGAGCATCAGGTGCCTTTAAAACCATTTATAATATTTTAAAAAGAAAGAATAAATAGGACATTCAGCTGTAGAATACAAGAAACTTTGATATGTCTCCAACTCTGAACCTGACCTGTTCAGACTTGGAGATATTTGACAAAGGCTACTATAAGAAAAGTCAGGGCAGAAAAAAATCCATTTCTAAGTAGCACAGAATAAGCAGCCCAGGCCAGGAATAGCATCACAAATATTCTGTAAAAGACAGAAGATTAAAGAATTATGTGCATGAAAACAACTTTTTGTTCTTTGCTCCTATCGTGATTAATTGTCGCAAAATCACAAAAACAGTACTGCTTACTTTGACTACAAAAACTAAACTTCGCAGGGTTTTGTCAAACTCTCAACTGTTTGGATGTTTCAGATATCATTTATGATACCTGATATAAAATAATATGATTTATATAGTCAATTAATGTGCTGGTTTGGGCTGCAAGAGAGTTAATTTTCTTCACAGTGTCTTGTGTGGGGCTATGTTTTGGATCTGTGATGAAAACAGTGTCGATAACGTTCCAGAGATATTCCAGCTACTGCTGAGCAGTGCTTGCACAGCATCAAGGCGTTTTTTGCTTCTCACCCTGCCTCCCTCAGTGAGGAGGCTGGGGGTGCAGAAGGGGTTAGGAGGGGCACAGCTGGGACAGCTGACCCCAACTGATCACAGGGATATTCCCTACCACATGACAACATGATCAGCAATGAAAGCTGGAGAACAAGTCTGCCAAGGCCTTTAAACTGTTCTTTTAAAACTGTTCTTTCTCCAACTTCTAAAACAAAGAAAAGCTCTACTGTAGCTACTTCTTTATGTCCCTCCATAAGAAGCTCAAGACACAGAATTAACCTGCTGTGGACTTCCTGTCCTTGGCACTCCTACTATGTCTCAATTGCCTACCAACTTCATTATTCTGATGTGCTTGGAAAAGCAACCTGTCTATTTACCTAACCTGCCTCTATGCTTTCTTCATTTATGTGCTCTACACTCTAGACCTCAATCAAATAATTTTTCCATTGGTATTACAGTGCCTCATTGACTAACTTTCCTTTTACTGAATTTCCATGACACTTAAACTGAAAATTCCATGTAAATTCCATTTAAATTGAAATTTCCAGGTAAATTATGCTGTTTGGTATTGATTTTCTTTAATACACAATTCCTTTGCACTGACATGAAAGCATACCTACATTTGTCCTCAAGCTGACGTATTTGTATGTCCCTGCTTCAATAAGATTTTAGTGATTAAAATTACTCCTCCATGTAGTCCACCTGGATTTTGACAAATTCTACCTTTAAAAAAAAATGTATTTTTTTTACAATTCAGCTATTCAGTAATTTTCCATGACTGTGTAACAGCTACGAAAAGAAAAGAAAAGAAAAGAAAAGAAAAGAAAAGAAAAGAAAAGAAAAGAAAAGAAAAGAAAAGAAAAGAAAAGAAAAGAAAAGAAAAGAAAAGAAAAGAAAAGAAAAGAAAAGAAAAGAAAAGAAAAGAAAAGAAAAGTCTTCAAGTATCAGTTCCCCCACACCCAAAACAACAACCCACAGGGGACCTTCATTTTGCCTAATCAAACAGAATAGAAAAAAACCTCACCAAGTTAGCAAGCACCCACTGCTCTTGTTTTGTTGTAAGAATAAAATCTACAGCTATCAAATCTGACCAAAAATCTGCTACGAGACCCAAGAAGACAAATTTATGTCATTTCAAGCAAACAGTAAGCATTGTGAGCAATAAATGATGAATGCTAAAGAAAAAAAGAAAACAGTCTATTCAATTTGAGTCTTCAAACTGAAAGACTGCTCTGTATAGTGTGTTTTTTGCATATTGCAACTTGATTGCTTTTTAAATATTATGATTCACATGATTAATCAGTTTTGCTTTTTTCCCAGAAACAGTAGAAATTATGACATGAGTTTCTGCTCAAGGACAGAAGACATGCCAAGATAGAAAAGTGGACTGTCTAACTACACAAAAGAAACTTTCATTCCAACTTGACCCACACAGATTTGCCAGTAAATATCCTGTCTCTCGTTTTTGCAATAATGGGAAACTGCAATACTACTTATATGTAGTTTTCCACAGTTATTTCCTCTTTGCAGAGTAATTTAGAAGTACATTATACATTTTATATCCACTATTTTTTCTATAATATTTCCATAATATTAATTATCAGGAACTCAGGTTCGGTTTGAACCATCAACTTGAAAATATTGAATAAGATTCCCTTTTCTTAGGCAAAAATTAACAGTGAATATTATTATAATGCAATTCTTATATTACTGACCTGAAAGATTAGTTGTACAAGATATGAATAAACTATTGAAAAGTCAATTCTCATCATGCATAATAAAATAATTTAAAACTATCCTACATCAAATTCTGTATGTTTTCAACGCTTTCCCATGATACTGTGCACATACATCAAATACTTACTTTTTTCCTTTTACATATCTTTGAATGTCTATTAGAAAAACAGAAAACGTTAATATTAATCTAGTGAGGCAATATACCATTGTGTACACAGAGTATGTAAAATGTATCCATTTATTTGGCATTCAATTGTTAAAGGCCTTTTTTTTCCCAGATTAGATACTCAACTTTAGTTTTTACTAGGACAAATAAATTAAAAAAAGAAAAGACAACCCAAAAAGCAGCAAAATGAACTTGACCTGGATCTTTGTCCAAATCTCTAATCTGTTTTATATATTTTTGTAAACTGTTTCTTTCATGGTCATTCTAAGTGGAAATTTTGAAGCAGCTGAAAGCTTATGTGCCAAAATTCTTGAAAAAAAATCAGTATTTTATCCCTTCTTGGTAGACACAAGTAACCTTCTAGGCTGCTTTCCTTTCAAAACACTCAAAAAAGAAGACTCAAAAGTAGAGGTTGTCACAGTCATTTCACTGAGACCAATCATACACAAAAACATGATATCCAAAACCACGTCTCGAGCATAAGTATTTCTGAAGCTGCCATAGCCAGAAGCGGGGGGTGGGAAGGGAAGCAAACAAAATATAAACCAAGACCAACAGGGAAAACAAAGTTTGAGTAATTCAAGAGTGTTAAGCAGGGACTGTTTAACCTCTGTATTGATGCAACACTGAATAAAACAAGAATAACAGCCTTCACAGGAGACTTGATCCAAAGGTTATTATTGACTTCAGTGAAAGGATCCTTAATTAAGAACCATTTATCTATGTATCCTGTTGGCTGTCCCTATTACTAATCACTACAAAATACTAACTGTGCATTGTAAGACAGAAAAGCAAGAAGGTGAGAACGATCCTAAGCTGATGGAACACTTGGATTTCAGTCCAGAGAAAACCTAATTCATTATTTCTTATAAAATGAAGCTGTGCCACCTGTCTAGACAGCCTGACTCAAAGTATGCTAAAAACTGGGAAGCAGTACTAAAAACCTGGGAAGCAGGATATCTTGGATGCAAGGATTGCATCTGACATCTACCTGCTGAAGTTTTCTTTTGCTTTCTAGGCAAATGACTGTCAAATGTCCTCCATTCACTGTTTTGTGAAATTTGTTTTCATCATCTTTGCATTGAAAAAAAGAATTAAACGACCAAATAAATTGTTTTCATTTTGCATCACCTGGAACTACCCATGTCAATCAAAATAAAAATTTCCCTTTCACTTTTTGGAAAAAAAAAAATCTGAATTAATTAAAATTATTGTTATCCTCCCTGTTCAGACATCAAGCTGAAAAAAATCTCTTCACAGATCCTTATTTTGGAATTTCTGACTCTGACTGCATTATTAGTCTTAGTTTACTGTCTTTGTCTAAACTGTGATGCTGGAAGTAGAACCCACTTAAATTTCTGAACAGTTTTAACCATTAACAATATATTGTTACCTACTGTTTTTTGTATCATGCATTTTTTTACAATGACAATATAGCAAGAAAATACTTGTACAAGACATCACATGCCATAACCACAAATCCTCTAAGGAGGTGTACAGATGCAAGTAAAATATATGGAAATTTAACATACTCATGAGAAATGTCTAGAGTCGTTGCAGCTGAGGGCACAGAGAGAGATATTACTGGCATTATTTTTTACTGTTGATGCCTTTTCTACATCTTATGCAATTGAAAAGAAACCTATCACTGTTACTCAAGGGGAACTAAGAGTTCAGACTCTAGAAAATTATTTTGCAATAAAAACAAGATGCTGAATGCATTTTAGAAGACAGTCAATCTAAAAATAGGAATTATAAAAGCAGCCTCAACACTGTAATTGACAAACTCTTCAGCAATTTTTTTAGAAACAGCATATCATCCGTATCATTTATTAACAAGGAAAAAAAAGCCATAACAAAATTTTCAGTCTGCAACTGAAAACATTTCAATCTTGAGTATTTCCAAAACTCTGACCCTCTGTCCTCTTAGCACTGACATTCTTAGACTCTTGAAATCTCTGTGAATCACTGAGACTACACCAAACACGACAAGCTATGGCACGAAGAGGAGAAACCTGGCATGCAAACATTGAGAAGTAGTAGAGTTCAACGTTCATGGCATTGTTGGCCTGAGGCAAGCTCAGCAATGTACTGGGGAGTTGCAGGAAGTTTCAAGACAGCTGAGACATGCAGCACAGAGATGCATTTAAAAAGGGGCACAGTAAAAGCATTCAAGTGCTATGGCAAGTGAAAAAAAAAAAAAAATTTCTATTAAGGAACTTGTTTTTTATTTTGACCTCACACTTACATTTCTACCATCACAAGAAAGGTAAGCGGTTAAGCACTTGAAAGAGCAGAACTGAAGCACCACCTTCACTGCAGTATCATTCTCTCCACTATAAGTGGTAGGAAAACTCATTGCAGAAAAAGAAGGAGACAGGTCCCTTAACTCCCCTCCCTGTCAGTCCTCCGCTTCAGCCTTAGTGCTGGCTATGGCCAGAGAGGAGACAGAAGGAATTTTCTTGTTAAAGGCTAGCACTGGGACTCAGAGAACTTTAGACTCTGTTGTTCACACAGACAGCTCTTTCCAAAGTCTTTCAGTCTCCAAAATTTACCTTTGAACACGGAAATACTATGCAGTTTACAACTGAAAATAGCAGACGTGCAACTGTATTACCTCCTTAATAACAGACTGGTAGTCATTATCAGTATCATTTTATCAACTATCTGGTGGTCCCATTGATTGCTTCACAAATGCTCCTTGCTGAAAAGAATCAATCAAAGCTAAGGGCTGTGCTTGATATGAAGTGTCTAGACAAACATTTTGGAAATGTGGTGCATTTGGTATACTGCAACTAGGCATCATTCTTGTTTCTAGAATCAGACTACTTTCCTTCAAATGTAGGTCTTATAACCTTTAATTTTTCAATCTTTAAATGTCAAGGTAGAACATTCTCTGTTCTGAATGCAACTGAAAATAACATATGAAAGCCATCTCACACAGGAGGATCAGAGATTGTTCCTCTTATCAGTACAAGGAAATACTTACTGAACTCTGAAATTTCACCTCTCCATTGTCACTGTTTATCCAAAACTCTAACAGAAATATCCTTTGAGGCAGCATATTGAAGACAGATTCTGCCCACAATGAGGGAAGGATTTCTTTTCTTTGAAAGTTTATGTACCTTCCACACCACAGCAATGATTATAATTTTTGGAAACCAACTTTGTCAGAACACCTCTATATGATGGCAGAACAGAGTCAATTGGGTATTCCAATTAAGATTTTAAAAGGTGGGAATTAAATTCACAGCCTTCCTCTTGTTTTTTACACTTTCAGAAGGCCTCAATTTAGAGAAACTCAGTGTTTCCCAGAACATGGGGGGGAGGTTCTTTTTGACTTCCTAATAAAAGAAAGTGCTTTCCTATCTGATTAATTAAGCTTTTCAACCACTGTCTTCATTGGATTTGACTTGCAACATCTGCTTGCACAGAGAATTATTTGATATTGAAAAATAAGAAAAAAATTATTTTTGACCTTAATACTTATTTTTTCCTAGCCTATACAAAACTATGTATGTTTTAAGCACGCTTTTTCCAAGTGTAACCTCCAATCTTATTTCAAACTCTAGGCCAGGTAAAATGTGCAATTGAAAAGCACATTCATTTTCTATGAAAAGATATACATTTTCCTAACATATTATCGTGATCAACAGTCGCACGTGAAGTATTCAGAGGGTGCAGCTTTGACACTACTGCAAGCAAGAAGACTTCCATGTATCAAAATAAAAATACCATATACGCTACTTCAAACAAGCATTCACTAAAAGAAATCTTTCAGCATGTCACAGAAAATAAAATCACAACATTGCAGGCTAATATTCAGAGCCTTGCATCCACCTAGTCACCACGGTAAAGAAGTTGTGACACAAATTGGGGTCTGGCAGAAGAAGAAAGGTTTCAATAAAAAAAGTACCAACTAGATATAAACATCAGAGGATCCTGTGTCAGGGAAATGCAGCAAAAATCACCACAGTAATCTGCTGATTTTCAGTATTTGAACTAATGATCACCTGAGGAGATAAAGCAAAAAAATAAACCCCATTCTGATATGGTGTTTAAGCAAAGAATAGAACAAAATGAGTATTCTTCTTTACTGAAATTACCCAACTCATCCCACCAGTTAGTAACCCTTGAATGGGTAACATGAATGGGTCTTTTTCAGTTAGTATGAAAAAGAAATTACCATGAAAGCAAGAAACATCAATTCAATGAAAGTTAATGAGTGACTCATAAAGATAACTAATTCCTTTCCCCTATTTTCCTGTCTTAAAGACATTGAGACAGAGGAACTTTTTTTACTTGGAAGTACTGTTTTGGGAAACTTTACCATTTATATTTATTTGGGGACTGGAGCATCTCCCTTACGAGGATAAGCCGAGGGAGCTGGGCCTGTTCAGCCTTGAGAAGAGATGACTGAGAGGAGACCTCATCAATGTATATAAGTATCTGAAGGGAGGGTATCGAGAGAATGGATCCAAGCATCAGGACAAGAGGCAATGGACAGACGCTGATGAACAATATGAACATGAGGAAGAACTTCTTTACTATGTGGGTGACTGTGCACTGGAACAGATTGCCCAGAGAAGATGTGGAGTCTCCCTCACCGAGAAGATTCAAAATCTGCCTGGACGCAACCCTGTGCCACGTGCTGTGGGATGACCCTGCTTGAGCAGGGAGGTTGGACCAGATGACAGATTCAAACCCATTCCGTGATTCTGTGATTGCATATCAGAAACATCTATGCTAAAAGTCTACCTTTGCCAATGTGAGACAGAGACACCCTATTTTTCCAGTTATCGCTGGTCTTAGACAGTATGGAAACCAGAACGCTGGAAATCTTTCTGCATTCAAGTCTACACCTGTAGAGAAATTTCTTTATTTGAGAGTTTCTTATTTTGTTTATTCAGAAGCTGTCACTATGCAATTTTCCATTAATTTATGAAAATATTCAAGATAATTATTTTTTGAAAATACTTCTTGGTCTACAGATTGTTTGTTCACATTTGAGTGAGCAAACTTAAACTTGTGCTAGTTACATTGATTTGAAGATAAATCACATAGGGATTTTGTTTGTATGTTGTTGTTGTTCTAGTTGTTGTTGCTTCTAATTTTATGATTGATCAAGATAATACTACTGCTGCAAGTAGGAACAGTATTAAATTACAAAAATGTTTGGCTTAGAATGAACATTTCCAGTTCTAGCATATTCATTCTGAATACACTAATGAATCAAGTCACTGACTAAAATGTTCATTTAAAGTACACATAAGAAGAACATATTCTGATTTTTCTAATGACAAGTTTTAACCTCAGACAGTACTGCAGACGTATATTTGGCATTGGCACTGGCTTGCTGACCTATGTTCCTTCTGCACTTCACCGAGTTGCCTGGGTATACACCAGAATGGTGTGCCTAAATAACTGATGGGTTTTGAAGCAAAGGGACTTAATGTACATTTCATAACTCTATCAGTATTACAAAATGACTGTAACATCTGATTTATAGAACAAAATTGCTATCCTGGAACAAAAATAAATTATATGCAGATGTAGTTCCACTGAAAAACCAGGAGCCAAATACCACCTACAACACAACTGCAAGTAAATCTGATATTGGTAGAAACTTTGTCATTTTTCATGTTGTGTGTTTGACAAAATACAAAAAAAAAATTAACCTGAGTTAATTCTGTATAAATGCTACATACTTCTTACTGCAGCCTTTAGCTGCTCAGATAGATGAAACTAAAGTTTTACTCATGAAAAGAGAATTGTTAAAAATGTAAATGGTTTAGTTCATGAGGAATGGTACTCTTCCAGTCTCTATAAAGGTAAAGCTTTAGGCTTTTCATTTCAAGTTGTTCTCTCTCTTTATTAGGACCACATTGCAGATTAATAACTACCTGAGTGAGGAAAGATTAACTTAGAGTGGCTGAAATGACATACCTCTTGTAGAGTATGCCTGCATCTAACATCTAACATCTATCCCTTTGCCAAGTGGTATGGAACAGAAGCGTTCCTCCCTGAAACATCTTCTACCCTTTTAAAGAGAGTATATATCAGATGCTGGTCATTTACTAGGTTCAGGACAGAGCATCGATTACAGCACACCATGCCAAGTTAAACATTATTATTGCACACTTAAGATCAGAATTAAGTTCCATTCAATTTAGCAGGCTTTAGGCCAGTGTTTTAGTCATGGATACACACTAGTGTGCTGAATAAAGCTCTTCGCTGTTTAAGTCAGTCAAGTTAGACTGAGAAGACATAATAAGAAGAACATAAGGAGGAAATGGTTTAACCAAGAGCACAGCTGACTACTGGAATCAATATCTGTCTGTGAGAGAACTGGATAATCAAAGAAATGGAACAATGTAAATTAAATTAATTGTTAGAATAATTGCTTTTGCATTATATTTTCAGTGCAAACATGTTCTCCAAAAGTAACTGCAACAAATTTCTTTGCAAGTGATAAACTGCTAACTCTTGCTCTGTTCACCCTCAAAAAGTGCCCAGTTGAAACCAATTTAAAAACATAGCACATGTACATGCACTTTTCTTTTAATATTAATTTATCTGCTCCTGTTAGATTTTACAAGAGCAAATATCCATTCAAATTATGCAAATACATATACAAAATATTTGTAATGATTTTTCCTAGATATGCAAATTATTTCCTATCTGATAACTCCTGATAATCCAAGACGCCTCTAGATCCAAGTTTATATCTTTTAAAGTGTATCAGAAGGATATTTTCATTGAAAGCAGTAGTTTTCAATTTTTGCAACTGGCATCGGAAATTTTCTGTGAACATAAACAAACTACACACATCTATGACCAGGACTCAAAAATAACTGTATTAACAATTTTTTATGTGAACATTACTTTGCATTTAGGGGAACAAAATAAAGTAATTTTGTACCTCTTTCCATAAAAAATGGGATAGAATAAAAATTAACAGAAGGATACATATTGAGATTAGAATTTCACAAAACACTGTTACACATCAAAGAATCTATAAATAAATAAATACTTCAGATCTAGTACACATTCAAACCACATTGTTTCCTTGAATTACCAAGCTATTTGCAAAGCAAGCATTGGAAAAAAAAAACTGTGAAAAAAATACGCAGTTGGTTTTCCCTCTTGTCATTTAAGTGACTGAAAATACTGCATTTTTGGCTACTGTTGTTCTATTTGCCTTGCTCTTTCAACCACAGATCCTCGTCCTCATGTCCACCGTATTTTTTCATACCCTCAGTTAAAACAAATGACTGGTCCATGATTCATGTGCCTGGTTCAGATAAAATAGTAGAGTATTCTGACAGTAGAAGAAGGAATAGGCATAACAGGGGCAGAGTGTCAGGTACAAGCTCTTAAAGGCATTAAATTGAACTCTGACTAAAATCATTACCATTTGACATCCTGGCTTGCACACAGAGACTGAAAACGCATCTATAAGAAAAGTGTTTTAATGACTTCACTGGATCTGTGATTTTTCCTGGTATTCTCCTCTTTGTTCACAAGTGGCATGGCAACATATTTCAAGCACTTAACAGGTGTATGAAAGTACTAGTGCCTACCTAATAACTCTTTTATCTCTTAGTTTACTTTGTAGAATATTCTTATTAGAGTGAAGCTTTTATGCATTTATATAGCACCATGTAAGATGAGTGGTTTTTAATTTCCAAATAGACTGTCTCCACATTTTTCAACTCAACCAAAACACTCTGCTGAAGGCAGATTTGCCAGTGAATTAAAGGGGTTTTTTTCCTGCCAGGTTACAGTACACAGAATACCATCTGATCTCACCTCTCCATTTTCCAGAGGATGGATTTTGGAGTAATAAGAAGTGCATATGACTTCATCATCTTTCATATAGGATGGAGTTCCAGGACGGGGATGAATGTTGTAGCGTGTCAGGCATTCACTGTCTGTGATAGCATAGTACTGCCAGGGTTGATAGTCGACACCATCCAGCGAACGCTCTAATATCCAGTTCCCAGGACGAGGTGAGTTAGCTGCTTTCACGATAACATATGCAATCTGGAAAATCTTGAAAAAAAAAAAAAGAAGAATTGTTAAAATGTACATAATTATAAATTAATTCCAATTTCTTAATATTTGCCAAATTAAGAACAGTAAATATGATAATATGTGACTTTTTTTCCCACTAGAAATGCAATATGGCTTCAGATTACCTTGACACTCTCTGACTATAGAACTAAATCCTCTATTAACATTTCTGAAAAAATACTAGTTGCATTAGGCCAATAGAGACTTTGAAAATAGAATTAAAAAGCTCTCTAAATTACACATCGTTTAGTAGGTAATTGCTAAGTTGCCATTTCAGCAAAATGTTTGGAAAGTTTGGAGTATTTTCAATTTGTAGAAGTGAGATTGTTTGCATCTGTGTATTTATAGATGGACACTTTCCGCCATGTTTAAGAGTTGCCAAACTCTGTTACAACTATATCCTAGTTAAAAAAATCATAGCTTTAAGCTACTGAAAAGTAATCACATCATGCTGAAGTCATTCTACAAAACATTCTTGTTTCAATCACACAACTCAGCACTGTGACTGTAAATAAGCTTTATAGGACAGAGACACATCAAATATCACTATAAACAGAATATAAACATATAATCAATGCTCATTATAGTCCATTTCACCTGCCCATTCAATTGATTTATCAAGGTTTATTTCTGTTACAAGCTTGCTGGAATGCAAACCACAAATACATTTACAATTGCAGAATGACATACATTAGTGATGCGGGTTTGGTTTGGTTTGCTCTTTAACCTAGTAACAGCCATGTGTTACAGAGGTAGAACTGAAGCCAAGGAAAAGAAATGGCTATTCCCATTAATAAAGCTGAACACATAGCAAATTAATATTTTTAAGATGCATTGCTGAGTCTGCACATGAGGATGCCAAAGGATATCATGAAGAGAACAGTGATGATTTAATACTTAATGCTTTCTGTATCAGATAGTCACTGCAAGGAAGTTGCAAGATACAGACTTAGTCCACACAAAATCTCTTGTGAATACTCAGACAACCAGTAAAGCCACTGAAAGAAGATCCTACGGTAACTGATGAAAGAAACAGTAAGAAGATTCAAACTGGTTTTTATTAACCACCAGCTAGAATTACTGTAACGTAGAAAATAAAAGTGACAGAGTACTACAAATACTGCAGTACACTTGATGATGGAAGCAAAGAAAATGTTTATCTCCAGTTATCATTCCTGCCTTCTGTGCAGGTGCTGAGAACATGGTCAGATTCAAAATAGCTTCAGTCAGGAAGACAAATCCCTAACAACCAAAGTTTTTCACTGGGAATAAGAAGTGAGTGAGGCTGTATTTATTTCAATCTGAAGAACACGTGTAACTGTGCATTCATGGAGGATTATCTCAAGTTATCAATAATTTTCTTCAATAGCATAGAATAAGCACTCCAGAGACAACGAGAAACCTATGTTTCATTCCACTGTTTCAACAGGAATCATACAATCACTTGTTCCCTGTTTCACAAATACCTTTTCCTCTCTCAAACTCTTCTATAGCTATAATCCTTTGTGGCCAAAAATAATCATAATCATAACTATACTGGATCAGTGTCATTAACACTGTTTACAATAAAGAGAGACAAATATGACATTAACAAACCTGTCCAAACTGTTTCCCCCCAGTTAAGCTCTTAGAAATCACAGAATAGAGATTTCATTCTAGAGTACTTCCAAATACTTTTTAATTTTACATAAGTGATTTACCTCAAGTTATCATAATATGACTATACTCTGCTGGGTTAAGAACTGGCTGGAGGGCTGGGGCCAGAGAGTGCTGGTGAACGGGGCTGCATCCAGCTGGCGGATGGTCACTAGTGGTGTCCCCCAAGGATCAGTGTTGGGTCCAGTCCTGTTTAACATCTTTATTGATGTTATTGATTTAGATGAGAGGATTGAGACCATCATCAGCAAATTTGCTGATGACACCAAGTTGGGAGGGAGTGTCAACCTGCTGGAAGGCAGGAGGGCTCTGCAGAGGGACCTGGA
>VYXB01001936.1:435362-493349 GCA_013397135.1 Pachyramphus minor | reverse complement strand
CTTCCCCTGTATTCTGCATTGGTGAGGCCTGGAGTATTGTGTTCAGTTCTGGGCCTCTCAGGAAAGATATTGAAGTGCTGGAGCGGGTCCAGAGAAGGGCAACAAGACTGGTGAAGGGACTGGAACACAAGACCTATGGGGAGAGGCTGAGGGAGCTGGGGTTGTTCAGTCTGGAGAAGAGGAGGCTTAGAGGTGACCTCATCACTCTCTATAACTACCTGAAGGGAAGTTATAGCCAGGTGGGGATTGGTCTCTTCTCCCAGGCAGTTAGCAATAGGACAAGGGGGCACAGGCTTAAGCTCTGCCAGGGGAAATTTAGGCTGGATATTAGAAAGAAATTCTTTCCAGAGAGAGTGGTCAGGCATTGGAATGGCCTGCCCAGGGAGGTGGTGGATTCACCATCCCTGGAGGTTTTTAAACTGAGATTGGACATGGCACTGAGTGCCAT
This sequence comes from Pachyramphus minor, assembly GCA_013397135.1. Classification (NCBI taxonomy): domain Eukaryota; kingdom Metazoa; phylum Chordata; class Aves; order Passeriformes; family Tyrannidae; genus Pachyramphus; species Pachyramphus minor. The sequence goes on along the minus strand of VYXB01001936.1, from coordinate 492,901 downwards.
GATCTAGTAAACAGACTGGAGTTGGACCAAGGGTTGGACTTGATGATCTCTGAGGTCTTTTCCAACACAATCGATTCTATGATTCTATGATTCTATGATTCTATACATAGAATGGATAACAACTGAGGTTAAACATATTGCTAGGGCTTCTACCATGGAAGATCTGTGATTTACAGCATATCTGACTATAAATTCATAATTATAGGTGTGTATATATAGCTTCCTTTGTGAAAGTGGTAAAATTTGCAAAACTTCATGAAGGATTCATGGTTAAATACTGCTAAAAACCATTTAGCTCTGCAAACATCTTGGATGCATTGGCTCTGTGGGGCCAAGAGGTGTAATCAACAGGAAGTCTTTCATTGTTTGCTTGCTTTGAAATACTAGGCTGTGTGGGAGAGTGAAACTTTCTACAGTGACTTCTCAAATTAGAGCCCTCTTTCCATAACATTTCCTGTACATTCTGCTGCAGATTTATTTGAAGTCTTGTGTCTTACCTTCTGATATAGTGTACTGCTTGACTGAAATTTATTATATACCTTTGGCTTTCATTATTTTTTAGCACACTTTGTAAATGAAACTGCAACAAAATTTTATTAAAAAAAGCAGTGGAGAGGAAACAGTATATTGCAGGTCATAGTGGGGTGGATATTATTTCTGTTCATCTAAATTTGACAAGAAATAAAGAACCCTCTTAATGCAAATAAAAGAATACACATGAAGAGCTGATTTTAGCTACTACTCAATTACAGTTTTCAACCTGATCCAGACTACTACTGTCCCAGCCTCTGAATGTTCCTGTAGTGACTTGCGCAAGAGCACCAAGCTATCTGCAACCCACTGACATAAGAAATCTTCTCTTTTCTCTTCCAAGTCTCTCCTCACAAGTGGAACTGCAAGACTGTATCATGTAAAACAAATAATTTCCTGGGTAGAGAAACAGAGCTGGACTAAGGACCAGTGTTTTTAAATGTTGGTAGACTGTTAATGCTAATTGCAGAGAAGGGAAGATGAACAAGCATGTACATCAAAAACATGTCCTGGTTGATATTATTCCTGATCTTTCTAAGGCTAGGCTGAAGACAACATAGGATGCTAACCAATGCTTCTTAGAAACAGTTTTCCTTTTGGGGACAGCTAGATGTGTAGAGCTTTAGCATGAGTCAAGACAGTTGTCCCAGCTTAGGCAGCTACACCAGGCACTACCAGCTCACCACAGTGATGCAGGCAGCAAACAAGGTGTATTCAATGTTTTACTGTGCTTTCTAAGCAAGTTGACAATGACAACTAGTGAAGAAAAAACAGACTAAAATTAATGGCAGTTGTATGATTATTCTCAAAGAAAGTCAATGTAGTGGAAGCAACACTTACTTTCCAATCAACTGGGAAACTGTCCTTTATGAGAGTAACTCTTCTTTTTTTTTGTGGACTTGCTTAGCAAATGGTGTTCTACTATAATGCAACCAGCAAGTGCTCAGTGGCACGGTAATACTAATACTAATAAAGTCTAATGTATAACTGAGTTTTGCTGCATTTGTTTCCACAATCAAAAAAAAGTGAAATTGTTCAGCCAAGTTCTGTAGCCAAGTTTCCCAGTACATCGTAACACTGAACTTCTATCCCCACAGGGTAATGGATGGAGCACGCCTGGTTTATTTTTCAAATAGCATCAATAGACCGCCACATGTCAATGGATACAGTAACTGCACAATCTTAGAGTATATCTGGTTTTGTACAAGTGCAATGGAACCTGCTGAAGTGCAGTTGGTGCTTTTTTCTACTTGTTCTGATCATATGACCATAGTATAACCATGGGAGTGGGAGAAAAATAGTCTAAATAGTTCCTTAAACCTTTCCCAAATTATATACAACATAATCTTCAAGATAAGAAACAAAATGAGTCTTGGGTCTCATTTTCCATAGTAATTGTCTCAGCAGTGAGATCTGTGAAACACATTGTAGGAACAGTTCCATAAGTTATAGTGCTGTATCTTCTTGTGAATGCCTCATAAGACATAGAAAAGCGCATCCTACTATACAGGATAATTTGCTACACTAATATTATTCAGATAGAGCTGAAGTGAATCATTAATCTGCATAGGGTTATCTAGTGAAGCAGGAAATCTCATTGTGTCTGACTCCCACCTGCACTTCTATTTAAAAAATAAATCCTTCAGTTAGAAAGCATTCATGTAAGTCAAATATCATCAGAGAAAAAATTCAGTACCACACAATTCTACAGAAGTATTTCCATTTCATTTTCTCAACAGAAGAATGTATTAGCTGTAATGGAGGCTTCCATCAACAATCTGGTGTAAACTCTGTGTCTGTTTATTTATTGTAGTTATGTTGTTGATCATTATTGCGGTTCAATGGTCCAGTAAACATGGTATTCTTCCATCAAGAAGAGTGCACAGCTTGGGCAAGGACTTGTTTTCTTACAGGCTGGCATAAATACTGTTAAGCCATGTGGCCTTAAACAGCCCACAGATATATTTAACCAGTCATTTAAAAGTGCTGGCAGGGGCAGAAAAAGCACTGCAGAGACCCCTTGTCCCAATGTGAAATCCATCCAGATGAGTCAAGGCTATCTCTGAACTGCGAAGGCCATCTCAGAACACCCTGCAGCTTAGTGGGGGTTATTTTATATTACAGGTGGGGTCACCCCATTAAGAGAAGTGGGGGAAAGTCTATGCAGAATTTATTATGGGATGTGCTAACGCGATTGTGTAAATGGATGAAACTTAATATGGAACATTTAGGGAAGGGAATAGAGGCGGAAAAATAGAAGGACCATGGTGGCTCAGGAAAGAATAAATGTAGGATAGCAGGAAAAGGAGATAAAAGGAACTGGTTGACTGTAGATAGCTAGGTGGTCAGCATGTTAGGCCTGACCTTGATCACTGAAATCTGTCCTATTTTCTCATTAAATCCTGTTTCGTAGTATCTTCCATTTAGGGGTGCTCCCTCTTTTTACTGGGTATTTGTGAATAAGACTTAACTTCATGCTCAACTAGCCAGCAAGTAGAAGAAGTCTGAGTACCAGCTACTCAAGTGGGGCTGCAAATTTCCAAGATCGTGAAAAGATTATCTAAGGCTAGCTCCTGAAGCACTGCATGTTGTGTATGCATCCAGAGATAGACACACGCCTAGCAGACTTTAACCCTGATCAGCTGGAGTGGACGAATAAGGTGAGGCAGGCTGTTCTGTGTCTGTGTTCATGTGGGTGCTGATAGGGCACTGTGGTCTGTTTATGTTGCTCTGTGCAGCCATGCCTGTGTTTCTCTCAGGATTATGAGCTCTGCCTTACTGCAGTCTGTATGTGAAGACAGATCCATGGGAGCCTTGCATCCATCAGGCTACCAGATTCAGTAACTTTTAATACCTTGCATGACCAACAATCAGGAATCACAGATCTAAACAGATTCTCAATGTAAAAGTGTTCTTTGATCATTAACTTCTATCTTTACACTCAAGTATAAAAATGACTGAATATGGTAGACATCAAACATCTTAAATACCACATTTGCACTGTTTTTCATTTTGGAATAGTCTGTCCTAAAGGTTTAAGACATGAAACAGATGAAACCAATGAACTGAAGGAGAGATTTTGTGAGTTTGAGAAACAGCTCCTTGTGTTCTCATAGGCCAATTTATGTGGCCAGTAATATTTCAATTCATAGTTATTGGAATGGATTATTGTTTGGGTCTAGTATGTATGAAAGAGAGTAGGCAGTTTTGATGCAAAAATTTTTATGCAATTGGCTATTTAAAAACAGCTAAACCTCTCATTTTAGTCTCACATCCAACTCAGACTGAGAAAAAGCCTTATTTAGAAATGGATTGGCTCTCTGAATTCCTCAAAAGATCATCTAGCAAGTGTTTTTTTCTATCACTGTCCTGAGAGACAGTGGCCATGGTTTCAAATATTCTGCTCACAGTTAGAAATTCTGAAATTGAAAATAATGGCATGGGGTGGAAAAAAAATATGCTTAGCAAGATTCCACTAATATCAGTTTAGAGCTGAACATCTCCCTGCCATGTTGCAGTTTGCCTTCTAATGATAATGTTGCTCCTGTTCCTCTGAGCCACTTCCAACTGAAATGCTGCTACCAGATGGGGAATTGGGGCTGAAAGAAACACACACTTGATTCCAACATAGTTTTTTCCCCAGTGTTACAAGCAATTCTAGCCAGGAATCATCGGTCTCAGAAAAATTGTAGCTACAAAAACTTCTAGTTATGAATGTCATGCAAATTAAGATGTCCACAGCACTTAATGGGGAAAAAAAAAGAGAGAAAGATTTTGTCATAGCAAACCTCGAAAAGCTCTAAGGTGGGTGTCTCCAAACCAAGCTATTTCAGCTAGAAATTCATGTTTTCTAATTACACAAAAATTCGCTCGTGTACAATGCTCAGTCCCATTCAGTTACTACCTGCAGAACATGCATTTTGAAAAAAGCATAAAAATACCTCAATGTAGAACAAGCTCAGCTTTCTCCCTTCCCTGTATGTAACTGCTAGACAGGCACAAGTTCCTTTGAGAACACTTCCTTCTCCTTGATAAAAATACATCATTTATTAATATTTCTCAATTTTTGCTCATGTCATGATTATGACTCCTGTCATTAAAAAAAATAGGAAAGCAAATCTAGTAAAAGAGTGCACTTTATACAATGTCAAACTGTAAAGCTCTCAAGTTGTCCAGCTGTTCAATATCTGAGACATATTAAGCCAAATGGAAGGAGTCAGTACCTGTAAAGTTCCTGTCAATGTCAACTTTGCTCTTTGTAATTTTCTCAGTTGTTTTTCTCCATTACCCGCTGTTCAGTTGTTTGTAAAGGCCTCAAAAAAAATAGCTGCTTTCTATTGACTATTTTTGCTGCTCATCATTGGCCTGGTGTATACCAGAATTGAGGGTGAAGTTAATAATCTCTTTCACAGTGCTTTCAAATAATAGTAGAAAGCAATTTCTTTTCTTTTTATTTCCTGAAGCTAATCACTTCTTTCCATGGAGAAAGCATACAGTGAGAAAAGGAAAATTGATGAAAATGCCAATATTCAAACCCTTCTTCTTAAAATATAGACAACAGAGGAGAAGGACAGAAAGGTTGTTCTATTTTGGTGCTAAAGCACCAAAAGAAAATTATTTTTTTTCTTGATCCAAGAACTGATGCTCAGCCTGGGTCCAGTTGCATTGAGAGTAAACAGGGTGAAGTGTCCATATTTCATTTAGTGATGTTTCCATGCAGTGTCCTCTTACATACTCATACCAAGTTTTTACATTTTAATTCCATAATGAGAATATTAATTTTAACATAGATAAAACTACTTAGTCATATATAGGAATAGCATAAGAAATTGCTTTTCCTAGAGAACATTTACTTTTCTTATAGAATTGTAGAATGTTTTGGATTGGAAGGGACCTGTGAAGACCTAGTCCACTCCAGTCTTAAGTAGAGGCTCCTACACTAGAGGCTGACTTTTTGGGAATTCCCAGGGTCCTCTTTAATACCCTTTTTAAAAATTGGTGTGACTCTTCTCAAGTCACTGGGGACTTCACCTGTGTGCCAAGGCTTTTCAAATATGACGAAAAGTGGCTTAGCAACTACATCAGCCAATTCCCTCAGGACTCTGTAATGGGATCCTGTCAAAGTTCTTCAAATTTCCTTTTTGTATAACAGTCAACAAGTTCATGCTGCGCTAACTTTTTCAATGCGAAATTAAAGATCTTTTTCAATGTTATGGTTTTTATCTTTTCTATAGAGTGTTAAAAACTATATAAATAAATACTTGTTATTTAGTGAGGCAACATCTATCTGTTACCCACCTTATGGAGTGGGATACAAACAAACATCTCAAACTATTGTATTGTTGGTAGATCTTCTGCATCATCAACATTTAAACCTTTAACATTTCCAGCTGGAAACTTCACAAGCTTTTACTTTGAGTTTTCTGTAAAATGACACGTTATTAACCATATATAATGTATGCTTAAAGGCATCATATCTTGAGGAACGGGGATTTTGATTTGATTTTGATTGTAAGTTCTTCAAGGTTAGTATCATTGATCCGAAAATGAAATACACATGTACTAATTCATACCCATTCTCTGAACATGACATGATGTTCCCTCCATCTCAATCTGGAAATATCGTGCAATATGAAAAACTTCAACAATGAAAACATGAATAAAGTAGTTCAAATTAAAAAGAAACACAGAGTTTTCCTTTTCAAAATATTTCTTTGCTGTCTTTTCATATATGTCATGCCTCATTTCTTTAAATAAACATGATAGTGCTCAAGACCACTTTAATAATATATGCTGGCACTAATACGAACCTGTCTCATGACACTAAAGTTTGGACACTTCAAAAACATATATAAGGAAAGAGGAAAATGTAAGAGATTAGATTCTAAACCAGATTTCCAGGTCAAAAATGTTTATGCGTGTTCAGTTTGCATTTCTGCTTTTGATATTTAATGCTTTTAAAAATATCCTGAGAACTGCTTTGGATACGGATATGTTGCTGTATGGCATAACAGGGAATATAGGGAATATAAAAAGTGATTTATGAGTGATTTTTTTTTTTTTTAATAGATGGGTTGGAAAGGGCCTCTGAGATCATCAAGTCAACCCTTCATCCACTACCACCGCAGTTACTAGACTATGGCACTAAGTGCCACATCCAGTCTCTTCTTGAATACCAGAGATGGAGAATGCACCACCTCCCTGGGCAGTCCCTTCCAGTGCCTGATTACTCTCTCTGTAAAGAATTTCTTCCTAATATCTAATCTAAACCTCCCCTGGTAGAGCTTGAGACTGTGCCCTCTTGTCTTACTGCTGGCTGCCTGGGAGAAGAGACCAATGCCCAACCGGTTACAACCTCCTTTCAGGTAGTTGTAGAGAGTGTTGAGGTCTCCCCTGAGCCTTCACTTCTTCAGGCTAACAACCCCAACTCCCTCAGCCTCTCCTCATAGGACTCGGGGTCGAGTCCCTTCATCAGCCTGGTCACTCTTCTCTGGACCCGCTCCAGCACCTCAATGTCTTTCCTGAACTGAGGGGCCCAGAACTGGACACAATACTCCAGGTGTGGCCTCACCAGTGCTGAGTACAGAGGTAGAATCACTTCCCTGATCCTGCTGGTCACACTGTTGCTGACCCAGGCCAGGATGCCATTGGCCTTCTTGGCCCCCTGAGCACACTGCTGGCTCATCTTCAGCTTCCTGTCGAACAAAACCCCCAGAAAATCCCTTTCTTCGTGGCTGCTCTCCAGCCACTCTGTGCCCAGCCTGTAGCACTGCAGGGGGTTGTGGTCAAGCTGCAGGACCCAGCACTTGACCTTGTTGAACCTCATTTTTTTTTCTGATTGTTGTAATTATTTTCGCTCAAGAAGAAAAACATGTAAAATATGCACTAACTATTCTTTGTTGTGTGTGGAGTGATTACAACGTTAAGGTTTCCCTATGGTGTTGAGCTTTTAGGTGAGTTTCTGTGGTCAGCAGCGTCAAGTAGCTTCCTATATATTTCTAATTCATCCTAATTCTAATGTCTTAAAAATATATGAAGGACCACTAGTATCTACACATTTATTTCATCTAAGGGGAATGTGAGTTGTATTTGTTAAATTGGGCATTTTTCTGATTATTTTCTTGATTATAAGTTAGCATAGCACAACAGAAGCACTGTTTCACAACCACCACTGTCAGCTGCAAAACTCATTTTTTCAAATAAGTTTTATCATCATAAACTATTCAATGACAACATATTTCTTCAAAATCAATAACAAAATCTGTTCAAGACTGAGAATCCAATGAACCCCTTATTTTGTCATGCCACCATTCTCCCAGGTTCTGTAATTTCCTTTAGAATCAAAACTGATAACAGTACAAAATCAGAAGACAACCTCACATTCATGTCAGAACGTATGCGTCAATGGATTCAAAATTTTAAGAGAGTTCTTTGGACCAATATCAAAGGTGAATAGCTCTCTTGCCTACAGTCAGAATTAGAAAAGCAGTATGTATATTTATTGTAGTTAGCCAGGGAAAAGGTAAGGCAAGCAACATTAGAAATAAAAAGATTCTGGAAAAACTTTTCAAAAATCACTGCTACTGTGCATTATGAACTGAAGCTGAAACTATTTGCTCACTTAGAATTCTTTCTGATAACCACAAAGCAATAAAGTTATGGTCTGATTTAGTGGGGAGCATAAAAAAATTGGGCAAAATAATCCTGTGGAGATTTGTTTTTAATACAACCACTCAGCCTAGCTTACAGCACTTTATATGGTGGGTATTACAGCTCATCTTTCTGTACAATAATGGCTTCTTAACATTTCGGAATGCATTGGAAAGTACTCCCTCCATGGATTATTGCACCACTAATAAAAAAACTTTCCTTTTTGATGCTGCAAAAAAGTCAGCATGAGTAACTTCACTAACATTTGTTTGTTAGAACATCTACAAGCTTAATGCAGCAGGGTCTTCTGCAGTTATGGCTGGCACAGACATGCACTCTTGACCCTTAACTGAGGGAAAAGGTAATTTATTTTTCTTTAGGCTTTTATGTGAGTTATACCAGTGTGGAAAACTTTATTCTGAGACAAGAACGGAGACCTGGGTAACATCTGTTACCAGTGCGCTTATATTCTCTCCTTCTGACAAGCAGAAATCCAGGTGAAAAGCTATATAATATAAAGTATATTTGCATATAGTGTATAAAAGAGGTAATTCTTAAAAATGTTTACAGTAATGTCAGAATATTTACCACAGTTTATTTGTTTTCATGGTGACAAATAATTATGTTTTCTAGGTATGTTTGTTATAAATCCTCACTGTTATATTTATGTGCTGTTTGTTTTCTTGTTTTTCTTTTTGAGTTTTTCAAATACTTTCATTATAAACTGGCTTCAAGTCCAATAGTTTGGCTTTAAAATTAATAATTTAAAAATTAGATATTAATTAATAATATAAACCCCCTAAAATTAAATAATAATTTAAAATACCATCAGAAAAAGGAAGTACTCTTTGTTTCATTCTATCAATATGTAGTTCATGCATTACCAGCAAATAGCAAAACTAAAGAAATGAAGAAAATTACTAAAATGTTCAGATTCAAGTCCATGAAGGCAATAAAAAAAAGGAAATAAAATTTAAAAAATCAGCATTACAACTAACATCTAGATATATGTCTAAAAATTGACTGTGGACTTCAATAAAACAGAACATATCTATTTTCTTTTTTTTTTTTTTAATTCATTCCACAGTCTCACTTTCATGGTTGTAGTTGCATCTCTTTTGGGCTGTCAACTCAACAGTTCCTTAGTTCCTTACCACTTAGGTATAACTGAGCCAGGGAACTGGATTTAGGATTTTTTTGTTTTGTTTTGTTTGGCGGGGAGATAATTAAGGTTCTGAATTCTCAATTGTTTACATTACTTCAAAACAGAATGATTCATGTGCAAGAAATACTAGGAACAAATACTGAAGATGACAGCTCTATGTTCCAGGCACAGACTCATAGATCACTATTGCGTACTTTGAGGTTTTACAGTCAGTTCAAGCCGACACCAAATACCAGCTGCTCAGAGAGAAGAGGAACTGTTTCCCCAATAGCTCCAGAAATACTTTCCTGCCCCCTCCCCTAGGCTGGCAATAAAACTTCACACAGCAAGCCAAATTGGAAAATTGATCTGGCAGAAACCTAAGCCCAAAAAAAAAGACAAGACATAGTTTTCAGTATCAAGGTACATCTGGCTTTGCTGCATGGCAAAACAAGTGCTAGCACCAGAACAAGAACAACAGAAACGTCTCCCTTTCACCAGTGACGGCAAAAGGATGTTTGCAATGCTGAGGGCAATGGAGGGAGAAGCAATCAGGGAATTTCAGCATTACAGTCTCGAAACTCTTTGCTTTTTTTCACATTTCTCTCTTTAGGAAAACATTTTTGAAAACAGACAAAACAAATTGATATTTGTTGGTGAAAAGTCCAGGTGTGGATTAAATTTCATTTCTGCTGGACTACTTTCTGGTTTGGGGATGAAGAGAAGCTTTAAGCTTTACCTTTAAAAAAGCTGTTTTGAAAGCATTAGAATTGTGTAATTATTAGTAAAAGAGAGAAAGAAAACATTAACTGAAAACCTAAACAAAAATATTTGCACATATATACAAATTTAACAGATGATGACCAACTGGCACTTAATTTTATTAAACTGCTCCTTACATCCCAAGACTAAATGGTATCGTTAACTTCCTTTTCATTCCTCTACTTTTTCTGATATTTGATATCAGAAGTTACTCAATTTGTAACAGAGAACTAGCTGTAATTTTTTTTCCCACTGGAAAATGTATTTGATATTCCAAAGAAGAGAAAACATAACATTAAAACCAAATATCTCCTAGTGATTTGCATATTCCTATACTACTATGCAAATAATGTGTAAAGGCTATTTTAATATGTCTGTGTTGCATTCTGATTCCTTAGCTACTGTTTGGTGAACTGTTAGAGGTTTAAAGAACAAAACTACAATTACGTATTAAAAGAAGTGATGTTGCTGTGAATTATCATCCAATTTACCTCATATTCACTGTGGCTGTAAGAGTGACTCCAGTCAATCCTGAAAGGATTAGTTTAAATGAACCTATTTGTGGGGTTCAACTGTATAGACAAATACCCAAACAATGGGTTCCACTAGTTATTTGAAACCAGACAACAGGAAGATTGTTCCAGAATCCAAACCTTATCCATCAACTTCAAAATGGTCAAGACTCAAAAACTTGGTTATTTCTTCTTTAAGAAAAAATATTAATTAGACAGGGATGCATACTGAGTAAAAAGTCATGCATCTCCGCCACCTAAGTTTCCTTGTGACATAGTTCCTGTACGAGGTGTTTTCAGACTTGCTTTGAAAGGGATGGTGAAACACAGGCTATATCTCATTTACTAGAAACACAAAGAAATGGCGAGTCATAAAGAGTGTCTTTACTTCTGGGATTACCAAAGTACTTCAAACCAGTCCTTCCCAGGAATCTTTTTGTAATCTCCTCACTCAAACACTAGAAAGGAGAGGGTAGAAGGCAAAAGGAGGGCAGAGAAATGGTGATGGAAGTAAGAACTTAATTGTTCATATAATCTTCCATTAAAAACAGCCATTCTTCAAATTAAACATATTACAAATGGGTAGTCTGTCTCAGTCCTTCCACACATCTGGGCAATGTCTTCAACAGAGTTCTTCAAGACAGTACTTGCCACACTTGACTTAAGTCACCTTTGGCTAACAAACAATTGAACTCTGTTGCTATGTAAAAGTGATGAACCTTTCTGCAAGAGATCTGTGCTCCCCCACGGGATCTGGCTAATGTTGGTATCAAGGGAACTGACAGCTGAAAATGTTTCCTTCAAACAGCTATCAACACAGCACAGTCATACTGGCAAAGATAAGCAGCAAATGACAAGCAAGGTCCCAGAAACAAGGTCTCTTCATAGGAGAGTGTATTCCTCTCTCAAACTTCCCTTCTCGCACAACTAAAGTCAGTAATATTGCATTAAGAAAGGGGGGAGTACCATAATTTTGGTGTGTGCAATATCTGATAGGTTCAACATAAAATCTAGACTCAGTTCAGACAGATCTTATGCACATTAGCTCTGTAGCTCAGAAGAGAAGTCAATCTCCTACTGTCCCAATTTAGCATGCTTTAGCTCATATAATTAATATACTGTGGAGCTCACAAACTGGATTCCTTTCAGATAAGAAACAAGATAGGAGAACATGCTTAGACATACATGATTCATTTTATCTGCTAAGGGACATTCAGCCCATGGTCCCTAACAGAGCTAGTCTGAAGTAAATTTCTTGACAAGTGAGCTGGGTCAGAACCAAATACACAGAAATCCTCTCACAAGTCTGTCCCCCTCTCTCCTATTGCAACATGTTCTTCACTAATGCAGGCAAAATGGCAGCATCAATATTCAGGGTTTTTTCCTCAGTTGGTTTCAAATTTTACCCAAATATTCAAATTATAGGTCACATTTCCCATTATGTATAACAGCAAAGAAGCAGATTTATAAATTCAATGTGCAACCCAAAATTCAAGCTTTAAAATAAAAACAATTATTTTTAAAAAGGAAGAATTACAAAGCAGAGTAACAAAGTTATGAATCACAGACCATATTTTACATGTGGTATCTCAGCTGTGAAATGTTACTTTCAGAAATTCGTTATATGGTATTTCTGATGTTTGTAGCTGTCAGACCTATAAAAGCAAAGAGTGAAGACGTATTTTCCATGGGGATTTTTATCCCTAATTATCTTTTTAACAATTTGGCGACAACTGTGCACATACAGATTCTATTTCCCTTCACTGACAGAAGTTTTTTTCCCTCCCTTTTAAGCTCTTCCCACAGACTACCATACTGAGCACTTTTAACACACTACCCTGAGTCTTATCCTGGTATATTTCAGTCCCAAATTAAACCTCTCCCATTCATCTTGTCACAGTTTCCTAGTTCTCATGTCTGTCTTTTGCCACTGAGACACTTAGTTGTACAGTCTTGTGTAGAGAAAGCAAAAGCAATCACACATTTTGCAATTCTTTGCTTTTCCTAGTATTACTAAGGACGCATGACCCACGTCTGCAAGTGCGCACACAGGCATGCATGTGTATTTCTGCTCAGGGGTATTAAAGTGAATCAACTAACTAAGAAATCATTCAAAACCTGATCAAAATCCTCCACTTGAGTTATATTTGGAAAACACAGAACTACAAAATAATTAATTTAACATCAGCAGAATATTGCTTCCTGCTCTTTGCAGATGCTTTTCAAAATGTTTCTGAGCAAGTCAACCATTCTTCTCTGTTTATTATTCAGTTCTCTATATGGTCTAAGAAATGCCATTTCCCAAAGTATTATATGTACCACTCAAATAGTCAAGCTCATGAGTCTAAAATCCTACATTCTAGAAAGTAATGAAATACACTTCAGGAGAACTGGGACTGCAGTGATTTCTTCATAGAGTCAGAACACGATTTTTTAGACTCCTTCCTCCCTTCCTACAGAAGGAGGGTAGGGGGCAAGATGAAAAGATAAGGTGAAAGAACTGGACACTAAGGAACTTTAAACTGATGAATGGCAATTGTTTCATAGAAAAACCAACTCCATAGCTTAATCAGTTATTCTTGCTCTTGCATCTTACAAGGCACTGAAGAGAGTCAATTACTTTCTTTTTCTTCAGAAATGTATGCCTGGAAAGGATAACCTGGACTCCGAAATGATCCTCCACAGTCTCAGGCAATTAGTTATTAAGATTAGAAATCTTAATAACATAGTTATTAAGATTAGAAATTTCTGTCAGAATATTAACTCTGTGTCCACCTGAGTTCCACACATCTACAAGGCACAAAAAATATTCCAGCACCATTTAGAAAATATAAAGTGTCTAGTAAAAAAGTCAAAACCCACATAAATATGCTCCTGGCACAAGTATCTTAGCAACATCAAGGGTATTGCCAATGTCCTTGTTCCATACAACAGCAGGGAATTTGTTAATAAAAGTGTCCTGATGTGTGTAGAAATCAGAAACAGATGGGCTGACCACTTCACCTCAAACTGCCAACTGGTTTTCCTGCATATTTGCCAATTTTCTTTAAAGACACTCTTCCACATGACTGTGAAATTAGACCAGTTCAGGATTTAGGAATAGCACAAGTACAGGGAATGTGTTCTCCCTGGAAGTCTAAGCATCTCTGTTTTGCCAACTCCCTGCTCTGTACTTCTTGAAGACAAGGTCTCTTTTCTTAGCCCGGTAAGTCCTGCTATACATTGCACTCACTGGACCTGAATCACTTCTCTTGCACTTGAACTGCCCACCACTCCTAAGGTGCAGTAGACAGACACACACTACCAACAAGCAGGACTAAGAGCTGCAGAACAGCAGACAGCTTCTCTTGGTAATCTGTAATGCCTCATAGGTGTAACAACCTCGAATATCTATGAACCTACCCTTCCAAACTCGGATCTGCAGTTTCAGTAACCAGGGTAGCTCAACCTGTCACTCTAACTCCATCTAAATTCATGTAAGCAACTCCCAAATAAATCTGTACTCACGTTTTGACCTCCTATGCACTTTCTGGATGAAAAGCATTGTAAAAAAATAATTACACATTTACAGGTATGAACACGGTTCCCTATTATTCTTGTAAAATATATAAGAAGAGGATTGTCATAATGGATAAAAAGAGGGAAAAAGTGAAGGGTTAAGAGTAAATTAGCAAAGATGCTTAGAACCAAACAGTTCCAGTTTTCAACTCCTATTTTTATAATAGATGGGGTACAAATTTCAAGCGTACTTCAGTGATTTAGAAACCTAGCCTCCATTATAGATAGAAGCTCTTTACAAGTATTAAGGTAAGCTGCAACTTACAAAAGAATAAAAAATACTGCATTTTTCCCAACCTGACTGATAATATTTTGGCTCTTTCTAACATTAAATATATTTTACTTCTTCCAGTTTATTAGCTATTGCTAAATAGTATACATCATTTTTGTATGGCTACACTGTACAATCAAGTTAAAAAAAAAAGTCACTACCCCAAAAAAACAAGTATTATATAAATGAGGAAATTGTAATTATTTTCCTGATTTTTTCATGAAATTAGTATTGCTGAAAGCACTCCATGTACTATCATAATTACTAGTAATAACATAAAAACTAATGCATTCCTGCAATTTTCAATCCATTACTTGTGGTTTCATTTGTTATTTCTATCTCACAAAAAGAAGTTAAGCATTTTTATACTTAAAGCAAGATTTTTTCAATGCAAACACAGCAATTACTAAAACTCCTAAAAGCCAAACATAAAAAATATAATTTCTTTTAAGTGAGGCCTCACTGGTAACCTTCACCATTCATAGTGACTACTACACAAGACACTAACTGAAAGAGAAATTCCATATTTTACCAGTTACTTTAACAGCGTGTATAATGCTGTATCTACCAAATTCCTGAAAAAGGCAAACAAAAACTCCTAATACTTGTCAAAACCCAAACAACTCTTATTGCTTATCGGTCAGTCTAAAAGCCATGCAAATCCCAATAGACCTTTTCCTACATTTTGGGGAACAAAACTGTTGTTCTGTTTCTGGATGGTGGTGAGTAACACAGTGTGCATTCCTAACTACATGGGTTACTGAGATCATAAAGAGTGTGCCAGACAGCATTAGTGACACCAGGTCTTATCCCATCTCTCTGATATCCACAGAAACCTCAACTCTGTTCCTATTCCAGCCAATAACAAATGAATGGCCTTAAGAGAAGGTATCAGCTTTAGAACAGCAAAAGGACTGCCAAGTTTTCTTTGAGCAGTAAGTAAGAGAACATGGGAAAGAAACGGGATCGTACTTGATCCTTGTCTCATTTTAAAAAAAGGTAAAATCTCCAAACCCATACCACACACAGTGCAGTATTCTCAGACTGCTGTCAGCTGGCACATAAAGAAGCCCTTTAAATATATCAGAACACCCCATACTTTTTATTCAGTATTCTCACTGGCCCTAGCTTTTAATATATAAGAAAATGTAAAACTTCAGAAGTGCACAGATTTACTTATTTCTTATGACAATCTAGATACTGACATAGCAGGGAAAAATAGGAGTTTGTAGAGCCTTAGTTTAGCAGACCTGACCTAAACAACCACACAAGTAAAATCACCAGGGTGATGAAAAACAAGGATGGTAATTTAGTTCTAATGCTGGAGTCCTACATACATACTAACAGATCACTGCCAGCAAGAGGCACAATCCCTTGCTGTAAAGGCAAACCAATTAATAACTCTGAAAATTTAAAAGACATATTAAAAAACCCCCGAAACTTTTTAATGCACAGGACCCTACTCTCAAACTTCTGAAAAAAGTTTTAGCCCTGCAGATTGAATGAGAAATGCACAAGGAATATTTTTGCATATATAAGACCACAGACACAGATGCAAGATTGTTTCTGCCAGCAACAATGAGGGCTCCAATGCCAGACTGCTA
Source organism: Pachyramphus minor (assembly GCA_013397135.1). Taxonomy (NCBI): domain Eukaryota; kingdom Metazoa; phylum Chordata; class Aves; order Passeriformes; family Tyrannidae; genus Pachyramphus; species Pachyramphus minor. The sequence goes on along the minus strand of VYXB01001936.1, from coordinate 476,869 downwards.
ATAACACTTCCAGGATTCAAAGGCTCTTCCAGGTATAAAGACTGCTGGCTACCAAGTGCTTCAGTGTCACAGATAAAAGGTATTTACAAGAAATTTTACCATCACATCATTTGGCTGACAGATTTTTTACAAGAAATACAGGACAACAACCTAGAAATCCAAGCACGACCCTTTGTTTAAGTTTAGTTTAACTGAAGTTCTGCGTTCTGGACTAAGTTAAGTTTGATCTCTAACAACAAAATTAATACACAGATACACACAGATGTCTCAGTGCCCTGCCTTTCATGTATTTTTTTTTTTATTTTATAAAAAACTATGCTTTATTCAAGCCCCTATAGTTGATAAATAGCTGTTGTCCTCTCTAAGTATGGTTAAATGAGAAAGGATGGAGATACGGACAGGGAGGTTCCATGTGAAATTGATTAACCAATAATAACAAACTGAAATAGAAAACTGACTTCCTAAAGAGACCACAGAGGAAGGGGAATTTCTCTCCAGTGAGCCAGAGAAAGGGCCCCTTTCCCCTTAATACCTGGAAAACAGATTATGACATTGTTTCCCACAGCATTCTCCCGGAGAAACTGGCTGTTCATGCCTTGGACTGGTGAACTGTTCACTGAGTAAAAAACTGGCTGGATGGCGAGGCCCAAAGATTAGTGATGAATGGAGTTACACCTAGCCAGTGACTGGATGTCATGATTGGTGTTCCCCATTGCTCAGTACTGTGGTCAGTCCTGTTTATTTATGATCTGGACAAGGGGATCAAGTGCTCCCTCAGCCAGTTCACAAGCGACACCAAGTTGGGTGGGAGTGTTGATCTGCTGGAGAGCAGGAAAGCTTTGCAGAGGGATCTGGACAGGCTGGATAAATGGGCTGAGGCCAACTGTATGAAATTTAACAAGACCGAGTGCCAGGTCCTGCACTTGTGTCATAACAATCCCATGGAGCACTACAGGCTTGGGGAGGAGTGGCTGGAAAGCCATTCAGCAGAAAAAGTGGGAACCTTATCACTCTATGACTACCTGAAAAGAGGCTGTAGAAAGGTAGGGGTTCAGTGTCTTCTCCCAAGCAATAGGACAAGCCTCAAGCTGCCCAGGTTTTGAATCAGTATTAGGAAAAATTTCATTACACAAATGGTTCCCAAGCACTGGAACAGGCTGCCCAGGGAAGTGGTGGAACCACCTCTCTTGGAAGTAATTAAAAGACGTGTAGATGTGACACCAGCTTAGTGCTGGGTTAATGGTTGGACTTGTACTTAAAAGGTCTTTTCCAAACCAAATCATTCTGTTTTCTGTTCTGATTCATGTTGAAGACAAATATTTGTGAACCACAAATTAGAGAAGATTTTAGCAGGGGGGATTAATTTGTTAGTGACTTAACAAGGAATGGGTCAGTCAGAATTATCCATATAAACAACAGAAAGTTATAAGAGAAACTGAGCGTGTCTTCATAATATGAAAGAAACATAGAGCAAAAACTAAGATAATCCAGGTGATCTATTGTGGAAGAAAGAAAGCCTTTTCAGAAACAAACAAACAGAAGTCTACCTGTTGGAGGTCCAATGTGACGGTCACATAATGATACTCAATTCCATTCTGGATACTAGGGCTTTGCCACCAAGTGTTCTTGCCATCAATTGCATTTGTTATTGGGTGCCGTTCTGTTAGAAAAGCAGAAGTATTTAGATAAATTTCAAAATTTTTAAGAGATTTAATTATTTTTAGATCTGAAATACAGATTTTAATACAACTACAGAACTAATGAGGCAGGACTTTAAAATAAAAAAGAATAAATTAATTTTTCTTGTACTCTTGGGGCACCAGTCATGCTTATTATTACTATAATACTCATCTGATGTTGTTTAATTTTGCTAAAGAAGAATCACAAGAAGGTGATTCAGAACATCTGAATCAGACGGCTCTCATGATTCTACAGAAAATACAGGCATCTAAAGTCATAAAATGTTGCAACAGAAACAGCAAATCAGAAACCTGAGATATGGTGTGCAAGGAAAGCAGAGATTAAAGTAATACTGGTAATACTACTAAGACATTTCTAAGCACACGTGGAAATAATTCAGGAAATAATTCAGAAATCATTAGAGAGGAAATGGTTCAGAAATCCTTACAGAATATATTCCTCAACAGGAAAAATTTTCTGACTCACAAACATGCATATAAAGACGGTTTGTTTGGTTATAATCCATAACAAAGTCCATGATCCATGTCTACATATATTCTCCTGCAGTGTCCCAAATGAATCTCAAGAGGGATATGAATTGAATTGTTCTCAAATTTCAAGATCTTCCAAATTATTAAAGTCTGATTAGATAGTATTTTATTTTTATTTAGACTAAGAAAAACCACACTCAACATTTTGGGCTACTTTCTGTGGTCAATTTGTGTTTCTCTCCCATACGAAATAAAGAATAACATAACCAGAATTTTAAAAGATACATGGATCTATATTTTGAAGTCCCTAATTGTCTAGAGTATACCTGTACATTATGAGGAAAATAATCCAAAGGAAATTAAAATACAGTAAGTTTCTTCTATGAAAGTTTTGTCTGCAACAACATAGCATATTAGGAGAAATCCTTACCCCTCTTATTAAGGATGACTTTCTAAACTGACATGTTTTCTTGATATAAAACTGTAATATGTTTCATTACTAGCTAGTCCTAGAACGACAAATAACTAATTAATTAATTAATTGATTTTTATTTTAATTATTACTTAAATCAACCAGCCAGATTGATAGTCTTTGTGTCTCTGTTTTTTTGCTAGAGCAACTACCTGTGGAGGACAGGAGCTAGCTCATTAAGGAAAGCCAGAATGTCTGACCATATTTAAATATAGAATTAAAGGGCTTTGTGGGAGTGAGAGAAGGCATAAATCCTCAGTATCAAAAATACAAAAAATTTCCTTTAAATATTAGATTATTCAATGACATTAGTGGGCAGCAACATTTGGAAGTTAGAATACTGGTGGTACAAGTGATGTCATTGGTAGCTTTATATATTTATATATTTATTTATATATATCTCTGTGATTGTGACAGAAGCTGTCTAATTGGAAATTTTGATCTGAGTCTCTTCAGACGAAATTGATACAAAGGTTTATCATAAGAAGGTGGATTGGGAGATGAATCAACAATTAACTGTAATCACCATCATGAAAGTTTAATCATAATTAATTTGAAAACACTGATTAATTGCTGGCATGTATTGCTTATTTAAAAGGTAAGGGGAAAATATAATATTTATAAAAAGGACTGGATTGCAAATGCAGTTCAAGGACCAATCTCCCTGATGGATGGCAAGAGGGAGAACTGACACAGTGAGCCCATCAAACTGTGCTCTTTAATTTGGACTCACATGTGATTAACCAGGGAATTTCTGTACATTTCCTATTAAAGAAATTAAGGGGAGGCACTCCAGACTCACACATTCCAGGGGGATCATTTAAAGTGTAGTTATATTACATGGTTGTCCTATTAACAAGCCTTCTCTATTTAAATAAGGCGCTTTTTTTTTGCCAAATTAATGTTTAGAAACCTTAACATGAGACGTGGTTGTCAGCAAAAGACCAGATATTATGAAGTTGGGCAGACTGAAGTTTAGAAGAGGGTAGGAGCAAGGGGAAACACAGATACATATCATTTAGATGGGTTTTTTATATACACACACACATCATGTTGTGTACACACATACATTAGTGTACATTATCTGACACCATAGGCAGGACAAATCAATATCTCTGGTTTAGGTTTGGGTTTTGAATTAAGCAAACTTGATCGAGGAGAAAAACTTGTGTAATGAGCATCTGTCTCTAAATATTCATCTATTAAAAAGGAAACAGTCTATTGCACAATCTTTCCACTTGTCAGAATGCTTCCAAAAACTCCTGAATTCTTCTCCAAGTGAGACACACTGCTATAGTGTAACATATTTAGATGCGTATATTGCTGCAATGTCATGTAACCTACTCTCAGAAGGTGGCATTAACTGCAGTTAAAGAAGACATTGAAACTTGGAAAACTATCTTGGGGAAAAAATAGCTTGCAACTGTCTTTAGACAAATGTAATCTATACTGGGACAATTATAACTAGCTTCACAAATATGGGGAGCAAATGGATAGGCAGCAATTTATCAGGAAAGAAAGCATCTGAGGACTGTAATGGAAACTAGCCTTGTATCTCTCCTCAGTGGTGTCACACCATTAGAAAGGGGAAATATCTAAGCAAACCGTGTAAACAGGAATATATGCCATTCATTCTGAAGCAAACCTGGATTACTACGCAGTGCTAGTAAGAGCTCAGGTGAATTTTAATAAATATGAAAGATTCTAGAGAGAATTCAGAGAACTGCAATTTGCAAGGAGTTCTAGAAAATACAGTTCTGGAAAATACATGAATTTCTCCAAGGAAGATGCAGATAAACTATTACAAAATCATTTTGTAATAGGTAAAATAACTCTAGGCAGAGTAGCCATGTAAGGAAGTTTCTAAGGAGAAGCCAAACAAGCTTCTGTCTGGAAAGCTACAGCCATAGATAGCTCATCCTGTCTAGAACTAGCAGACAGATTAAATGTTTTTGTTTTGGTTTTTTTTTATCCTGTGGTTTTAAGCACATGCTTAAGTGTCATGAGATGTAAATATACCTGAGCTACGTTTCAGAGGGAAACAACAAGGAAAAAATATAATTGTCTCCATGATTTTGTGTTTGTGCTTCTTCCAACATTTTATCTATTCCATTAAAAGCTGTCTTAAGTATCTCTATACCCTCTACCATCTACAGTGCCAATACACTCATAAAAATATAACTATCTTAAAGTTATTCATGTCTTCCACTACAAGGTCACATGAAATTAAAGTTGTATTAATTGAGTAAGAAATTTCCTTAGTTCTAATCTTTCCAACCACTATAAATAGGCTTCTCTGAAGTAGATTATAACAAATTCATACTTGAAAACTGTTAAACTAAACGTTAAACCAAGCAATGTTCCCCCCCCCCTTTTTTTTTTTTTTTTTTCTGGTTCAGTGAAACTGAATTTACTGAATTTTCAGATGTTGCTTAGATTGGCCAAAATGTTCAAATTTCACAAGTAGGTATGCAGGTAAAAGTCACCTGGTTTTCATTCACGATTAGTATATATCCAAAGAATTCAGTTTTAGAAACTTAATTTTTCCGGATCTGAATTTAGGTGCTTTGCTTTTCAGTACCTGAATCAGAAAGTTCAGTGTTAGGAGTATCTGTATGAGACACAGATTTTGAAATACCTTTGGGAGAGATGGGTAACCTGACTTAAAAGGAGACACATTTCACAGCATTTGGGCTGGTGAACTACAGTTTTGTTTCCTGAGTATCTCCACCCTTTGGAAAATAATCTTTTTAAAGGAATTAAATGAAAATGGCACACATACGATGTGGAACCCTGCTCCTTTGGTCACAAATACGGCACTGAGGGTTCCTTGCAGGCTGTCCAGGTACGTGTTCAACAAGTTTGCAGTACATTTCCCGCCCTTTTTCTCCACAGGTAGCATTGGTTGTGATGAGAGCATTACTGGCTAGGTTCAGCACTGCTGGAAACAGTCCTGTAAAAAATAAAATACAATAAAATCATAAACAAAAGCAACAGAGGCAAAACCAAGGTGAATTTAGCAGAATAATCATGAATGAATATAACACCTGTTCTGACATTAAAGCAAAAGGCTTAGTTTTCAACAACTATGGAAGTAATGAAGAATGTGCATAACTTTGGATGTGCATCCAGAATTTAGACATCAGACATTAGATATTAGACTGATGATTTTCTCCTCATTCTTCTAAAATTCAAATTGTTACCTTCTGGTTATATTTTAAACAAGAGCAGGACGCCAAAGAAGAAAGTAAAGTGTAGAAACATACAAAGCATCATAAAACTTTATTTTTCATAAACAAACCTTGTGTTCCTACCCAACTGGACACTGTAACATTGTACACAAAATACCTATGAAAACTCTTCATCGTTTTCTTTTCTGCTTACATGCATTGAGAAGTTTTTCTTTCAGAGTGTGCAGGACTTGTATTACACTGTATTACTGTTCTGCTCATAGGACCTCATAGGCACCTTTGGCATCAGAGCAGCTGAGTAATTCATGCAGCAACATGAATAGCATATGTCATGTTCCCCTTTCCTCAAGAAGAGAATAATATATACGACACCATATCTTTTATGGTAGTACTGTTGTTATTTTTCCAGGTGCACACGCTGAGTGATGTACTATAACTCTCATTCAGCACAGCACTTAAGCACATGTCTGAATGCTCTGCTGAGCCAAGTTCTATGTAGCAATAAGCTATAAAGATCATAAACCATATGAAGAACATTCATTAAGGTGGACTACTCTCCTTCCCACTAAGTACTGATCAAAATCTCTGAGCCATAATAAAATTCCTTCATGGAGACAAACTGATATGATGTGTTGAATGTATACATTAGCCCCTCACATTAAATCAATCAGTTTCGCATCTTCAAAAGCATAATTTGTCCTGGTTATAGGTTAAAACAAAAAAAAAAACCACAATAAAACAAGTAAAAGAAAAGGCTAGTGTACAGATGTTTGGGATCACCTTCAGATTTGTTTTATGACAATTTACACTGGCCCAAAACCTACGCTTCTGCAATTCATTCAGCTTCTAACTCTATTGTACTATTATAATCTTAAAATAAGGTTTTAATAAAAATTGAATTGGTAATTACTGTACTCTGATAAAGCTCCCTTTATAATTGCATTCCTTTTTGTCCTCCACAAATGGACAACACTCTTCGACTCCTTGTTCAGACAGTCTACTGCTTGTTCAGACCGTCTACTGCTTGTCTCTGCAATTAACCTGTATGCCATTTAATTACCAAGCTTGGCTGGTCATGGTACAGCTGTTCTTTGGCTCTCCTGTTCACTCAAAAACCATGTGTAAATACACCGCTTGAGAAAGAGAACCAATTAGTTACTAACCCATTCAATTTGTATAGTCAATCAGTACTTGAGAATTTATTGATCAAGTAGTGTGCCCCTTCCGTATAGATTACAGCTCATTTTCATCACATTTTAAAATCTGTACAGTTGTTCTTGTATTTTTATTCACTGCATTCAGTGATATTTGCTGCCTTCTACAACAGGGGCACGTGGTAAAAGCCTGTGTAAGTATTAGCAGAGTAGATGAATTAATAGCTGTGGAACTTCCTATGTTGACTTACAGCTTCATTATTCTCTTTTTAGGTTGTACAAAGTTAATAGTGTAGAAGACAGAAATCATTTAGTGTTAACACAGAGTCTGGCATTTGGTTTGGAGTTAAGTATCTTAAGCTCTCAAAAAACAAACCTCATAAAAAGGACAGAATGATCCTACATGAAAGGAATTGCAGTACATGGCATCAGGACAATAAATCCTTCAAGAAACAGCGGAATGGCTGAAAGAGAGCAGCCAAAAAGCATTCAGATTCACAAAGCTATAAAAATATTACCTGTTATATGCCTATCAAACATCATACCATTGCTCTAACTTTTAACTCAAACTTTAAGTGTAAGACATGTAAGTAAATGAGGAGTACTTAAGGAACTCACCAATTAGAATATAATTTCACCCTCAGGTCATCTCTTATATGTACAGATCAGTGTAGGGCAAAGCTACCAAAACAGCCTTTCCCATAATCAGTACTGACACAGACAACAAAACAAGTATTGGGTATTTCACTGAAGAGCCCCTGTCAAGAAGCCAGCACCTCACAGAAAAGTGCACCACACTGAATTCCCTGCAGGCTCAGATGACAGGCAGAGAGCAAAAAGATGCACATTGCACCCAGCACTTCACATTTGGTATTCTTGAATTCCTCAGAATCAACCAAGATCCTGGGATCTTAACAAGCTAAAAATGACAATTAATAACTACGTATCTGAACTTTTCTTGAATAATCTTCCGAAGAGCAGGGGGTTGGGCTTAATGGGTCTTACAGGTCCCTGTAAACTCAAGATATTCTCTGATTCTACAATACTGCTTTGTACAGCCAAAAATAAGGCTTTGCTTTAAAAATAAAATTTGATGTACAAGCCTGATGGAATGGAGGAAGCAATACTGATTTCCAGAAGTTTCACAACACAGAAATGAGATTCTAGCAATACAGATGATGAAAACATTGTCTTGAATCATTATTTCATTAGGCATTTATTAGTTTATTATTATTTATCATATTCAAGGCCTCTAGAACATGAAATAAAAATGTGCATGTTCATGATATTAGTAAATCCAGTTAACATTTTCTGAGATTCTTATCTATCCGACCATAAACCCCCAGGAAAAAGTCAAGAGAGCTATAGATAGCACAGCTAATTTTTTTTTTTTTTGAGAATTTTGCTTTGCTTTTTATGAAAATAATCATACAGAATAATATTTAAAATCTGGTGTACTAGTTTTGTGCATCCTAAATTTAATTTCTCACTAAATCATAAAGTTTGTTGTTATCAATCCCACCTTGAATTCTATGGACATCCTCCTATGAAACACTTCCAATAATACAATCTGCCAGAATTACAAGTTCTTCTTTCTTTATTGCCAAACACCTTTTGTAATCATTTGCAAAGACTGGATAAAATGCTCTGAGTCACAAACACATTATCTCTAATTTTTGTAGCTCAAGCGCAAGTAAAGCAATTCTATTCCTTCAACTGCCAGCTACTTCCCTCTTTTGTGGCACCGTTATAAAACAGATTAGCATTCATTTCTACCTGTTAAAATAACAAAATTCTAACAATTACATGGAGGAAATAGGCAGAAAAGATTGGCTTGTAAACAGATAGTGGTTAAAGTAGCTTTGGTTCAGTTTCTGATTTTCAAAGGACTACTGCTGCATGAAGAGAAAAACAGTCCCTGATTCTCAGCTATGAAATAGGTATGGTCATCCTTCTGCTTTACACTTTGGGTATTTAGCATGGAATATATTCCACGAAGCTTTTCGTGGAAGCCCAATAGAAAATCTGTTCAGTGTTGACAGGTGATTAAACAAAAGGTAAATAACATAGAAATTAATCAAATTATTTCAAGTAGTGTACCATTCACAGGTAATTAAGCATGGTGCTCAGCTCACTAGAGAATCAGGGTGATAAGTTTAGCTCATATTGTCAACAGAAACAGTTTTAGAAAAAAATGTTAAAAATGAAAACCAGCAAATCAGCAGAATTTTCTTGGTCTACAAACTCCAATGTACACAAGTTTTACACTGCCACTGTTCTAATTAAGTCGAGTGTGGCACTAAGGTGCTAGCTACATTATTTTTTTCTAAAAATGGATAGATTTTTATATCTAAATATAAATTTAGATATCGGATCAAAGCACATCTAGATACCTATCTTAAAGATAAAAATTTGGGCGGCTTGGGATCCTAATTTTTTTTACAGATGCCTCACAAGTCATCCCTTATCAACACTAAAGTTCTCTGTAGGCATTGGTAAGCATATAATTGATTCACTGAGTTCAGTACATTTAGATTAAGAAACAGATTTTTACAACATTCCACCAAGGCCATTAAAGGAAGTAAGCTATCATCACATATGAAGAAATGACCTCTCATGACATCAAAAAGGAAAATGGATAATAACCGTGGAAAACCATAGCAATCTTTGCTGAATCCTGTTTTGTTCAAAAGTTACAACAGTTACTTAGAAAAGAGGATAAAAAGTAAGACGACTGTTTATTGATGATTAAAAATTATTTTCAAAAATTAAGATAAGGATAGACCACAAAGAATGGTAGAAAAAATTTCACCTTTTGTGTCTAGGCAACAAAATGGAAGATGAAATCAAGGAATAGAAATTAATACACAGGGCGAAAATATTATAGGCTCTGCACTGGCTATTACCAACCCTGAAAGAATTATTATTGATATTTCAATGAAAATATTAGCTCAAGGAATAGAAACAAAATGTCATTACTGCAAAAATCCATCTGTACTGACAACTCAAATGCTGTATAGTATTCCTTATCTCTCATCTCCAAAAGGACATGGTAGAGCTAAAACAATGAAGAAAAGTGTGACGATCACAGCTTCTCAATGTGGGCATGAATAGACTATGAGTTTTCTACTGGAAAATGAACTCATCTGGAGATGTATAAAATTATGTAACTGCATACAAAATCATGAGTGGCTTTAGTAAGTAAACATTTGGAAGTGAACATGGTTAAGTTTCATTGTCCTTCTACCACAAATTGGAGGTGCTGAGTCAATTTATCATACAGATTTTTCTTCACTGATTGGGACTTATTTATAAATGGAACTTCTTTTCAGCATGACAGCAATTAAATTCTAGAATACATGAATAAATTATACAATAAAATATTTTTATTCCAAAAGCAAGAATGGACTAAAACTCAATTAGATTAATACAAAGAACAAGGGTTCATCTGGGGATGTTAAACATGCAGGGTTTTTGTTCAGTTGTCAGTTCAGAATATCCCTAAATCACTAGCTGTTGCAGGGTTTTACCCAGGGAGGCATCACTGTACTCTTTCCCTTCTTTCACATTTTTCCTCAATATTGTCATTGATAGGTACCTGCAGTTGTTTCTTACTGAGGCTGGTAGCACATATACCCCTACATCAAGATCCATCCAAAATCCAGTAGAAAATGTAAACTTAATTTTGTGAGGCATTGCTAATGAAACTGTAATATTTTTTCCAATATTAATCTCTTTCACCAGCAATTGTTCCTTTATACTACTTCCCATCATTACTTTGCATACATAGAGGTCTCATTTTTGGCTACTTATTCAATAGATCCCCAGAACATTCTCTTGAGATTGGCAATTTCCTTGCGGTTTTCTGTAAAGCACTATTAATTAATTTTCTTATGTTTTCTTAATTTCATTGCATAAAGGAAAATAACAGCTCAACTTCATGTGGTTTTTTTTTATCTACTCTCCACGTATCCTCACCAACCTCCAGCTCATTCAAGCTCAATGAGTATCAGTGGAATAAACCCCACCAATCTGACGCCTGGCACCCTGCCCTGTTTTGTCATGCCCTATTACCTACTTCTCTGCCAAACTGACAGATTTTCCACATGCTTTATTGCAATAGTGGAGATCAGCAGAAGCAGATGAGCCACACAAGTAGCAGGTACAAGACATTTTCATAAATCCTGTCAGCTGTTGAATTCAATCTCATTCTCACTCTCACCCTCCTCCCAAACAACAGTATTTGATTGACCTTCAGAGCCCACTGCAAGACCTAGTTGATTTCCCTAGCTGAGAGAGGATGGAGGGATTCTAGTGGGAAATCAAAGATATTAACTGCATCTCCAGCTGCCGAAGGGTGATTACAGGTTCATTATGAAGTGGGGATAGTCACTGGGGTAACCTGTTTTCAAAATGTGTCAAGGAGTAGCTAGAGCAAAGGAAGGGGTACAGGAAACCAATATGAATGTAAACAAAATAATTACCTTGTACATAATTGTTCCTATCATTCACCAGTTCTGACACATTTTTCTTTCCTTACCTTCACATAACCCATGGAGAATTGTAAATATTGTTTCAATCACATCACCCTCCTACACCTACAGAACAACTGGTGGTTTAAGTCTTACTAGAAGGACACTTCAGCATTACAGTGGAAGCAGGAAATATAACCAAGGGACCAAGATTATAACCTCTGTGAGACTTCTGCTACTGCACAGAGGAAACAGCAGACACCTTAAACGAGAAACAAGGAACCACCAATGGTTCCCACACAGAACCTGTAGCCCTTCTTGACAGAAAATGCTAGTAAAATTTGCATCCATTATTATTTAATGTCTAAATTAGGATTACAGTGATAAGATCAGCATCATATTTCACTGAAGGTAAAATTGATATAAATAATTGCAGACCTTACACATATAAACAAAATAAACTTTTTAAAAATCATTATTGATTTAATAGTATTTTTTAAGTACTTCCAAAATAGAAGACAAACTTTGGTTTACCAGCTCTGGAATTTCTTTGTGTCCTATTATAGCATTAGAACTGAGAAAATGTTTTTCTTCTTCAAAGAAATCTCTGTTAAGACCTGTATATTCCTCTTCTCTCTTCTAAACAGACCAATGTTTGGCACTGTATACTTCCTTCAATCTTCTGAAAATATCCCTACTCTCTTCAAAGAAGCAAATAAAACAGCCTGCCTAAATACGTCTAACTTTTCAAGCCAATCTTCCTAGTCTATAGAGCACTTTGAAATGTTCATGCAGTCAAGCAGAGCTGTTTGCCACTGAATTTGTACTAAAAAGACAAAAGAGAATATGTCAATTTCAGATGTTCTAAGAAGTGTCACTGGTAAAAGAGAGCCTTGTCTGCTGCAGCACGGAGCTATGCTAGGCTGTGGGAACGCAGTGGGGAGAAAAAACTGGGACAAAACAAAACAAAATGTTGCAGCACTGAGTTGCTTCCAGCTGTGCACATCAGGGAGTAACTTAATGCACTCTATCCACAATGTAGATGAAGACTTTTATACAACTAGAAAATAAACACAATTTGAAGAAATAGCTGTCCAGGCACAACAGAGCATATAGATTGGAAAAAAAATTGACACTAAATCCATTTGTCCAGAGGAAAACAAAATGGAAAACAAATGTTTCAGTACCCATTTATGTCAGTTGCCCTAAACCACTGTGCATTACAGTACTGTTTGGTAGCCATTTTTTTTCCTTCCAAAGGAAGTGGAAAATAATTTTTCATGTTTGGTGGTAGAGATGGCTTGCTTTTACTTAGAGGTGATTTTCTTTCTGCATACAGAGTAATGTTACATACATCCTTCTTCCTATTTAACTTCAACACAAAAGACATGGTATGAAACTCTAACCTGAAGAAACTTGATAGCAAAGCTAACTATAATCTCTGCAAAGTAACAGACACATCTGAAAAAGGGTATATTGATTATCTAGTAATATTACATTGTCTCTCCACAGCTTACAGCATTGAAAATACATAGGGACTTGGCTGATTTTAACAGCAAAACTCCACCAGTTTTACAGATTAGGAGACTGAATTTAAAAATTGCTACCGTCTTACCCCAATATTATATTGGATGATATATATAAGCATCCCTCTAGTATTCTAATGAATTTCCTTTTTTCCCAGAGCTGCCACAAAAAGTTGTTTTGAAAAGCAGAACAGGAAAAATATAGGTGAAGATGAAATCCTGTCTCCTTGACGTCCACGGCAGAACTCCCACCGAATCAAAAAATCAAAGCACAAAGACTTAATGGACATCTCATTTTCAAAGGTATTTATATGCCCAGTCTGAGTCAGACACCCACTGATTTTCAAATGTATTCTGTCTGTATTCTGGCAAAAATTTTCAAGAGCAAAATCCCAGTTGTACAAATACTTTAGCTGTAGAAAGAGTGCACTAGGCATGAAGAAGCAAGCAGCACCACACTCTTTACAGCTACTTCCTTTATTTATTAACCACATGACCTTCATTAAAATCTTTGCAGTAAAGTAGTATGGTCCTGGTCAGCCAAGCAGGCCTAACAAGAAAAAGTAAAAGGACCTCTGAGAAACAACACTGATCTGCAAACAGAAATTCTACCAAATCATGTGTCTTCCGTTCTTAGATAGTGTACATCAATTTACAACTTTCCCAAATTGAATGACATAGCCAAAAATGTCCATTTTTATTCAGTTCCAACATCTGAATACCAGCGTCTCCACGTTCAGAAGACAACAGGTTTGTTTTCCTCCACTCATGCACTTCCCTCATTTGCCAACAGAGGGTTAGCGACCTGTAGGATTTGTCTATCCCAGTTCCATCCCACTGAAGGCGAATTAAAAAAAGAGGATTGAGAAATGGAAAAAAAAAAAAAATCAGAATTTCTCAAAGGTAGGATAGAGCCTGGGAAAATCAGAACCTCCAGATACAATTTACTGATTACTTTGGTCTTGACAAACCTTTTGTCTCATGAAAAAAGTTCTGCTATCCATTGTCTCGGAAAATAAGGAATATGAAGCATATTAATATTTTTGCAATAACTTCAAAATCAATGTCCATGGAAACCACACTGAAAAGCCAAAATTAGTTACTGTGCCCTTGAGTATACAACACTGTCAACTGAAGCAGAAACACTGAGATGTTTGTGTTGTTCTTTAACAAGAGGCAACGAAAGACGTTAAAAGTCATCCTTCTATTCATCGTCATCTGTCAAAAAACCCTAGACTGAGTCTGACTTTATGAAACCAAAGAGCAAATGGAAAAACAGATCTTACCATACTTTTACCCTGAGGATTCAGACGAAAGCATTTTAAAGTATGTTTATCTCAACTGATGAACTTGAATAAACATCAGGTTCAATTTTTATTCTTTGAACTGATTTACTTCTTGCTATTCTGATGTCATGCTTTACAAACACATATTGATACAGATTATAAATTTTCTACATATTCTGTTAAAATGTGTGGTCACCAATCAGCAGTTTCTATGCAGAGTTCTTAACACGGTGTTCAGACAATTAAAGAATCACTGAGGCTGGAAGGGACTCAGATCTAGCCCAATTCCCTGCTCAAGTAGGGTTACGAGAGTGTTTCTTCTGTTTAAATGGAATTTCCTGTATACTGATTTGTGCCCATTGCCTCTTGTCCTGTCATTGGACACCACTGAGAAAAGTTTGTATCTTATCACCCCGATACATGTTTACACACCTTGATAAAATCTCCTTGAGATTTCTTTTCTCAAGACTAAGCAACCCCAGGCCTCTCAGCCTCTGCCTCTAGGACAGACACTCCAAGTCCACTCATCTTCCGAGACATTTCCTGGACTTGTTCCAACATGTCCATGTTTCTCTTATATCGGAAGGTTTGGACCTGGACTCAGCTCTTCAGGTGTGCTCTCTTCATTGCTGAGCTGATGGGGAATGATCACCTCTTTCAGCCTGCTGGAGACACTCTAACTAACGCAGCTCTTTTGCTTTTTTGCCACATTGTTGGCTTACACTCAACTTGGTCTCCTACCAGAACACCCAGGTCCTTCTCTGCAAAGCTGTCTCCCAGCCATGTGGCCCCAGTTTCACCTGGTGCATGGGGCTTTCCCTCCCCACAGGCAGGACTTTGCACTTCCTTTTGCTAAAATTCCTGAGGTTAGTCCATTTTTGCAGCCAGACAATGCCCCTCTGGCAGGACCCTCTGGCAAATCAGCCCCTCTGTCCAAGTTTGTATTGTCTGCAAACTTACCAAGGGTACACTCTGCCCCATCATACAGCTCATTAACAAGGAAGTTACACAGTTCTGACCCCAGTGCTGACTAGTGCCTGCCTAGTGATCACTAGTGACCTGCCTTCAGACAGACTTCGTGCCACTGATCACAACCATCTGGGCCTATTCATTTCAGTTTCTAATCTACCTTTCTGTCCACTTTTCTAACATGTATTTCATCAGCTTTTCTTTGAGGTTGCTGCAGATACAGCACCAAAAGCCTTAATAAAACTAATATAAATAACATCCACTCTTCTCCTTTCATCCAGCAAGTCTGCCACCTTATCATAGAAGGCTATCAGGTTGGCTAATTAAAAATTCCCCTCCAAAATTTCGTGCTGGTTCTTAAACCAACATTTTAACTACGTGTACCATTTACATCTACTATGTCACATGTATGTGTTAAATACAAACTACACAACATTCTATTAAAATGAGAACTAACTTGCCCTTCTCAAATAATACCGTAAGGCTGTACACCTTTGATCTGTTCAATTTCAATGCACTTAAGGCACAATTAACAAGATCAAGGCCTTCAGTGATTATAGTATTGAAGGCAGAATGCAAAATGTGTTTTTCACATCTCAGACTCCCAGCTTTCCATGGAACAGAACAAGTTGTCTCTATTTCATTTCCACAGATGCAATATTCTGAGGCATGAATCAGCTGAATAACTGATAAATACCACAAATAATAAAAAACCCACAATAAATTGAAAAATTAAGTTGTACGTTTGTGTAGCAATACACTATGCACTGAATGCAGAAACTCTTCAGTTATATATGAGAACATGAAAGAATATTTTGAACATTCTGTATCCTTTAGCTCCAGTACACTGAAATAGTATGTTACCTAAATTTCTTCTCCACAGACTTTGCTACAAAAGGGCTCCTAAATACATGTAAAGGCTTTAGTAGTGTATTTATATATTTGTATGTTATATATGTGTAATATATACAGACACGCAAATACAATAGACAGTGCATCTGTATATGTAGTCACAGTAGTATGCCTAAAATTCTTCCTGTTTCATGAAGAGAATATAGTATGTGCACGATTCCAATATATTTAAATATCTATTTTGTGAGAAAGAATATTTAAATAATATTTATTTTCTCCATGAAAAAAACAGACAAATAATTTCCCTCCCTTACATATATTTTGTCCCCTTACTTGAACTGTGACTAAAGGGAAAGATCAAATGAGGTCTGAGCAGATGGCTGTCAGCAAACCAGTGACAACATATCATGGTTTAGAATTAGACACAAAATGTGCAACCTGGTATACAATTTCTGCTTGTCACTGCCAAAGACATCAGGCTTAGAATATAAGCCAGCTTGAACATCCCTACCTATATTTACTTTATCATTCATGAAAATTAAATTATATCAGTATCTCTTAATACTTCTCTGTTAAAGCTGTGCCCATCTGTATTAGTGAAAACCCTCCTTTTCTTCTTTATAAAAGTGGACTTAGAGCTCACAGGTGTCACATCTTTACATGCCATTAAAATCAGTCAGAACTGCACACAGAAGAATCCCAGCACATTTCTTTAAAAATGCATGGGATGACACATCAAGGAAAGGAATTCTTCTTCTCTTAGCGCACTTCAATGGTACTACTGTCACTAGTTTAACATTTATTCGCATGATTAAAGCTTTTAGCAATGAACTCTCTGCTGGAGAACAAATGGTTCGGAAATCTGAAGCAAATGCACATTTCTTGGGTTTTCCTTTGGCTGCCCTCACTGTACTCAAAGTTAGCAAAAAGCCTCCCCTCCCCAAAAGGAAAATTTTCAGGTCCCCCATATCTATGTATAGCAATAGCTTTTTCTGCAGCTTTCTTTGATTAACAGAAGTTGCTTTCAGTAATTCTAGGTGACAGACTGCTCAGTTCATGGAAACCTTAACTTCTACACTTTTTGATTCTAAAAAAACTGTCCCATGAAACACAGTTCCACATTATACAAAGAGACTTCTAGCAGTAGTATTGACAAGACACAGTTGATTGGCATCCATATAAAAAACACATTTGAAATGTGAGGTCTTTGCAGACTTACTAAGTCAATAACATTTATGAGCATACCTATACGTACTATGATAATTGACTGTAATATTTAAAATTAATTGTAAAACTTAAGTGTTCTCTGAATCAGCTACTGGCCTGGGAAAGAGGAAGGGAAGGAGGGGCACAGAAAAATCAGAGCTAGATGGGTTAGAAGAGTGACAGGTTTAACTGCCTGTAACTGTATAAATTCACAACCAACAGAGCTGGCTGATAAAGGCACCTACTAATGCTTTCTGGGTAACAGTGAGACACTTGATTATCCACAGAGTCTAGTTACTAAGACAGAGAATCAAAGAGAATGAGTTCTTGATCAATGAAAAATTGGAAGGGAGGAATTTAGAATAGGTACTGAGACCCAAAAAAGGTAGGAAACATAATTTTGCAGATAGGTAGCAATGAAATAGGTAGCATTTCTTTTATGCAGAATTGGGGGGATTTTGATAGGTGAGATGGAGCAGGTGGGGAAGAAGGAGCTCCTTTTAGGGACAAACAGAACAAGGAGATAGACACAGCCATTGTCAAGAGTGAAAGGGTTAAAATAAGGAAGTTCCTGAAAGAAATAAGAGAGAAACAATTTTATAAGTGGAGAACACTCAGCAGATATATTGTTTAGATGTTTGGTGAACCCTAAATGCAGAGGAAAGGGTGATCAAGAGAACTTGTCTTGGCAGCCCTTCTGCTCTTGAAACCCACAGCACCCGGTAAGGGGAAGCAGGAAGGTGAGGAGATCACAAGATGATCCAAACGTGTCAGGGATGACACATGGAGATGCACTGGAGGGCACAGGGTAAGAAAGGCAATAGGTGAAGTGGAAGCAATAGAGCACAGAGGGATCTTGGTATATTAGTAGTAAGCATATTTAGCATTAAGAGACAAAAAATTATGTAACAAAGCAAACTCTTAAGACAAAAGTCAAAGACTGTTCCCTAACTGAGAAAAGATGAGTGGAAACTTTTATACAATAAATTTGGATGAGAACACATAATAAACTCTGGTTACTCAGAATACAAATACTGTAATCTTCTCCTTACACCCTGGAGGGGGGGGAAATCTCCTTTTATGAAGGACAATAGAAGCTATCATTCCAATGTCAAAAAACAAAATTGCAAGGTAGACCTGGTATCATTTCTACAGGCACAGTGGGATAGAATGAGAATTTTCTTCAGAGTAATTTTCTGTGAAAAAGGCTTCCAACTGTGCAATAGCCACTGTAGAATCAGCAAAGAACAAAAAGCCTGAAGACACATCTCTCCATTTGAAAGTTTTAATTTTAGAGTTTTGTTTGCATTTTCTACTAAAGAACATTCATCCTTCTCCAGTTCTTTAACTAGTTTCCTAATGTGCAGAGTTATATCTACAAACACATCTCAGCTATTGTTATGCATGCACTCTCTCTTTAAAATCTCACACCTAATTTTGAGTTTAAGAGAACTTCTTTGACATTGCTATCATAAATCCTCAGGCTGAAATTCCTAAAATGTTAGCAATCAGTTCCAAGTCTCTTCCTTCTTCTAGGATAACTTGATAACACAAATACTGTCTTTGAACCTTCATGAAATCTAACACTACATATAATTATTAATTAGCCTCAGCATTCTTTGGATGTCACACAAAGGAGTTGAAGGAAAATTCTGAAAAGAATATACAAAGTAATTCCTTCTGAAACATTCACGTTTGAAAATATTTTCAGTATGGGAACTTTTTCACAAAGTTAGGACTATTAGAAGGTGATGTTAAAGGGGAGAATTAATAAGCCTATTCTTATTTCAATCTACACTTAAATATGAGTTTCCTATGCTTGTATTACATAGGGAATCTGTTAAAAGCTGGGTTGGGTATGGAGAAGCTATTTTCATTTTCATGCAGTCTATGCCTTAACTCTGTAAACTTCAAACTTCAAACATCGATCCTTAAATCTTCCTAGTGTCTTTCCATATAACTATGATTACTTGAGGGCTGCAGACAATTCCACTCAGCATTGTCTAGCATAGAATATAACTTTTTCTGCTAATAGGAATTTGGCATCTTTGCAGTGCATTCAGCTGTTCCTAGGACCAAGGAAAAGCCGCTTGACATTTACTCCAGTTCCCAGGCAGCTACCAGCACACCAGCAAGAACCTTATTGATGAGTTTTTATCCATTTGTTGGAAAAAAAAAAAAATTAAAGCCACACAATTATTAAATTCATAAGACGGTGGAGATCAGTTTAATATCCTGTAACAGGAAACTTTTTTTATTAGCAATAGAAATGCTATCCGGTTATTGGAAAGATAACAAAAATACACATTTCAATTAATTCTTCATATTATAAAAGAACCCCTGGGGTCAACTTCAGCCAACTACTCAACTCAAATTAAAACTACCCACAAATATTCCTCACAGATTTCTACTCACCTGCATTCCCACCTGTCATATATTCAATATTTGAGCGACCTGTAGATGGGTTTTCTGTAGTAGTAGTTTCTCTCTGTAAAACTATATTGCTGGTCTTTATCCTTTCTTAAATAATGGCTCGATTGTACTGTCAATGCAGCAGAGACCAAATAAAAGACCCCTGCTGTCATGTAGCACAATTTCATTTTCTGCTGATTCTTGTGGGGTGCTCATATTTTATCCATCTTGTTCCAAGCCTTGACTAAAACGTGTAATATGTTACTATTCTATCATCTAAGAGTTTCATGTTCTTTTAATCTATCTGTGTTTTAACCCTTCTTCCCTATTTTAATTGGATTCTAGTGACTGTTTTATCACACAGTTGATCTCAAGTAAGTGATCGTACTCTGCCGTATTGAATTATAATCTCTATACACAGAGTAGACTTGAGTTTACTGAAAAATCTCATCTGAAAAAACACCTAACAGAGTAATCTGCAGGATAAATAGTGTAGCTTCCAGAGAGTGACAAAACTCCAAAGACAGTACTACAAGAACCTGAACCACTCATTTAAGGGAGACTTGGTATTAAAAAGCCAAGGCTAAATTTTTTTAAAATCATGGCTCCATCTCCTCAGGCACCTCTACAAGCTTTTATTTAGAACATTCTCCTTGGAGCACACAAGGAAGGGCACTGCAGTTTGCATGTTATACACACATTCATGACACTGATTGTGTTCAGTACATCCCCTTACAATTTATCCTAAATGCTCTGATTTTAGATGATTGTTAAACTGATGGGACTATGGATAATTTCCAAAACAGTGTTACAAAAGAAGTTGACAACGGTACAAGTTCCTAGCAGCCTGTTGTAAAAATCTTAACACAAGGATTACAATCTGTCCCTGACTGTACCTACATCCTATTCTGTGCATGTGAGACTCAGGTCCTGGCCACAGAAGCCCTCTTTCCCACTTCCCACAGCTGCCATTCCCACTGGGCTTCCAGTGGCTGACAGCAGCTTCTCGTGATAGAATCACTTTACAGTACTATGGGATGTAAAACTCGAACAATCTGTATTAAAGAATAATTTCCTTCTCCATTTAGGTCTGAAGAATCACTTCCGAAAGCTTTTTTTCAGTTATTACCAGACTCTATACCAAGAAGTGAATTCTTTTCAACGTTGCAATTACACTTTCTCTCTCTCTTTTGTTTTTGTTTTTTTTTAATTCTACAAACTACTATGCTCTCTGTCTTTTTGGTTCTAAAAACTGACATTTGAATGACCAGATGGCCTTCCCATGGACAAGACACTGAAATAAATAGCACAGGCATAAAAGTATAAAATAAAATATCTATTTTACAAAGCCCTTACATATAATAAGAGAAAGAAAATTTTTGCAAGTGGATTTAGGAAAATGTGAATATGCAACTATGAAGAGATATAAAATGTAGATGTGAATCAAAAATCTGTAAGATAAACCTCTGACCTGCCAATACCTAGAGAAAGAAGCTTTGAAGGTATGGAAGCTGAGGATTGTTCCTTCATGTCAAAAAGCTCCATTGGTTTTAATTGAAGGAACTTGTATCCACCTGATGTGGATAACACAAGGCACTGGCAGTGTAACTGAAAAAAATTCATGGTTTTCTTACATAATTTCTATGTTACTGTTTTATTAATTTCCATTTTTACCATAAGTTTGCTTTTAAGAGCGTAACAATTTTTTTTCCATTAGAGCATTGTACTTGTAAACAAAGACTAAACAAAACCCATGAATTTTTATCATGTGGCATTCCATAAAGAATGGGATTTGCTTCCCTCTGTTTCTGTCACTTTTGTGGGGTTTAAGTTAAAAGAAACTGAAATAGCTTTCAAAAATTTCTTACCACAAAGTATACACATATGAATCAATCACATTAATGTCTGGAAGGCAATATATCAAAGTTCTGCTTCAAAACCTACCACCGGTTTATTGCAAAATGCACATTAAACCGCTTTTTCCACATCTGTAAAATGGAGATAATACCTGCCCTGTTTTGTAAAAGATATGGGAATTATGTTGGAAAAAAAAGTTTAGAGGTAAAAAAAAAAAATAAATATATTTACATATGTATTTTTTTTATCCTGAGGTGGTAACATCTAAATTTTTTTTTATGACTGCTAATAAACAGAGCAAAAATATACCTTTCTTTTTTGACATAGGAGATTTAGGGAGATTAAAGGGCACCTTTTGTTCTGGAAACACGCTATATACTGGTTAGGGGAGAGCAAGCACAGATATACATTCACACGTAAGTAAATTAGGGTAGGCTTTGTTTTTGCACTTGTCATGAAGCATTTGTTTAAATGTAATGGTTAACATCTGGGAAGGTCTTAATTTTCTTTCAAAGCATAGTCCCTATACAAAGCTGATTCTGCTTTTTCCCTCATCCACATTTTTTCACCATACTTTGGTAATCATTTGCTGCACAATAAGTTGGAATTGCACATGCATGTGAAGGAAAAATGAGTATCTATCTGACAAGGATGGTGACCTGCTCACAGTATGACTGACCACATAGTCTGTAACAACCACACAAGAGAAATGGGGACAAAGTCTTGTGGGAAATCCAAGACAAGGGGGAGGTACACCCCTTTTTATAACTGCACACTCTTACAGGCAGGTCAGACCAAATATGGAGACACAGGTGTTTTCCACCTCTATTTATTTATTTATATAATTGTGAATACATCTAGTCACAGACACGCTATTGGTCATTTACGACTAAAAAATGCAACCACCAGATCTTTCGATCGTTAAAGACCAGAACTTAAAAAACTACTGAATTAAATTTGGCTATCCTCAGGCACAATTCCACCAGGACAGGACGACTGCCTGGTGACAGTTTAGCTGCCTGTTAGCACTGGCACACTCTCATCTATGCTTAAGCACACTCTTTTCATAAACTCATCTGTGTCAGAAGCCTTGCAGTGTACAGGTGAACACATCTGTTGTCAGGAATGGCATGCCATTTACATCAGGTGGGTGGCTGACACTACCACCCAAGCAGTGTAGCCTTGCACTCTTCCCTCTTCTTTCCTGACTACAGCCCTCAGACTATGTGAAGGATTTTTTAAAAATTGAGCAAGGAAAGAGCAGCCTTAAAATTAAGATGCAATTATAGTTTGACACACAGTTGTTGGTTCCAAATAAAGTGAGTGTACTTTCTATAGACTGCCTGTAACCCTTTTACTTAAAAATCCCCATCTCCAGCTTCCTCAGTCCTCTGGTAATCTTTATAATACCCAACAATATAACCAGGAATTCAGTTAAGACTGAAGGTCTAAAAGCTGGAGAGCATTATTTGATTTCTAGTGAGACTTTTTGATTGCTCGAAGGCAGTAAAGCAAAATATTTTAAGAGACTTGAATGGTGGAATGTACATGGCACAAAAGAACTTTTGCCCATTTACGTATAGAATAGCCACCAGATAAAGACTAATCATATAAAAGCTAGTTAAGTCATGGGAGCAAAAAGATAAAATTACTTTGGAGGCATACAAAAGGGGCGTGGGAATGGAAGGCAATTGAAATATAAAAAAATTAAAAGATTATTTTTCACATCTGAGGTCTTTTCAAACATTCCCACGGGCAAGTGACAAGGGTGAAGACCTTTAAATAAGTAACAGAGATTTAGTGAGTAGCTTGTCATTAAAATGATGAATGTAGTTAGCTAAAGTTATTCTTAAGGAAGAGATGTTTCATGCCTTAGGATTTCTAGACTTGGCTAAAAAGAGAACAATTCAGTGGCAGAAGAATAGCTATTCAAGAAGGATGTAAAATGAGCAAGAACAGATGTGGTCTCACAGAAAACTAAACAGGTATGCCCCAACCTATACCAGTAAAAAAAAATCACCTTCCTCCCAAACCAAGCTAATAAAAAAGAAAATCCAGTACAATTTTATCAAGTCATGAGATGTGGGGTTTTTTCCACATTTTATGAACATATGACTCTCAGCTACTCCAAAAAGAACAGCATGAGATCGGTCTTTGAAGTTTCCTCCAGCCAAAGGGATTTGGTTTTATTTTTTTAAACAAAGTAGCATAACAAGCTCTTACTTAACAACACTTCTCTTTCAGTTCCTGCAAACATACAAAGACTCCAACAGAACCAGGAAAGTTCTGACTTCATTTGTGACCTTCTAGAGGTAACACTCAAATTCAAAATAGAAAATATAGATACGGTCCCCAGTTACTTTCCAAGCTTCTGAAAAATCTCTGAAATTGCATCACAAAGACTAAGTCTGATAAGCAGATTATTTGAATAAATAAAACCCTTGCATATTCAAGGTAGACATATGGTAAGAAATTACACAAAACAATGGCTTTTCACTTCATTTAGGCTGGGCACTTAGAAGTCAGAAAAATGTCTGCCTTAGTAAATTCTGATTATTCCACACCCTCATGTGATAAAGCCTAGAAGAACAACTTTACAGATTTTAGTATATGTATGAAGACTGTGTGTATTTACCTCATTAGTTTGGTTCATGGCTTTATGCTGTTTCTAATTTAACATTAAAAATAAACAATAATAATGGCCAGACTTCGCGAACGAAGATCTGTGGAAGGTCTTTGTACGCCTTCCAGCCTGCGCATTGGATTTATTTTAGGTGGGACACAGTGCGCGCAGAACTGAGCCCACCCTTTAATCCTAAGGTTCATCTGCCGGGGCCAAGCGAGCTTGGACAGTGGCAGCGAGGTCCTCAGGACGTAGGTGGATTGCCTTACAGGGCTAACGGGCTCCACCTACCCGGGGAGTGTCCCCGACCGGGAATCGAACCCTGGCCTCGGCAGTTACAGTGCCGTGTCCTTAACCACTAGACCACCAGGGGCTCCCACATCAAAAATAATCCAGATATAAAACTACATATTATGTCCAAACTTCCTCAGGAGCTAGTTTAAAACTTATTTACTGTTATTGCTATCTTGTTCATGACTAATAAACCTGGAATAATCCTGAACAGCTGTCAGCCAACAGGTGCTGCTGAATAACATCGGAACACTGAGCCACGAAGTGGAATCAATTTTGTCTCCTTCACTACTACAATCAGGCAGGCAGAATAACTGCAGCATTTTTAATATTACTTTTAATATCCTGCAGAAACTTAGGTGGGAGACAAAACTTTTCTGTAAAACTAAGAAAGCACGTCCTACCATAATTACAGTTGTATGGCTACATTAGAGCTGCACATTTTATGAGATTTGTAGGGAAACTACAGCAAAGGTCTTCCTCTGAAGGCTGAATTCAACTGATAGGCAATGAGATAAACATAGAACAGAGAAAACATTCTTGAAAGTGGAGTCTTGAGTTTCATTAAGTTTTAGAGCATGTTCACTTATAATCCAAAGCCAGCTACAAATGACTCATAACTTACCATCCAAATTATTTTTGAAGTTAACCCTTTGTCCTTCAAGGTTTTCCTTGAGCTGCACTGACAGACACTGAGAAATCAACGTCCGTGTGCATATCGATTCTGTATCTAACAAAGCACTTGATCACAATATTAAGTATCTAATAATCTTCTCTGAACTTCACTTAAAAATTGTTCTAGTTATTCTAATTCCATAAGAAAAGTTGTAACCAAAACTTGGAACTGTAACACTATTAATAAAAAGTACTTTCATAGAGGAATTGATCTTTTGGTTTATGTCAAAACCTAGAGTAGAACCCTGTTATGGTGGCTGACATGCCTAATTTCCATAACAGAAGAGAGAAAAAAAATGATTTCTTAAAGTTAGAAATACTCCTGAAATCCAAACTCAGACACAAACAACTCTTCATTTATTTAACTGGTGCTTTGATCTTGCAAATTAAACGCATTAAACCAGAAATTGTTATATTCCTGACAATGCAATACTATGATTAATAGAAAATTCTGAAGATTTTCACAGAATGACCTGATTTGTAATGCTAATATGCAATTCATTATGTGGTCAGAGTCATTAAGTGGTGTTACACAGCCTTGTTATACCTTCACTCTTCCCAGCTAGGCGTTCTCTCAAAGGTCTTCAACCTTGTTAGCAATCACTCTTTATTGTTCAGCTTGTCAGGCATGCACTCAGTAGGGACCCAGAAACAAGTCAGTCAAGACAGCATTATAAATATGCAAATCTAAATAAACTAACAACCCACACAAATTTTCACCTTTTTTTTTTTTCCTAAAGCTCTAGGATTATTTTGATGAAACACACAGCCCAAAGAGACTAGAAACAAAACTCTCCAACTGATACAATCTATCTTTTCTCATTGGAACTAAGATCCACATAATCAAATATATATTTATACTACAATTGTTTCAATATTCCGACAACCCAAATACTACTTGTCAATTAGTGTAATTTTGCAAGCTTTGGATACTTTCCATCACATAAACATAGTTGCACAACACAAAAAGTAACACAGAACCGACCTCCCCAAAAATTCAAAAAGCAAAGTGTATGAATATTTTTGTATTTCTCAGTCATAGCATAATTATCATAGATGGATATCCATTTTTCAAGTGATCTCTGTCTAAATCCAAATAAAATATCCTGTCTGCAAATGCAGAGTGATCCAGGAGGATCCAGGAGGACACAATTTTCAAATTTTCATTCTTTGTTTTCTTCATAAATCTACATTTCAAAACTAAATTTGCAAGGAAGAAGGCAGACAAGTAGAGTTATCTGCAAAAACATTAGGTCTTTTTTTGTTAAGCTCTGTCAATAGGCAGAACTGAATTATGCCCCTCAAGAGATATCTCTTAAATAGCTAATACAAGCAGGCTGAATCATACTGTGCAGATGCCTAAGTCTTGCTTCAGTTAGATGAGAAAAATACTACCATAATACTGACAGAAGAATTCCCTCCTTCTGGGGTTTAACAGTAACTGCACTAACAAATCTAGCAGTATTTATGTACAAGTATATGGCTAATTCTAATAAAAACAGAATGGGTGAAACCACAAAACACACAAGTAGTCTATATCCAATGCTGCTTGAATATTTATTTTAAACATTAAATTACTTCAGGAAGTCTAAGAATTTCCAGAATACTAGTTAAGTGTGATTCACTTTGAAAAAAAAATTCTGAGATCAGGCAAGCAGCGTACCTGAAGCTGAAAGGTAAAGTAGCACTTCTATATACATTACACCATACTGGAATGGAATCTCTTTCATGCTCATGCAATTAAATAAATAATATTTTTCTTAATGAAAAACTGCATGTAGGAAACAATTTTGTCATTTGGAAGATGCACTATTCTGAAAAGCTACAGAATAATTAAAAGACAGGACACAGTTATACAGAACTAATGGAACATTCACTGTGAGGATTATTTAGTTTGATGGCTAGGAAGGAAGATGACGTATGGGAACTAACAGAATAACAATAAAGCAGCCCAAAGTAAGTAATTTTTGAGTAAGAATTTGAGAATCTTTATGAAACAAATATTTGCTCAATAATCAGACAGGCAAAAGTTTTGTTGAAAAGTTTTGTATCAGTCACAGAATAACTAAACCTTTAAGGTTGGAGGGGACCTCTCAGGATTGTCTAGTCCATTCCCCCTGCCCAGAGGAGGGTCAACTACCACAGTTAGGGCCTTGTCCAGTAGAGAATCCAAAAGCTCTCTGGGCAACCTGTTCCAGTGCTTGATCACCATTGCAGTTAAAGGGGGTTTCTTCTATTTCAATGCAATTTCCTTTTTGCTGTTGGTGAATATGGTTTCTTGTCCTTCTACTAGGCACTGTTGTGAAGAATCTGACTTTTTCCTCTTTACTCATCAGGTATTTTATACACATTGAAAAAATTCTCCCTGAATCTTCCCTTCTCAAGGCTCTCAAATATTCTCAGCTCTCTTTGTTTCTCCTTGCATGTCAGAGGCTTCATGCCTTTAGTGATCGTCTTTGAATGTGCTCCAGCACATCCATGTCCCTCTTGTACCAGGGAACACAGAGACGGAAATAATACTCCAGGCTTGCTCTCACCACCGCTGAGCAGAGAAGAATAACCACTTCTTTTAACCTTCTGGTCATGCTCTTACTAACACAAACTAACTAACTTAGTCTAACACTAACTCAAAATGCTTTCTGACCTTCTTTGTCACCAGGGCACTTGGCTGGCACATTTGCAACTTGTTTTTCATAAGGCCTCCCTCTGTTGAACTTCATGAGGTTCTTGTCAGCCCATTTCTCCAGCCTGTCGAGGTCAGCCTGTCCCTCTGAATGGCTGCACAACCACCCGTTGTATCATCCATTCTATCTGATTTTGTAACTTGCTGAGGGTAAACTCTGCCCCATCATCCAGGTCACTAGAAAAGAGGTTAAACAGTGTTTGGCCCCTCTCCTGAGTCTTCAGTAGTAACTTGCCTGCAGCTGTCCTTAGAGTCCAGCAGTCCAACCTGTTTTCAGTCTATCTCACTGTTCACTTACATAGTCTGTGTTTCATCTGTTTATAAAAGAGCATATTAGGGAAGACACTGAAAAAAGTCTTGCTTAAATCAAGAACAATATGAACTGCTCCCCCCATCAGAGCTCTCTAGCAGACATGTAAAATTTCTCTTTGTGCAGTTACGTGTTAGATATTCAAAGCAGAACACAGATGATAGAGATCTTCCTACTTCTTACTTTAGAGGAAAAGAAAAAAATCTCATGTCATGCCCTTTACTTTGCGCTTTCATTGCAGCAGTAGGTATTTAACTTTATCATAACTAATCAGATTTCATATTCAAAGTACTACTAGGTGTTAGAGAAAATATATTTTCTCCACTCTGGTACCTTTTCCTGAAGACAAAATAATTTTGTGAAATATTGGAAATTCAAGATTTTACAACCTGTTGTGAATTAAGTTAGTGAGTTTTACAACGACTGCTACTATTGAATTCAGATAAATCCATTAAACTAAGAAACCTGCCTCCCTGGTTACCCAAGGATTACAACTGTGATGAACTTTGACTCCTTTGAAATCAATTTTCCACTAACTTCACAGATGCCAGGACTTTTTCCCATTAGTTTGCCTTTCATAACATACATAGTATGTTAAAGAATATTTCCTGAAATAATTCTGGGAGTAAATCAGGGGCCTAGTGTTGCCCTGCTGAGAGGAAAAGAAATCTGTGTATTTTAGGAAATGTTGGATTATTTTAAATACAAGTGTCCTTGTTCACATGGCCTCAGAGTTCAGCAAAGCAGCAGGAAATTATGAACTCTTCTCTTCAATTAAGCCATTCCTGAAAGGCCTATTACTATTCTGTAGCATTTCCATCAGGCCCCTTCCTCAGACTGGTACCAAAAGGGAGCTTTCCTTCCAACTCAAAGGAGCAGCAGGACATACTGTCAACTATCAGACATACCAGCTTCTTCACATCAGTGTATCCCAAAACACACAGATTCTTTTCTACCAAAGTATTCCCACAGGATGTTAAAATGATAGGCATTAAAAAGAGTTCATAGTAGGTCATCATAAAGCCTAGAAGGACTGCTTTGTTGTGGGTGCCTTAAGCATTCACTTTGGCTGACCAAACAAGTTTTGTTGTAGCCAGTCACTATGGGGAAGATATATTCCACAGCTCACTGCATCACAGGAAAAAAACAGATCCTGCAGTTGGGCCAGGATTGCATTTTAAGTTCACAGTTGGTAGCTGAATGCCTTAATTCATCAACACTGTTCCCAGTTAAAAGACATACTCAGAGAAGCAGTATTCTTGCCTAGCTGGAATCAAGGAATGCTGGTGCAAAGGGTGAGACCTGCCAGGAAGGATAGAAGGCCAAAAATATATCTTACAATGTGCCCTCACAGTGGTTTTCTCTGAGAGCTACAGATAACGGACTAAAGAGCAGCACCATAAAGCTCCAGAAACTTTCATATTTTCACACAATACCCACTATGTGTATTTCAAACAAGCAACAAGTTCATGGTTGTGTTCCTATGCAAAGATCTCTTAAAACTCTTCTTACTTGGTCTATGTTTGCTGTGTGACACTCCACCTCCCCTTCACCTTGAAATTTGTGCAGCATTGTTTGCTAGTCTTTTCTTACAGTGACATTTAAAAGTTTAGGAATATTCTGATGTTCCGATTATTTTTCAACTAGAGAAAAGGCATATATTTATCAGCAGTCACTTCCTCGAGGCCTTGGTTTGCATTTCACTTGATGTTTTAAGAGGCTGAAATCAAAGTAATTAAAACCAGAAAATACGACAACAGCAGGTATGGTAGGATTCCCAAGAAGAAAAGAATTTGCCAACCAGAAGGGTGGGCGAATGAAGAATAAGCAGAAGTTGCAAAAAGTTGAAAGGTGATTGGTGTAAAAAGTATGAATGGCACTGAGGCACACAGATACACTTCAGTGTACTGAAGAACAATTTAGGAGCCTTCTGTTAGCACAGGCACGTTAGATGTACATGCTAGAGAACCTTGTAATAGCGTTGTCCACTCATTGATTTAGGCCTTAATGGGACTGGAATAGATTAAAGGAAGAGCTTAAAGTTTAGAAAAACTGTGTGGAGAGAGCACTTTGAAACAGCATGGTTTCTCCAAACAAAACAGCTAGTGAAGAACTATCACAACAGAAGCATAGTCACTCAGCTCCTGGAAAGGTAATTTATCAGTCTGTCTCCAGAGCTGAACAGGGGTTACTTGAAGGTTCAGTACTTACATCAAGTTTACATGGTGCATTTACAGACACTACCACACCTCATCACAGGTGTGAATCCCACCTTCTGCATTAATACAATTTAAAACAACAACAACAACAACAAAAACACAACCAACCAAACAACAAATAAAACCCACGCACAAAGAAACCCCCCACAACAGAAAACAAAAATCCTCCCAGAATATCTATTTACCAAACATACAGTTTCCATTCATTTCAGATATAAACCACTCTGGGACCTTTTATATGGTGTGTGTGCATCTCTTTGAAATTACCTCCTAATGCCAGAAACTACAAACCTTCAAATACTACTGGGCAGATATCTAACACTGAACAGAGTCCTGAGCTAAAGATGAATTGGACTTCCCTAACTTCAGCTGCCTCTTCAGAGGAAGGCTCCTTCAAAAACCTAGTCTCTCAAAATGCTATTTAATATTATCCAAAATCATAATCATTAGTCATCTGTGACAGACCAAAGCATGACATTTCTGAGCCCTGTTGCTCAAGAACAGCAAACTCTATGCATGCAAATGATACAGCACTTAAGGTCTTGAACACAGAGATTAATTAACTGGAGCTATTTGATTACACCAAAAGAAGGATTCTGCCACTGCTCATATCCAAGGTGTTTTTAAGAATGCCTGAAAGTACATAACGATGTTTCTCATGTGAATTCCTATGATATCAATTTCAAACTTTATTATTCATGTAGTTTTTATGTTTTATTGCTGCTTGATAATAGAGCTACACCAGAATATTCCTTTACAAGTGACATAACTACAACTACAAATTCATTTACTAATAGCATACAAAGAAATCATAGGGAAGCTATTTCAGTTTCAGTAATTAAAAGGGAAATGTTATGAAATGCTAAGGGAAGTAACATCTACATAGGCTCAAAACACCTATGAATAAGAATATTGAATATGTGTCAATGTAGTTAAAAAAAAAAAAAATCCTAATGTCTTTAAAAGATAACTCTCATGAGAAAGAACTTAGTCCTGACCATGAAATCAGAGAAGCTGTGGAGCCATTCTAGGTATTCCACCTGGTAGAAGTACTGTCAGTTTTGGTTGATCTAAATCGGTTGATCTATATTTCTACAGACAAGAACTGAAAACGGTATCAAATTTTTTTTTCTTAACCAAATCTGCACAAGTAACTTTCCGATTTACATTTATAGGGATAGATTTTGTATTCATGGCTATACATGTGTAACAGACATAAATCAAAAACGGATGAAATAGGTTACGAATAAATGGGGTTGGTGAGGGAGGAATGAGCAGTGAGATACACGTAGTGCTCTGTGATTTACTTCAAAAGAATAAAATGTGATATTCTGCCTTTGAATGCCTAATAAAAACAAGTATTTCAGATCTGCCAAGTAATTAATTTGTAGAATATGCTACACAGATGAGCAAGTGAGACAGTTTCTCAACAACAGTGAAATATTAATACTTTTACATTTAAACTCCTGTAGTGCTTCAAACTGTACTACAGTGAGTCCCAAAGTTCAGGAAAGCAATTTATGCTCAGTAACAGTAACATGGGCACCCCCAGGTAGCCCTGCGGAAAACTAGAACACAACAGAAAACTCACCTAAAACATGACTGGCTGCAGCGAGAGACTGGTTCTTGTGATTAAACTACAGTGTAATTTGGAAATGGAATCTAATAGCTTGAGGTTAAAACACCTTGCCCCTACCTCACAGTCTGTTTCATTTTAATTGACATGAAATAAAAAAACCTGTTCAGGTCTTCCTCACAGAGTTGCTGCTTTAACTATGTAACGCTTACCTCCCAAGGGCTGGAGGAAGGCTCTCATATCAGAATAGGTGCCCTTTGAACAAACAATGTAAAATAAAAAGTTACAAGAAATAAACCCATTTTCAGTCTATCAAGCAACCCTTTCCACTGAGAAAATAAGAAAGGAGAGAGCATTGCTGAAAACAATTCTTCACTGTTTTAACAGGTGTCCCCAAAAGCAAACTGTAAGGCTTAAGCCCCACGATTCTACAGAACAAGAGAAGGAGGAAAATTCCATAGACAACAGGGAAATGTAGAAATTATGTCAGATTACAGAAATGATGAAATTAGAAATTCATGTGTATATTTGCAGATATATACACAGAATATACTAGCACAGAGAAGAGCATCCAGTATCCTTCCCATTTGCAGCTCAACACCTTCTCTTTTCTTTCCTCCTGTAAGAATTGTCGACATGTTGGAGTCAAAACCAACCCAGAGCACCCTTAATTTCCATTTTGTATATTTTCATGTACCATGGACATGAATAAAGATACTGAATTATGAATAGTCTAATTCCCTCAAAACCACAGTTGTCTTCTGGTGGAGTTGAAGAGGATTTTGTTGATGTTGCTTAATTTTAACATTTGAGTTCCTCGTTTGAAGACCTAGCTCTTCATTTTCTTTCTAAAGGAGAACATAATGACTGTGAAAGAATCTGGCATACATTGCCAATCTAATATATGTTCGACCATTTATTCAATAAACAGCCATGAGTATCCAAATGTGATTCCTAGCTCCAGCAATTATAAGTCTAGAATTCGGTCACAGCATTATTTACTGAATTCAAAATTACTTTAAATATTCAAAAATTCTTAGCATTGCACTAGCACTGATCTGCTGAATACGAAGAGGAGTTTTAGTATGTAAATAAGAACAGAACTGTACTAATCTAACATTAAATAAACATGATGAAACAAAATTATCTATATTTTTCAGTACTATATAGAACCTACAAAAGCAATAACAACTCAAACCAATGCTTTGAATTTACCAAGATAATTTTTTTTTCAGTTAAATTCAAGAAGAAAAAAAAAAGTGGTTTTCATTAAATCTTGCTAGAGGACAGTTATTCAAAATCTTGCTATTGAAACAGAGATGTTTCTGGAAAATAAGAGCATCAAAAGAACTGAAATTAAGAACAGGGTAAAGCTTTGTCAAAGAGAAAATATTTCACACTGAGTGACAGAGTAACTCTAGAAATGTGGAGTTTCCAGCTCCCCTGCAATGGTTTATTGTGCTCCTAATCAAACTGAAAATTCACAGCATGCTCCAGTATCAAAAGCTCTGAATTAGAATATGACTGGTACAGAAAACTAACAAAATTATTTTCTTTTCAGAAAGTACATGAAAAAATTAGGATTTCATGCTGAGATTGGAGGACATTACACATCCAGAAAAAAAAAAAAAATACTGGATGTTCTTCTTTGATTACAAACAGGCAGTAGGTGCCCCAAATGGACAGGCAAATTGAAAAATGAGGGATATGAACATAGTTTCTGAAGTTCAGAGATACATTATCCTAATCACCTTAGGCTAACCTATTTTATTGAAACAAGGATTTATTCACATTGCTTGCTTGCTTAATTACTAACTTAATAACTGAAATACACCGTGCATCTTGAATTCAAAGACTTAATGTGTTATTCCATTCACAGCTTTCAGGTCCCAGTTCCCTTTAGAGTCAGTGGAAAAAAAGAGTCCCTGATCCAGTACCTGTTCAAGATGCCTGTAGTATGCAGTCTGAGGAGCAGCCTAGTGGTTATTTCAGTCATAGCTATTAGCCATCACTTAACAATTCATTCCTGTTGACAAAGGAACTTGGTTATCTCATCCATTCTTCAACTCTTTGAATTTTTTCCCCTCATCACCATAGAATTTCAATTCTTACCCACAGAATTTTAGCTCTCAAAGTATTGCCAAATCTACTTGGAAAACATGAGTAAAATGCACCAAAAAAAATGCCATGAGTATTTTTTTAAATAATTACTGTAACCAAAATGCACTGAGATCAGATCAGTGGAGTGGATGACTGCAATGGGCGTCATAAAACATAATCCCAAAGGTCCTTTAAATCAGTGACAGTCTTTGGATCAGACCTAGTTAGCAGCAATTAATTATCAGAGTTGTCAGTTTAAAATCTTTCACTAATATTACATTCATGTTAATTAAAAAAAACAAAATCCTCCCGGATAGTTTAAGACCGAATTCCTCTTGCATCTTTGGAGTCTTAGAAACAACATCCCCTACAACCCTCAAAACAGAAATGTGGTCTTGCAGGTGTGTGGAAACTCACTTTAACATCCTTAGAGATAATTGGGGATGCAAGGAAAATGTTATTTTTTTTTTTAAACAGGAAGACTGAAGTGACTCTCTAAAACAAACCACATGTGCAATAACCAGAGAGTGATACTGCAGATGGTTGTAACACTGTTTACATGAAATCTGATTATTTCTCTGATTTTTGGCACAGTGTATAAAGAAGCTTATTTTCTTCTCCACGTGTGTAATGCCTTTACCAGATACATTGAAGAGCTCAACAAACAAGTGCTTCCTATGCTTCACCTAATTCAACCCTCTGTCCCATGAGATAAGGTCCTACCAGGAAACAAAAGTCAAGAACGATTCAAATGAAGAAACTCATCCAAAATACAGGTGTTAATAGTGTAAACAGTGGTCCTTCAGTCTGCAGGTTTCAGAAAGAAGCCACAGAAGCATTCAGCACAGTATGAGGGTTACTAGGAGAACATCAGCTGGAACAGCCTTTCCGGACAAACGCTCACTGTGACTAAAATGTTTGAAACTATTTTCCTTATTTTTTTCCAAACCAATTCCTTATGATACAGAGTAGTAAAACTAACTACTCTGTTACTGTTGTCTGTTATCACCTCCCGGAAAATGGAGTATGACAGTAAGTAGTTATTTTAATTAAAAAAAATATATATGAGAACTTAGAATGTACAGTCATAATAGCTGCTTCAAATACCTATTTTATGAACCATATAATATGTTCAATAGACTGGTAATAATAACTAGAGCTCATAATTTCTTGTAATGCTTACACTTTGTTCAAGAAAATTACACAGTATTACCTGGAAGGTTGTTTTTCATTTCTGTTATTTTTGTTTATTGTTGATATTCTAAAGTTTGTAACAGAAAATGGAAAAACTGTCTTGGTCTAAAGAAAAACACACAGAGAAACAAAAGCCAGAAGCATGGAACGTAATTAAAAAGTTGAAGAACAATACTTTTTGCTAAAATCTACAGCTCAGACAAAAGTTGAGCCCTGAGAAGAAACACCGCCACATAGGTAGCAGAAGAGAAACTGTAAACACTCAAATCAGTTTTTGAAGCGTGCAGAGCAGGAATAATTTGCTCACTCAAGTGACAGAGAGTACTTCTCCTAAACATCTAGGTTTGTAACCTAAAACCTATGGTTAAAGCTTTGTTAGAGCATCTCACCTTTGACCAGATTTGTGCAGGAGGCTCTGATTCCTGAGATATAATATTCATTTTTCTGTCCTGAGACAGAACACAGTATAATGACAGTTTCTCACACATTGCACATTCCTGGACAGCATTACAAGACACTAACAATAAAAACTGAACAAAAGTAAAAATAATTTTCTCTTGTGTCACTATTTCCCTCATGGTTGCAACAGAATAGGCTGCATCAGAACAGAACACATGGTTATTCATGACTAGTAACAGAGCAAAATACTTATGTGTTTTGCCACCCACCAGAGAGCCCAGATGTGGTCTATCAAACCAGCTGACAACAACCTTCTAATGCAACTTCCTCTTACAAGATTTCTTTGGAAAGTTCACCTCTCACGGGACCTCTGGCTTTAGACGGATCTTCTTAGTATTTGCTTTAGTACTCATACCCCCTGGTAATCTGCAGATCTATTATTTCATTTCACTCTACAGGAAAATTTTTCAGAAGCACCCTTCATACTGCCATACAGATTTCTTTTTATGCTGTGCAAGAAGTAAAAGGACCTCACTTGCTTTCACACCAACTTCGCTTGCTTCTAAGTATATGAAAAGGTGCTCATGAGTATATGCTGTCAGTCAAAATTTTGAGAACACTCTGATATTAATGAATTCAACTGGGACAGTCAGAAGACTGCAACAGTTTCAAATGTATTGCAAATTTAGCATGAAAACAGGACGACTTTTTTCATCTTACTGCATTACAGAACTCATCTCAGGCATATATGATAGTAGTTACCTCATGTGTACTGTGTCATGTATGTCTCTATGCATTAGAGACAGGAGATCGAAGATGATAAAACATCAAGATGGAAGGTGAAAACCAGGACCCAGTTCTAGATGAATCTCTGACTTGTTTCCTCACCTTGCTGCTTGGATAGATCATCCTAACCAGGATGTTAGGAATTACTTTTACCAATCTCACTAATTTTTCTGAAGTTTTCTGAGATCTTGAATGCTCTAAAGTGATATGTTGCACTTTATCAGTAAGTCCTGATCTTTCTAAATGTATAATCACTGGCAGATATATAATAGAGCACTCCACCAGTATGTGTTAAAAGAAAAACCAACTGACCAAACCAGAGATACTCTCCAAACACAAAACACACAGAACTCAGGCCCTTGTAGGAGAGTCATAATCAGGACCTTACATTTGCGTAATTCTTTGAGGAGTGGAATCTCTTATCTTTTAAGGAGAAGCTTCACAATCATCCATAAAGTAGAGGAGAATAAGAAGCAACTCATTTTAGTATTTTAAATGACTTAACGAGATCCACAGTCATAAAGGAGAAGCATGAAAAATTTGAAGTTAGTACTTGAAAGTCATAGAAATTGATCTTGTGAAAGGCTTCTTAGATGGTGAAAAATATCAAAAAAGTGACAGGAGCAGATGGTATTTAAAATAACTTAAGCAAATCACTAGCGCATGCTCCATGTCCATTAATATTAATTAATACAATGTTCTTTACAAAAACCACAGTTTTCCTAATAAAATGATCAAAAAACTTCCCTCCTTTTTTATTATCATTTAGCGTCTGCTCACTTTTCTGACTATTCTCATAAAGTCAACTAGATGTGACAGACGGAAGGATAAAACGGACTCTTTCAGTCCTCCAATATTTCTGTGATTCTTCACACGAATTTGATTAGCTAAAGTATAACTCACAAAACTGTAGTAATAATTTCACTTGTACAATGCTTCACATTCCAAACAGCCATTTTCAAACCATAGTTTAAGTGATCCACACAAGCCTCCAGGCCCGATTTAATAGCCCTACAAATACTTTACCTCAAAGTTTCATTTCTGTTTCTATCAGTATTTACTCTTTTTTTTTTTCTGTGTCTGTGTCAGCTATGGTGTGACATGAGCTAATGATTCTGAAGCATCTATGCAGCAGTTGCAACAACAAGCTGACCATTTTATTTGCACTAACAAGTAGAACACTGGAGTACAAACGGACCTGAGGAGTAAAACATCAGTGAAGTGGACCAGGTATCCATGATGTAGTAGTACTTCAAATTTATTTTGGAACAATTCCAGTCAGATCCTACGAACTGGACACAAGATCACAACTTTGGTTCAGAAAAACCTAATGGGAATCCTGTTTATGCACTCTGGAATACCAAGGTTGTAAAAGACCTTTCAGATCATCAACTGTCAAGCTAGCACCACCACTATATTCACCATCAAGATAGGCACTCAAAACACAATCCTGATCAGATCTCAAATGCAAACACAGATAAATCATTAATTCAGTGACAGAAAAATCTTCATCACGTCCTGCGGTAGATGAAAATTTAAATCTGTATTTCATAAAATGACAATGAAACATTTCACAGAATGACTTCTTAAATTATGAATTGCCGGCTATGATTTAAAAACACTTGCAATGGATATGGAATAGAAACAGAGGAGCAAACACTTATCATTAATTAATCACTAAGTCAAATGCTGCATATCGAAGAAAAATGATGACCAAAAGAAGTTACACAGCTCAGACTCAACAGAACAACTAGAAGGCTCCACAGAAGAATTCCAAGACCCTAGGACAAGCATGGTGCTTGCACTGTTGCAGCACCATGGTTCAAAAAAACACTAGAAGATTCTGCCCCACAGAAGCTGCGTGCAATCAGTCTGGTCAGGGATGTTTACAACTTTACATAACAATTCTGCACCTTTATTCAGGCCTATGATTTACTCTGTGCACCTAATCTTTCCCCTGACATAGAATTTCAAATTTCAGTGGTCCATATTTCCTATTTATGACTCTGTTCTCCACACATTCAGTTTTACATTCTATACTGCAGGGTTTGCAAACAACTGAGTACCCAGTACAGAACTGACCCTGAATAANACTGCAGGGTTTGCAAACAACTGAACTGACCCTGAATAAAATAACAAGCTCTATGACATTTAGTCTCTTTTGAAGCCAACCAGCATTAACAAAAAAATGCTTCAAAGTCGGAGACGTCATTATTAAAGAAATTAACCCAAAGATTTTTCCAGATGAAGAATGGCCACAGGAATAATCTTCCTTGTAGGACCGCATATGACTATTAATGAGTTTTCAGTGTGCATACATACTCCTCAGAGAACCTTTTATAAGCTGTTCCCCAGCTGGGGGATGCTTGACACTGCAGTTCCACAGGGAGCCTCTATAAATACTCCAAGGCCAAAAGAAATTGTTAGGATGAATAGTTTGCCCTTCATATAATTTACATGCTCAAAGTCACAAAACACTTCACACATATCAGTAAGGCTCATGGCCTCAACTTATGATTTCCTATGTAATGAGGGAACAGTATCTCTTTTCTTGAATTTGAATCAAGGGAAATGAAAACAAAGTGTAAGGTAATTTATGGTATGCCTGCATGCTCAAGGCCACAGAGGACTGCCAGAGCTAGCCCTGCTTAAACTATCTCAGTTATCAGTATTAGTGCAGTTGTACATAATCTTGTTGTATCAAATCAGTTGTAGCGCAGTTGTCTCATAATCTTGAAACACTGTGCCAATAGCTGAGCTGGTTGATTATCTCTACGTTAAACAGCCATTTAGTTGTTTCAACAACACAGAACTATACCAAGCCCACAGCAGCTAATGAAAACATCCCTGTGTTTCTCAGAGGCTTTGGCTGAAACTCACTGCTGAAAAGTAAACAAAACACTAACTTCTTTGTCACTGGAATTTGCCAACAAATGATGGAGATGATGGATTTAGTTTATAAATAACTACTAGAAGCATCAGAATGAATCAAAGTCTAAGAAAACAGAAAATGTAGGAACTGGAAAAGACAATAGGTTAATCCTACAAAGGCTGAGAGGATTGCCATCAGGGAATTCTGATACTTCTCCTCTGTAAGGTTTCTTTCACAATTGAAAGGAAAATTTATCACGGTAACAGTACTGCCTTACATTTTTTATAAGTGTAAACCAGGAAACATTAATACATAATTAATGCCATATTTTTATTTATTTATGCAGCAATGAACCCAAAAGAAACATGTAGAAAACTATGATTAAGTCTCAGGAATAGCTTTTGCGTTCCCAAATTTTCTAACAGACTGAAGTCCTTTGGCAGAAATTTGATAGCTATTGCTTCTCGTACAGGCATCAGGCATAATGGTCTATATCTCATTCACATTTTTAGTACCACTGTGACCTTAAATGAGCATTTAGAAAACTTTTGGAAATAAAAATAGATCAAAATACACTACACATAGTATATGTAGCTATACAGTAATGCTACACATAAACAGAGAGTAGTTCAACTAAGGATGTCTAAAAATAGGCCTTCAATTACATGAAGTGTTTCCTGTATAAACAAGATCTTATTCAAATAATATGATGATAAGAATCACAAAATGATAAAACAATAATAACAATAAAACAACTGACACTGGAATTGATTTTTAAAACATAGGTGGCAGCTTTAAGCTAAATTTCAGATTTATGACTATAGAAGGAAATCACAAAAAACATGACAGAAGGAAATCACAAGAAATACACAATATGAATTTATGTCCTTATCTCTGATATGCTGTTGGAAATCCTAGTGTAAAACTGGAACAGACTTCTATAAGCCTGTTTTATTACTTATAGAAACATAGTTGTATGCAATTGGACACTGTAGAATTTGATCTTGAGAAAACACAATTGCGGATATGAAAAGTGGAAAAAATAAATTTGGTGTGACTGTTTTATGGGACTTAGAGAAAACAAATTGCACTACAGTGTCAGTTTTACCCTATAATGTATTTTTTATGAGTAATTAAAAATTACTAATTCAACCAACATTGCATGACAAGATCCTAAATCAAATATACTAGACAAAAAAAGATACCAGAGAACAATAACAGTACTCACGAGACTAGCATTTTCCCGCATTCATCAGTTCACCTGGAATTGAAAATGATAATTTCTTTTTTATGGATGTTTTTGTTTCTGGAGCTCAATGAGAGGGAGAAGCCTGTACACAGAAAGGAACATGGCCAGACACTGGCACAGGTACAGCTTGAAGATATTTCAGTACTGTCTTCAATCAGACACATCTATCACCTACATGCAGTATTAATAAGAAAAAACTGTGGTTGCAAGTGA
This sequence comes from Pachyramphus minor, assembly GCA_013397135.1. NCBI lineage: Eukaryota > Metazoa > Chordata > Aves > Passeriformes > Tyrannidae > Pachyramphus > Pachyramphus minor. The sequence goes on along the minus strand of VYXB01001936.1, from coordinate 436,111 downwards.
AACTGAAAACTAAATTAATTTCTGATGCAGCACAACTAATATCAACCTAGTTATACCTGGCTTACTGCACTGCCAGAGCTAGCTTTTTACTTCTGTAGTTCATCAGCAATGTACAGCCATGTAAATTTACATGGCTTTAAATCCGAAGAACACTTAATGCTTGCTTCAGTTCCACTGAAGGCAATGAAATTAGACCTATGTTTAAAGTAAAGTGTACATTTGAATACACAATAGTGGTCTATACCATATTACTGCAGTAACTGGATCAGTATCTGAAAAGTCTTCAACTAATGTTGAGTTATGATTATAGATTTTTCTTTCCTCAAGCCTAACGAGTCATTTCCTCATACACTTGTAAGAGTAGCTGGAGGTTTTGACTCCAGAGAAGCCTTTGTGTAAGGTGCATTGTGAAAAATAAAATGTCAGTCATCACTGCATATTGGTTTGAGACAGTTACTGAGACACTGACACACAGGTGACAGTGAAGTGTCTGTAAAGGAAAGCAAGAATGACCAACTTCTGGATCTTAGCTGTAAGCGTGGCCTGTTTATAATACCAAGATTAATGGACGATAGAGCACAAAGAAAAGTAAATATTTAAGGATTAAAAAGTGGCATGCGTATGAGGTATAAGCAGGCTACGGGAGCATCCATGTAATTGTATAAAATCTGATCTGTCATGATTGCAAAAAGGCAAAAAATTGGGCAGTTCCTCCAGTGACAAGATAGCATCAAATACAGCAGTCATCA
>VYXB01001936.1:285924-434222 GCA_013397135.1 Pachyramphus minor | reverse complement strand
TTGATCCAAACTCCAAGGTCCCTTTCTGCCTGGCTGCTCTCCAGCCACTCTGTACCCAGCCTGTAGCACTTCAGGGGGTTGTTGTGGCCAAAGTGCAGGACCCAGCACTTGGCCTTGTTGAACCTCTTCCCGTTGGAATCAGCCCAACTCTCCAGTCTGTCCAGGTCCCTCTGCAGAGCCTTCCTGCCTTCCAGCTGATCGACGCTCCCCCCCAGCTTGGTGTCATCTGCAAACTTACTAATGGTGGACTCAATCTCCTCATCTAAATCATCAATAAAGATATTGAACATAACTGGGTCCAACACTGATCCCTGGGGGACACCACTAGTGACCGGCCACCAGCCGGATGCAGCCCCGTTCACCAGCACTCTCTGGGCCCGGCCCTCCAGCCAGTTCCTAACCCAGCACAGAGTGCCCCTGTCCAAGCCATGGGCTGCCAGCTTTTCCAGGAGTGTGCTGTGGGAGACAGTGTCAAAGGCTTTGCTAAAGTCCAGATAGACACATCCACAGCCTTCCCCTTATCCACCAGGTGGGTCACCTGATCTTAAAAGGAAATCAGGTTCGTCAGACAGTTCCTGCCCTTCCTAAATCTGTACTGGCTGGGTCTGATCCCTTGTCCATCCTGTAAGTGCTGTGTGATTGCACTTAGGGTGATCTGCTCCATAACCCTGCCAGGCACTGAGGTCAGGCTGACAGGCCTGTAGTTTCCCACGCCCTTCTTCCAGCCCTTTTCGCAGATCAACGTAACATTCGCCAACTTCCAGTCGTCTGTTACCTCCCCATTGAGCCAGGACTGTTGGTAAATGATGGAGAGCGTCTTGGTGAGTTCTTCCACCAGCTGCCTCATCATCCTAGGATGGATTCCATCTGGTCCCATAGACTTGTGAGGATTCAAGTGGCTCAGCAGGTTGCTAACTGTTTCTTCCTTGATTCAGCTTCTTATCCCAAACTAGTTGCTAAAAATGCTATTTAAATAATCAAAACAAACCAACTCAATTATTTCATCCAATAAAACAGCTGTTATTATTTAAGACTAATTAAGAAAAAGCTAAGTCTTACTTTTATATTGAATTTAATTATTTGGCATACTCATTTGACATGAGGATCATTTGAACTCTAAGATAGCTATATTAATTTGAATAGAAGTTTCTTGCTCCAACTCTTTGGGGTATTTTAAAATGTTACAAGGACAACAGACCTCCAAATTCTGCAAATACATTAAAAAACCAATCAAAGGAAGAATGGTGACATCACTTGGCATAAGAGTCACAGATTAGGGATCACAATATTTCATTTGGAAACAGAAGGTTAGAACAGAATTCTTTTTTTAGTCATGTTTAATGTTCACAAGCATCACATTTTTCTCAGGAAAAGAATCTTCTTGCCTTTCATCAAGTTCTAAGGTTCTCACTTTCTCATACCCAAGATTATAAATAATCTCTGTAATATCCCAACAGTCAAATACCCCTACAGCTTTTAGGGAAGAGCTCTTCCATGTCAGCATACAGTCTCAGTCTTTTCTTACACTAGACAGATTTAGATGTTTTTATCCTTCCTCCTTCCTCCCCTCAGAACAGTAATTGACTGTCTTCTGTTTAAAGGTCACCATAATGCCATGAGGGAAAAGCAAGGTGTATGAAATTTAGAAGCCCTGTCTATTTGTATATATTTCTTAATAAATGTAGAAAATTAATTTCAGAGAAAAATCATGATGGCACAAAAAAGACTCAAATTACTTTGTATGTGGCTAAATTCTAAAAGAGACTGACTGAATCAATTGCTCATTTTTTGAAAATGTTGATTGTTTCTGCTAATCAAATATTCACTTTGTGTAGTGTCAAGTGTCTTATCTGGTTTTATTGACTTTTATATTAATTCTGGCTTGGTGTTTTCAACAGCTCTATTACTATCCCTCAAAGTGAAACCAGAAAGAAGTAAGAAAGACAACAATTTGAAAAGGTGATTAATACAAATTTTTTAAGATAAGAGAAGCTAATCATCATTCTGAGAAGAAAAAAACTATATTTTCCTACTTTTCCTAGTTTTACATTCATGCATTCCATGTGCATTTTGCCAAGTAAACTATTTTGCTTCTATAGCAAGAACATAGCACACATCACTAAAGTAGTATCAGTAAAACTGTTATAATAAACGGAATTTACTATAATATGTAAAATCTCTGTTTTGCTGTGATACAAGCAACAACAGAACATTAATCACAATCTTGTTCCCTCAAGAAATTGATGGATTTCTACCATAGCAAGAACTCCACTACTCATTTTTACCTTTTTTTATTATTATTATTATAAGATTGTCATATTCTCTCATACAAATCCTTTAAACCAGGGACTACGAACAATGTGTACTTGTGATACTTTTGTTCTTGTCTTGTTTCCAATCTCAACAGATGACAAAACAGCCTGAAGACTCTTCTCATTATACAGTGCCATGTCACACGTGCCAGCCCCTGCCAGTCTCACTGGTCAAACCCAGATCAGTCAAAGGCAGCCCAGGAGCACAGCGCACACCACGCTCTCTGCAACCCTAACTCACCCTTAGATTGGCTCACATAGTGAGAGCACCACCCCTCATCCTGCCCTGGAGACCCAGAGTGGCCAGTGGGCCAGAAGTCACACTTGGGAGAGGTGGCCACAGATGTCCAAAGCAGATAAAAACAGCAACATGTGATCTCCATCTTTGCTTGAGACCTGCCACCCGGCCACATGGAAGCTGGATGTGCACAGGGCTCTCTGGTGGCAGCTATGATCTTATCTTAATCTCTTTTCTATCTCTTTCTTTACTCCTTCTTCTTCTCTTAATCTTCTCTCTTAACATTTTGGGTAACTTGGGACTGAATGGGTTGGATTTTGCTAAATTGTATGGGTTAGCATGTGCTATGTCAATGCCTTGTGGAATGTTTTGTTTTGGTTGAATGTTTAAACTTTTACCAAGATCTCTTATTTCCTAAAGTTTACCAGTAAAGTACCTCCTGAGAAAATGTGTCCTGTGTCTCCTCCTTTGCAATCTTTCTTAAGGTGTTAAGGACCAAGGGCTCTTATAATTTGGTGGGCGAAAATTTGGAGCCTTGTATAATTTTGAAATAAAACTCCCTTGGTGAGCTCTTAGCTACGAGACTTGAGGTCTTACAGATAGTGGAGCTAATACAAAGCTTAATCAGAGCTGTAATTTATCTAAAGAGAAGTTGTTCAAATAGCAGGGAAAGAGCCGTGTGGCATCTATTCCATTACTATATCCTGCAGAGTGCCACAGCCAAAGCAAAACATTTTCTATGCCAAGTCTGTTATTTATCTCAAGAAAAGGTAAGAAGGTAAGTGAAATACCAATCACTTCTTAGATTAAATGATAAATTAGATACATTCCTTACTTTTACACATTCAAACAAAAGTTAGATTACCAACTGTAATGTTTCTAAAGGTGAAACTTGCACACCAGTTATTAGTATTCATCATGGAAACAGAAGGATACAAAATGTAATATTCTTCAAATTGTGTTCCACATTCAGTATTATTTAATATGTTTATTAATTATAGAAATATAATTATTACAAAAGCACAGTCTGGAAACGAGGTTTAGAAGCTCTCTAACAGCTACAGAATTCTGAAAAGCACACTCTTAAAATCCAGAAAATTCAATATTTACACAAGGAATAATCAGCTCCACAGACACAGGAGCAGGAGCAATTACTGACTAGGAGTTCTGTAGAAATCAACTTGGAGCTACAATGAGCCTCAGATCATGAGTTCCCATGCAATACAGTTACCAAAAGGATGATTATCATCTAATCAGAGGTACAGCCCATCCAGCTTTTAGGTCNATCATGAGTTCCCATGCAATACAGTTACCAAAAGGATGATTATCATTCCATGACATCTAATCAGAGGTACAGCCCGTCCAGCTTTTAGGTCTCAGTCAATAAGTCAAATCAGAAGTTTTTTTAGTAGATGGAGGTTAGAAACAGCAGTAAAAACTTGAAAGACTCTGAAAGATTGTTCAATATGAGACCTGAGCAATAGTTTCATTTTGACACTGCACTTTAAAAAATATCTGAGTTTCAGAAGACAAGCAAAATAATTAGAAGTCCCGATAACACTGAGTAGAAGAACTCAAGATGTTCTGTTCAGACCAAAAGGACTCCAGATGCCTGCAAAGCTACTACAAAAAGAAGAGAATTTTGCAATACTTTTTCAAATTATCCATTCAGTTAGGACAATGACTTGAGAAAATCTATAAAAGAACAAAATATATATAGATAGAAAAGAACAAAAGTAAACACACACCAATAAGAAGCTAGCTAAGAGATAGTATTTCACAAACTTCCTTATTATATCACTTAAGAAAATGTTTAGCAGTTAAAACTAAAATCTGAAACAAAGACTTTTATGCTTTGGATTAAAATTTTAGTCAAAATTTCTGCACGTTAGAACACTTCTGTAGATACTGAAAACAAGTTTGGAAAAGATAAATTGTTTTGTCAGTGTTAATGATAACTTTCCCAAAGGATAGCTCTAACTTAAAGCTATATAATGCTTTAAAGGACATGCCTTTAATGCCCTATTGAAAAGATGACCAGATATGACCTTGTTTATGTGTACTTCTCTTTATCTCTGCATGTCCTAAAAGCAGAAAAGAGAGTAGTTACAGTTTGGCAGCAAAAATTTCTGGAGATTCCAGCTGTGATTTTCTGTATTTGGAGAAAAGATTGTACTCCAAATGTCTCCTGGGCACTAAAAATTAGTGGAAAATTTTTGCCTATAACCCCTTTGTAACTTTATTTCCTGGCTTGAGGTAATACCTTTTACAGGATGTCTTAGTAGGGATTCTCACTTCCTTTAATTATGTAATGCTTTACTATTAAATACATTTATAGAAAATACTATCAAGTGAACACAAAAACATGAAGAAAGAAAACAGTCACTTTTGTGTTCAAGACAGGGTACAAATAGAAAGCAATAAGTAAGACAAAAGACCACATCTGAGGATTAAAAGAAGCCTGGAAAAATCTTACACTTTTGTAACACACAGCAATAGAAACCAAACCGGATGTGACCAAGAAACCAAAGATTGTATTGCAAACAGATGAACAAAGTTAATGCATGGCCCTTTTCTGAAGATCTAAGCTCTCAAATTCCCAGCTTTCAAACACTCATTTGCAGTGTTACACATTCTATATGCTGTGGGAGAAGAGGGGCAGTGGTGTTGATGGGAGAAGCTATACTGGAAGTAAAGGAACAACTTAAATAAATACTACAGAGTGATTATACAACTGTTATGTGTCACATTGTACACAAAAACTCAACTTGAATACTTCTAAAATACTTAAGGGGAACTCACAGCAAGCCTTTACCACTTGAGACTGATGCAAGTATTCTGAAGATTTGTATTTATACTTCCCTTTGCTTGTTTACTGTAATAACATACATACAATTTATTGACTCTAGTAAAAACGTGGGATTTGGCATCCCCTTTAGATGGGAAGTAATTTTCAAGGGGAATTTATTTATATTAGAGGGAAATAATAATCTGCATATAATTAATTCCTGTACTAGCTGTCAATCATCCAAAATTCTGAACAAAACAAAAAATATTAAAACCAGCTGTGAAGTGAATTTAGCTATTTGTGATCCGAAATCCTCACATATGTAAAAAATTAACTGAAAAATATGTTACTTCTTTATTCTTTCCTATTTCTGACACCCATTTGAAAATTAAAAATACCTGTTTTTTACCCAAATTAAGCTGATAGGATGTTGAACTTAAATGGCCCCAGTGGGTTGTGATCCATCTGCTCTATACGTCAATATATTCAACATTCTAATAACAAACTTTCCAAAGCCTCATACTGATAGCATTTCAATGCATGTTTCATAAATAAAAAGGTAATCATTTAACTGTTATTTTTATTCTTGCCTTTAAGCCATTGGCTGTTAATAATTTCCAGACTTCTCAGCAGCACTGAAACCGTACTTGAATTAAACAGGCAAGCATTATGACCCTACTGAACTGTGGAAGGGACATATAAGTTGCTCCTTTACTAATGTTTTAAAGACATACAATTTTGTTGTCATCATCATAATTTGATTTATTTAATATGTTCTATGAACAGGTTAAAATATTTCTATCAGTACCTCCTTGAAAACCCTATCCAGTTGACAGAGTGAGCAATAAACACTGAAGATCAAGCAGTTTTAGCCTTTAATCTTCAGTGATTCATTGCACGGCCAAACAACTAAAAAAATATGATCTTCAGAATTGACCAAGTAATTTAACTTCTCTTGCAGATTTTAGCTATCTCATCTAAAGACAATCATTTCATAATCCATATGGATTACACAAAATCAAAAAAATGTATGACATTTTGAGACTTTGCAAAGAGAAGCTGGGCATACTTACATATTCTGGGCATGTCATTGTCTAGGCTTTCTGTAAAATACATTTGAAAAAAGATATTTTAATGTAACAGTTATAACATAAGACTACTTTTCAAGAGTTCAGATACTAAGCCAAAGAGTTTTTACTTATTCAATATAAAATGTCTTCAGACTCCCGAATTATAATTAGTAGATCTCCCAGTTTAATGTAATTGTAAGTGGTACAAGTTTGGCTTCACTTCAGCAGGAGCCACAGTGACATGAGTGTGAAAACTTGGTTTGTGTAAGAGTATCAGATCATTTTGTGCAACTTATCTGCCCTATATTCTTTGTACTGCATGATCAAGCTTAAACCAGAGCCTCTTCTCCCCACTCCTCTCTTCTCTTCTTTGGAAGATCCTTATTTTTCCAATCCAGGCCTAGTCTGAAAGAATGAGTAGTTATTCTAAATGTGGTGCTCTGTACCATGTCATCCAAATTTCAGATTGCAATTAACCATGGCCATTTCATGCGTTAATAAATCCCTAATTTTGCTCCTTATGGTATTTATGCGTTGTGTTTGGATTTCAGCAGTCACTGGGGATGAGATGATTTCTGTAACATTGTAACATTAGCAGATGCATACATGATTATTTTTCCTTTAGTTGCCTCTCATGAAATATGGTAATATTCTGACTAACAAAAACAAACAACTGAAGAAGTGTGAGCCAGACAGGGGAGTAACTTTAAAAAGTAATTATGTGAATGACATTTCTCTTCCACCTTTTAAATAAGCAACAACCAACAGTCAAATTATGCAATCAATCATAAACTAGTTAACAATACACTACTTCACATCAATTAAATAGCAAGATTAGAATAAAGGAGGTACCAGTAGTGTATAGTTTCAGTGTGATACCTGTAAAACCACAGAAAACAACTGAAAGGAAAATATGTTGGGAAGAGTTCAATTAAAAAGTTCAAAGTATTCTGACCTGTAACTAAATCAGAGACTCACAGAATATCATAAATTGGAAGGAACACAGAAAGATCATCAGGTCAAGGTCCTGATTCCAGGAGCAATCTAAAAATTAAACCACATATCTAAGAGCATTTTCAAAACACTTCTTGAATTCCGAGACTTCAGACCATGACCACTTCCTAGGGACCTTGTTCCAGTGCTTGATCACCCTCTCAGTCAAGAACTCTCCTAATACCAACCTGACCTTCTGCTTTCACAGATTAAAGCCATTTCCTTGCATCCTAACCAAAAGAATGGGCAATTTCCAGGGTACTTTTGAGAGGGAAGGCAGTTCCACTCATCCTCACACCAAATGAGTACTCTCACCTCAAAGCCATTGGTAGTTTTGCAAGTATTTTAATTAAGCATCACATGCCTCACTTGAGCTTGTATGACTGGTTCAAAAAATGAATTGGCATAAATGAAGAAGCCAGACTGAAAAATACAGCATTTTCTCTAGAGTTAGGAAAAAAAAATACTTAAGAACATAGAAAGATCACAGAAATTTCTTTGCCTAGTTTACTGTAATATGTATTTCATAGAAGACCACAGATATCCTGCGTAACCATCTATCTGCCTTACTGAAGATAAACAAGGGAATTCAGGGGGAAAAAATCCATTTAATTCTGACTTACAAAAAAAAAAAAAGCAAAAACACACAACACGCTATTGTTATAAAATACATACCCCACTGAGTTAATCTAACTCAAGTTTCTATTTGCATAAATACACTAGCATTTCACCAGCAATTTTCCTGTATATCAGAAAAAGAACAGAGATGTCAGAATAATAAATAATTCATAGTAAATTGCTAAACAGCAGCTGAATGACAGATTCACCATCTTTCAGCTGCAATACAAATAACTAGTATTTGTATAAAAGCTCCAAGTTTGAGTCAATTCAACTTAGGTTCCTGATTACAAGAACTTCTTTTGGCACTATAGGATTATTCTACAGGAAGACAAGCAGTAGGTCAAATCCCACAACAGCCCATATTATTCACCAGTCATGATCATCTCTCTCACTGGAATCTTGTGTTGTACAAATTTCATGGGAAGTGAATCCAACGAATTTTAAATTATTTTGACAGTTTGCTTGAAAACAAAGCAAAACATCACAGATTTTTCAAAAGCTCTAAAGTTTTTCTAAAGATAGCATTCTCAAATTCATATATGCTTGACTTAGAAAAACAAATCCTAAATTCCTATCTGAATTTCATGAACAAAAACAGTCTGGTTGAATTTTTTATGACTTGAAATTTATTCAGTACTCTTTTTTTCTTAAGAATATTGGGAACACTTTGCAGAATTGAACATTCCTTGCAAATTCTCTGCTGATGATACAGATTACTACACAGTATTCTATAAAAAGTTTTCACCCAAAAATCTGAAAGAGCCGTGAGACTGCCTTCATAAGTAAATCTAATATAAATACAGAGTAAAAAACACTTAAGAAGATTAAAGATCCCATAAAGACAGACAAGGAAATTAATATTTAAGTAGAGGGGATGGGAAAGCCTTTCAGAATTATCTCTTGGTTCTTTCCTCAGAACCAATGTAATTTCCATGATTTGCTCTAGGCAATGCCAAAATTAGATGATAGACTAATGCCAAGTCCTTGACTTTACAGCAGAGAAAACCCATTTTCATCTAGTCTGGTCACATGCAGTGCCCAGGCCATAGATTTTCACAAAGAGATTTCTTTCCTGTATTACATTACCTTTCTGTGCTAAGAACTTGTTTCCAAGAAAAATCTACAGTCATGACTAGTCTCTTGCGTTGCCCTAAAACATTTCAAAATTAGAACCTTATGTCTGCTTAGCTAATTCTTCCTCCTCTTCCCCTCATGAGGAGGTTGTAGACTGCAATGAGGTCTCCCCTCAGTCTCCTCTTCTCCAAACTGAACAAGCCAAGTGCCCTCAGCCACTTCTCATACGACTTCCCCTCAAGGTCTTCACCATCTTCCTTGCCCTCCCTTGGATGATTTCTGAGAGCTTAATATCTTTCTTATATTGCAGTGCCCAAAACTGCACACAATATTTAAGGTGAGGCTGCACCAGTGCAGGGCAGAGCAGGACAATCCCTTCCCTCAACTGGCTGGCAATGCTTTGTCTGATGCCCCCCAGGACACGGTTGGCCCTCCTGGCTGCCAGGGCACTGCTGACTCATATTCAACTTGCTGTCGACCAGGACCCCAGGTGCCTTTCTATGGCACTGCTTTCCAGCGTCTTATTCCCCAGTCTGTACAAACATTTAGGATTGCCCCATTCCAGGTGCAGAATCCATCACTTCCTCTTTTTGAACTTCACATATTTGGTGATTGCCCGGTCCTTTCATTTGTCGAGGTCTCTCTGCAGGGCCTCCCTGCCTTTGAGGGCGTCAACAGCTCCTCCCAGTTCTGTATCGTCTGCAAACTTGCTCAGTATCCCTTCCAGTCCTGCATTCAAGTAATTTATGGAGATGTTGAAGAGCACAAGGCCTAAGATGGAGCCCTGTGGAACACCACTAGTGACAGGTTCCCAGTCTGATGTCACCCCATTCACTGTTACCCTCTGTGCTTGACCCATGAGCCAATTGCTCACCCACCACATGATGTGTTTATCCAGCTGTGTGCTGGACATTTTGTCCAGAAGGATCCTGTGGGAGACAGTATCAAAAGCTTTACTGAAATCCAAAGTCACGTGGCTTGTCTTAATCAATTAGGTGGGTTACCTTGTCATAAAAAGAAACCAGGATGGATAAGCAGGACTTTCCTCTCATGAAGCCTCGCTGGCTTAACCGATGACAGCGTTGTCTTTCAGGTGTTTTTCAATACCTTCCAGAACAATCTTGTCCATAACTTTACCAGGCAATGAAGTGAGACTGACAGGTCTGTTTCCAGGGTCTTCCTTCTTGCCCTTCTTGAAAATCAGGACAACATTCACCAGCTTCCAGTTATCTGGGACCTCTCTGGATTCCCAAGACCACTCAAAAATCATCCAGAGAGGTTTTACAATTATATCGGTTAGGTCTTTGAGGATTCTGGGATGAATCCCATCAGACCCCACACAATTTCTGGGTTGACTGGGAGTTGATCATTCTCAGAGTCACGCTCCTCCATTGAGACCCCCTTGGTCCATCATTCATGTTGAAGACTGAGGCAAAGAAAGTGTTAAACACCCCTGCCTTGTCTCTGTCCCCATTTGTGAGGCAACCATCCTCATCCTGCAATGAGCCAATGATATTTCTATACTGCCTATTGCCATTAATGTATTTGAATGCATCAGAATGATTTATTTCACAGTTGTGACACTAGTAGTGAGAAATGTTTATTTGTCTATTGGAAATATTGATAGTGTAGTACGTCTTTGTAAAGTATCACTAGACAAATCAGGCAAGGTGATACTTTTTTCAAACTGCCACTAAGATAATGGGGATGTGACTCTGGCATCACTAAACTGAAGACAAATACAGATGATTTCTTGATGAAAATATGTGTTTGGGATTTTGTTTTGACGGCATTCTGAATCCAGAGAAAAATAAATATATAACAGGAAAATGTAAGAAGGAGACAACACTGCTTTTAGAAAGGGAAATCTGAGAAGTGAAAAGAAGGCAGAGACAAATATTCTGAAGTCTCATTTACTAAACATTTTCCCTCATATTACTTAGCCTAATATTGTCATCTTCCCCATTATCTTACGTATCATGTGAAAACTTTCCTATATCTTTTAGAAGAAAACAAAAAAGAATCAAAAAACTAATGTCATGCTCTGAAGTGGTCCTGTGAAATAACTTGTGTAAATTAATCATAGAGTACGTAGTTCTTTCTGAATGGAGCTAATACTTGGAGTCAACTAGCCACAGAAGGCATTCCCAGCCACTTCGTGGTGATTACCTTACTCTGCCACCTGCAAGTTTACCAGCAAAATGGCATCTCCGAATATCAGCCGTAACAGTGTAACTATGATGATGGCAATTCAGAATAAGGAGGATTCCTATCCTAATATTGGAATTAAAAAAGACAGAGTATCTGAAAGTGCTGCCTACTCATTTAGTATTTGTTCTCCATGTGAGGGTTCTCATTAGCCAATGCAAAACTCATGTTTGAGAGTAAGGAGCTAGAGAAGCAATGATCCGCCTCATATTTAGATAACGTATTCTAGATAGCTTCATAATTACAGTTCAAAAACTTCTTCATGAAAAATAGTTTGGAAGTGCCTGCATCCTCTCCTCTGAAAGATGAGTGTGGTTTTACTCAGTTGAATGAACTCAGTGACTGTTTCAAACTTAGCTGTGTTTCTATAACGCCAATAGAGCAGTATCTGCCTGAACTAAAACTAAAGTTTTTCATATTTCCTCCAAATTCTATTAGAGCAAGGGAAAACATTTTTAACTGCTTAGGCATATAATTACCTAAAGCACATAATGTAAAGAAGAAAAGAAATGTGGGTGTTTGGTGGTTTGTTTGGGGTTTTTTAATACAGCTATATATGGTAGGAGAGTTTCTGTGAAGTAAGAAGTCAAGAATTTCTATACTGCGTACTGGAAAAGGAAAGCACATGCATTGTTACAGTGATGATATAAAAATATTTGAATGTAAGGAGACAATTCTCTTTAACTCTTCAGAACTCAAGATGTCCCCAGTAAAAACTAGGTAATTTTTAATCAACTACAACTCAGCCCTAATCTTAAGGGTACTATCAAGACAACTTCTGTAATTTAAAATATATTTTTCCTCCCATCTTTTTCTAATAGCCTGGTTCAATCCACCACATTGAATGCCTGATGATGCAATCTCTTCTCAAAATGCTTGAAATTATTCACATGAATATTCCCAATAAAAAACATGGAAATGTTTTCAATGTGATTAAAAAGCAGCAAAATATATTGTCTGCGGTCATTCCTCCCAATTCAATTATTATTACAGATGTTCTTTGAAGCACCTCAATGACAGATAAATACAGAACCAGCTATTTTGGCAGAAACCTGATAGTCTCTTCGTTTTGCAAATTATAAATACATCAACAGAAACACCACATTCCAAAGAAAAGATGACAAACATCAAAATTGCCAATCCTACTAACACCTTTCAAAAAAAAAAAGTACAAGATTCCCATGTCCACCCCAGACAAAACTGAATGGTACTGATTTAAGAGGTTGTCTCAGAACTTGATGCCTACACCTTGTTTTTCATGACACAGCACCACTTTACCTAAGCACTGTTAGTCAGGATTAGCCTGTTCACACTACGGGTAAGTCTCACCCACACTGCCTTAAGTTTTGAAAGTTGTTCTCTATTCTGGCATTTTATTTCATACTTCCACACTTACAGTACTTTCATAAGGAGGTTTAATATTAGAACACTTTGATTTACTTAGAAGAAAGTCACTAAGGTCACCTACTGCATCTTCAGATTCATGTACCAAATTGCCTCTTACACTTTGATCCAGTGTCCAGCTATCCAGATTAGGTGCAAAGCTGTGCACTATGTAGAGCTACAAGGAAGCAGTCAGGTGGAACTTCCAATGCTTTGGTTAATATACTGTTTTTTACAGGCAGTGGTGTAAAAATACAGAAGGCAGGACCAGCAACAGCCAAATGTTTCCAAGAACAATAAATAGGAAAGAACATCCCGCACTTTTCTGAATTTTTTGAATCAGGGAACACCCAAAAATCCCACACCACACCTGGGGTTTATGCGACAGATTACTGTCAAGGCCAAATTGTACTGACACCTAAATACTCATACAGCTCCAATCTATACTCTCTATCTGAGACCTCATGACCCTTGGCTAAAGGTCAGCACACTGACTCACAGCAGGATCAGGTTGGCAAAAATCAGCATTACTCTGATGTAAAAAAAGCAAAGATCCAATATTAAATATTTAACAGATTTAACAGAAATTCATTGCCTTGCCCAGAGTTTTGCATTTGACATGTCTGGTTTCTACAAAGACTTTCAAGATATTCAATGGAATTTATACAATGCAAAATAAAAATCTAAATAAACCATCAGCAACTTAATTGAAAGAAAAGAACTCCTTAAGAAAAATACAACGTACCTATGCAATTTAGTAAGAATTTTATTTGGTGAGATGTTTTTCCATATACTGTATTTGTTTTTAAGATTTTGTTCTTTTGCTTTTTGTTGAGATGCATCAAGCAAAACATACTCCCTGCAAGTTCAGCCCTGCTGACTCCTGCTGGATTCACACAGAAGCATTATGCATCCATAAAGTTCCAAAGTTTCTTTCTTCTGGATAGGAAGAATTAGCACATAATTTACATCTGTATATTACAGTTGTAAGTGCTGATATTATTTTAATGTTCATCAATATCTTTATTTTCTAACAGAGAAAATTACAACTATTTTTCACAGTGACAATTTGGAAAAGGTGTCACTCCAAAGCACAAGTTTTCTTTCCAAATTAAGTCTTTGACCTCTTCTATGCTTATTATTGTCAATATATTATTGTTTCAAATATATTTCTTTAACACAATTTCTGTGCTCTTGGATAATTAGACGGACAGTAGGACAAGTTCTTAAACTCAGATGGAGTGCTAACAACAAAACTTTGTACATAAATGATCTCTTCAAATAAGCAATTGCAATACAAAATTAGGAAATAAGCCTGAAGGAGTGGCATAATTGAAGGTAACAGCCTACTCAAGGTAATATTGTAAATATACTGCCTTAAGGAAGGAACACATAACAAAAATTTTCATGGATAACAAACCTTACAAACCTTTGAATTAATAAAGTTTTAAGATACTTCCATTACTTTCTTATAGTTCTGCACTTTTACCCAGGTATAACTGAAAAGAAGTAGAAACATTCTGTGTGTCCATTAAGCTTTTAAAGTGAAGTAAATAAAAGAACTCTGCACTACAAAACTAATTTTATAAAAATGAACTACAAGGCAAAAATCATTTAGTTTGATGGATACTGTGAACAGGGAGTATAGCTAAAACAGATGTAATAAGAAACCTAGATGAATGTGTTTAATAGAGTGTTTTTAAAAATTAAAACCGTAACAAAATGTTAATGGGTATATGGAAGTGGTACTTACAGTAGTAAATCTTTTGGGGAAAAAAATGACAATCATGAAAAACAGATTGAACTGTTAGCCCATAACTTAACAAAAAAACAATAGAGCAGGGAACTGAACTCCAGAACCCCAAGAAGTGAAAGTCCACACAAGGTCCAACCCTTACTACAACTCGGGCCCAACAACAGTCATCTTTATAATCTTCATTTTTACTTTTTTAGTAAAATTAGTCAGCTAAAAATTTGACAGACCTCCATTTCTGCCAGAAGGTCTCACCAGCTGTTCCAGGAAGGGTTCAGAGGGATGCCGAAATGGAAAACAAAACACTGCTGAAAGCTCAGAAAACCCGATATTTATTACTAGGAAGTGGCCAACAAACAGACACCGAGAGAGATAAAAGAGGAAAGGAAATAAGCCCTCAGTAAAACCTCCCACTCACGCAGGTGTTACTTATGAGGTTGNTCTTCACTTTCTCCTTCAAGTGCCCTTGGAGGGCCATCAGCCAATAGGAAGATACCAATTAATTTCAGTTTACACAAAGTACTGTCTTCAAGGACGAAGTGCTCGCTTATCAGGCCTTGTTTTCCCATTACTTGTCAGGAAACAGAACAAACTTTCACAGGTGGCTGGGTCAAACACAGACCAAAATAGAAAATATCCACATTCCCTGATACACCAGCCAGAGGAGCAAAGGATCATAGCATCTTTTTTGTCTAAGGCTCTGTGGCTCCTAGATAAGCTGTGAAAACTAAAGCAAGGTTACTTATCAAGGGGTACAAAATGACTACAAGAAGACAGCAGCAGCCTGTCATAAAAGCTCTTCTGAAAGACAAGAAATGCATGGAGACAGATGAAGATTGCTCTCCCCTGCAAGCCTTCCTCAAGAGTTAAGATGGATGGGAAATTCCACCTCCTACTGCCTTACCCTACATAGGTAAGGAACCAAAAAGGGGAAGGATATATTAAACCTCATGAGGATATGAGGGTCTAGAATCCATTCTCTCCCAGAGAAAGTGTAGAAGGAGCTGTTGTACTGACTGTATCCACAGGTATGGTTTATTCCATAGAAGATTCTGAAAATGATGTAACTAAAATCCTACCTTGCTTCAGCATTCCCCTACACTAGCTGCTCTGTATCTCATCCTTTGATGCAAAAAGTAAACCCCAGGCTAATCATGCATCCTTTCACAGCATCCTGAAGGCACCCAGAAACATTTGATTCTCTGAATCACCAGCCATGCTTATCTCCATTTGAGTGCTTTAAAGCTCTTTGGCCCACAGCTAGCAGCTAGGCCAAGCTTGAAGAAGAGACTTCCAATTTATAAATAAACTAATTTCATTAACAATTGATGCTTATATGCTTATTTGGGTTTGTAGATATATTTTCATTGCATTTTTAGACAGAGTAAGCAGGACTGGAAGTTCAACTGATAACTTGCAAGCAGCTGACTTGCTCAGCCTGAAAGCATTCAATTCAAACTACAGATTTTTATGGGTAAATGGGAATTGGTTAAGAGCAATATTAACATTGTCCTTCATGCTAATGATACCAAAAGGACAATTCTCTGCATCCATTTTATAAGCAAAAAAAAAAAAATCCTTCCCTCCCAGGCATAGCTAATGCAAGAATAAATGTACTAAGTACCACAACACATCCAATCTTTAGTACAGCATTGCCTCAAATAATTGGCAAGCAACTGCAAGAATTCTCATTTAGGCTTTTGAACTCTCCTGTGTGAAACATAGAGGCAGAGCTCTTTATTTCTGAACGTCAATTGGGACAGAACCCTAGAACCACAAATTAAGTTGCATTTATATGCCCGTGTGTGTCTGCACACAAGCAGGTTTATTTATACACACATTATCTATCCTTAAGAAGTTATGCCCATTATTATCACCCTCATAGTGGCTCCAGAAGGTCTTGGCCTCTGCCCTGCC
The DNA here is from genome assembly GCA_013397135.1 of Pachyramphus minor. Taxonomy (NCBI): domain Eukaryota; kingdom Metazoa; phylum Chordata; class Aves; order Passeriformes; family Tyrannidae; genus Pachyramphus; species Pachyramphus minor. Next base: position 417,865 of record VYXB01001936.1, on the reverse strand, counting down.
TCTCCAAACTCAGTTGCCCCAACATTACTGCATCTCCCAAACAGGAAAACCTGTTTAAAACATGTAATGAAGCTATATCACAGACACTTATGAAAAAACTAGTAATATAATATAAGATTATACCCAAAAGGAGGTCAGTATGTTGGAGAAAATAAGAACAGTCAGACAAAGCCAGATAACCATACTAATTCCAGCTTTCTTACAAACAAGTTGATGGGTGATCTGGAACTAGTAATGACTTTTTCATTCCTTTTTAAAAGCTCCCACACATTTAAAAATAGTGATCTTTTTGGAAAATAATAACTTCTTATTGTTGCTTTTGTGTGTCCATGTTTTCATATGGAATAAAGATCTAAAGAGCTCAATGTGACAATCATTAGAAGCAAAACCTAAAGAAAAAATATTACCTGCATTAAAAGAGAAAAGAAGGGATTTTTCTTTACTCTGCCAAAACTAACTTAAATCAACATAGCTTTGAAAATTGACAGTGACATGCACTCATACTGCACAAGACTAATTTTTAATGTAGTGCCAGAGAAATGCAGTTCTGTTAGAGATCATTACCGCATGCCTCATATGCTTCATTCACTAGCCCAGTCAGATGCAATTACAAGAAAGCCATCCAAATGCAAAATACCTCTTTAAGAAGTTGGTCATGTACAGAGAATTCAAATACTGATACAGGGCACCTGGACTACCTCATTTCTCAGTTATGATATTTCTTTTTATTTTGTTTTAAAGCACTGTTCATCTGCATGAAGCACACAATAGTAATCAAAAATAACATCCAGTTTAAGACTAGAATGTGACTCTCAGGTCACTGCATTAAAAGACAAAAGAAATACAAAAATTTCCTTTGACAAGAATGCCCCATAGATTGTCACGTGGCTTCCTTCCTCTGCCTTCTAGTTCCAAGTCCCAAACAAGGTTCCAACTCCCTTTTCCTCTAGAAGTCCTATCAAACTCCCTCCAAACTCTAACAGCCCTTCCTGAAACCCTTCATCTTTTTGTTTTATATTTCTTCTGTGGAAGAGTCATAACACTGCAATTTTTCTTTATTAAAGGAATCTTCTTGAGCCCAATGCCATGACAGGCTTCTAATACAGACTTATGATTTTGCACTAATTGAGTAGCACCAGAAGAAGGTGGTGAGGCAGTTACATTAAATTATGTTAACATATTGCAGCCCACAACCCCGCATTGTATTTTTCATCTGCAAATTTTGGTTCTTTTACAGGCTACATTTAGAGAAATTTCATTGCATTTCATGACCTTCAGATAAACTGCTGGATAGATGGAGAGTGGGGAAAACAGATGACAAAACCCTAGAATCTGGATTATTCTCAAAGCAGGTGTAAAGGCTCTTCCAAATCCACACTGCTGAATTCCTGAGTATCAGAAGCTCCACTTACTGTATCTTCTCCATTGACACAATCTGACACAATCACTAGTCTTATCTAAATAGCCCTGAATCAGATGAATTTGGTTAAAATTCACAATTTGAGAAGAACATGAAAAATACCCTAGCAGAAGTCAGTGCAAAAAGTAGCAACACTTCACTGTGAGTCCCTATCCCTTCTTGATCCAGGTCAGTGCAATTGTATACAATGAAATCCACACTACTATGCAACAATTTGTCCCGGATCCAAGCCTGTGTAAGCACAGAGCAGTCTCTGTAAAAATAACAGACTGCAATGAAAAATGATCAGGGTATGCAAGATTGGTTATAAAATTTATTAAGCTCTCCAAAGAGTTTGCAAAGTGATAGAATAGCTTGGGATCCCCTGGGATCTCTGCATCTTCACAAGATAACAAGTTTTGTGAGAACATAATTCTTCATAAGTTGGCCCATTTGTTCAAACTGATTATGAAAAATAGAAACTAAGTCACTGGTGTGATATGTACATATTAAGACAATTGAAAATCCACTTTCTTGGTCTATTGCAAAAGAATATTTTACGGCACTTAAAGACTATGTAACCATAGATGTACTGATTCTGAGTAATCGTTAATTAAGCAAAATTAATAATTCATATTATTCAAAATTAAAGTTAATAAGATATGGTATGGAGCTTCCTTAAAGGTAGAATGGTTGACATTAGCTGCAATTTGTGTTCCTAAAGAAATTTATAGAATTTATTAAATACAGAATTAAATTATCACATTTTAGTCTTAGTAGAACCAATATTCCCCAACTTTTCAGGCTTAATTAATTTTTTCCTTTTAGTCACTCTCTTCTTTCTTCCTGCCTACTTTCCTTGTGACATTTTTCTGTCAGGAACTACTTCAGACACTTTGTCTAGGTTGCTCAATCAGTACTGACCACTTTTCATGGTCTTTTTTAGGCTTCACACCCTCTCTTCATTTACAGCTCAGACCTAAAAGTGGCAATTCCAAACCACTTTTAAAATAAAGCCTAAGAAATTCTTCATTTCAAAAGCCAGATGAGAATAGTATTGACTGAAAATCATTATTATTTGAGAGCTGGCCTGTGGAGTTGTGCAATAAAAAGACAGTTTCAAATCATCTGGCATTTTATAGCACAAAGGATAGCATAAGCTTAACATTCAGTAAGTCAAAGAGGTCAAATGTTGAGTGAAAATAAAAATTCACGTCTTGAACCTAACTGTCAGATGATGATTAGGTCATGCTGATTGGGAACATAATGGAACATGTTCTTCCAACCTGTGCTCTTCAGATAATTAAAGATAGTTTTGGCTTCCAGCTCATCAGACCAAAACCTTTTATGAGGGCGATTTTAAGGTGGTTTTTTTTAAGAGAAATAAAGTAACACAGTTACAGGGAGAAAAAAAAAACACAAACTTTTTTTATTAAACATTTAGCATTTATTTAACATTCTAGGTATTTTAATATTTAGCACTAGGCATCTGATAAGCTTTCTTGTCTCCAGGTTTTACTGACAAACAACAACACATAACTCACAGGAGCAAAGCCTTTTTGGAAGAGACTGAATCCTGTTATTTTTAAAGTAAATTATACGATCAAAGAAAATTATGTGGGTGGGGATTTGCAGTCTTCCATCATGAGGGACTTTAGGACTGTTCTACCAGAGGAAGCATTATTTGTGGAACGGGTATATGAGGCAGAGCCTAGAAGCAATTTCAACAGTTTGTCGTAGCCATTTTCTTCTGCCTCCTACCTGATCTCATATTAATATGATTTTAGGAATGCAGCAGTTGCTTTATTGCATCAAACTCATATTTCATGTAATACAAGAGGTTTGATATAACAATCACTAGGTGTTCCAGAAAAGCAGAGGAAAACTCCATACATAATTATCCCCTACTCCAAATTCAATATTAATGTTTAATAGCTGAAGAAGTGTTGACATCCTTAAATATTTTTGTCTCAATTCAATACTCCTTTTATTAGTATTACATCCCAGAATATTCTCAGTCTCCAAATACATGTTCAAATTATCTCCAGATTTTAAGGTAGTTTCACGATGAGGAGTTTCAATTTCTTTTTTTTTTTTCTCTTATGATTCTTTATCTTCTGGGAACATTTTTCATATCCACAGGTCATTTTATATAACATTTTAATCTCTATAGATTCTAAAAGACATATAATAGTCCTACCAACAGGAGAACACTATACTGTTTATCTAGTTACCTTTGAGAATTTTTGCTGCAGAACACATCCCAAGTAAAATAACTTGTCTAAGGAACAACGGAAAGTCAAAGATAAGGCATGTCCATACCATGTATTAATCACCATTTTCCCACATGTGCATGGTGATAAAGTTTTTGGTGCCTCTTGTTCCGACGTATTTTATTTTTTAAATATATTTCACTCTCCTGAGCTGCAACCAGACTAACAGAAAAGCCCCAGAAGAGTTTTCAGTCATGCTAATCAATAGTACACCTAGGATGAAGTAAGGATAAAATTTAATCAAAATACTGACACAGAGATATTTGTACTCCATTTAACCAGAAGTTTGTGCTGACAAACTAGTAAGATTAAATAAGGTTCACCAACATTTGTATTACTTCCATCATATTCCAAAATTTAAGTTTTCATCAGGAATTGGTAGCCAAATAGAAGTGTATTAAACTCAAAAAATACTCAGAATACATTCATTTCAGTATTTCAGTCTCACTGCCAGCTCGGAACTTGAACAGTGCAGTTCATATTTAAATGCCAAAGTTCCTTACCAAACATTTGAAGAATCTATATTCATAGCTACCTTGTTTGCTTGTTCATTCAGCCAGAGATCCAAACTAACAGCATGTTATCTGTTCATCCATCTCAGACCACACATATTTTGAACAATTTTTCCAAATATCTCAAAAGAACTTCCCTGTTGCACCTCATGTTGACTGACCATTATTGTACCACTCTGAACTGCCACTGTCTCTGAACTGAGACTCTATCTAGATCTTTTTTTATACCTTCCTATCAGGTAGTTGAAGAGAACAATATCTCCTCTAGTCACTTATGAAGCAAAAAAAGGTACTGCTATTTAGAGATGAAGTGCCTGTCTTGGCTCTTTTCAGTATACAAAAAATAAGTTAAATCAGAGAAAAACATCATATGCACTGGCAAAGATCCAAGAATAATAAAAGGAAAAATCCTTCATAGGAACTATACACATCTCCATAGCAGGGTAACCAGGATCTTTGAAAGCCACATTAGAACTCTTAATGTTAACATTACTATAGATCACAAAAAACAAGGGCGGGGGGGGAGAGTATGTTAACAGAATTGGAAAGAAACTTCAATTATTACTGTTAAATCTGGAAAAATTTAGACTTTTTTTGTCAGTATAATCTTCCTAAATATACTTGGATAGAATTCAACCAATATTGGTTCTACTTTCTTTCTTCATTACATTGATTCTTAAATAATACTTTTTTTCTGTCATCCAAATGACTGGATGTAACCTGATAGTACCATGTTCTTAATCTATGCATTTTTCTTCTACTGCTTAGAAATTGATTCCTGCTTTTCAGTAGCAGACCAACAATATTGTCAATTATAATAAGCTTTAGTAAAGACTAGACATATGGTAGTACACAAATCTTCCCAACCTACTTGCAATACTTGAGTAATTAGCTTTTCATGCTTCAGCAGCTTTGCCAACAGTTTGTCAACATTCTTGTAATCATTACTACTCTTGATTTATTTTGCAGAAATTATTTATGATCAAAGATTTATTTTTCTTCCTTCACATTTTGCAATGCACACACACTGTGTAGTACAACAGACCCTGAATATCTTCATGGTCTGTTCAGGATTCACAAGTAGGCATCCTTTGTGACCAACAGAGAGGTCTCATTTCACAGCTGATCTGTGAGCTTGCACACTCACAGGGCCAGCACAACAGCAACAACTTGCACTCAAAAATGTTGGTACCATTGGGTGACCACCTTTTATATTCCATAATCCAAGCCTGAAGTCTTGGAAATCCAGGAAAAGGAAAAAGAAAATGAAAAGGAAAAGGAAAACTACCTTTCATCTTGAAGTATGTATTAGGCCTAACAGGATGATCTGGGTTTAAATTCTGCAGTCTGACTCTGTAAATGCACATGGAGTGCTACGGGATGTAACAGGGGAAGGCAAAGGCACTCCAAAGGGAATTATAAGGTCCTATTCTCATTTACGTGAGCACCACTATATTTTTCATTACAGAATCAGTATAAATAAAATATATAAAATACAGAACTGTATTTAAAAAGCACAGGAAGCAAGGAATAGATATGAGATCTAGTCAGTTTGCCAGATGAGTTGCCTTACCACTAGAGAACATCACCCAATTTTCCCAAAAACTCTTGTACTCTTCAAGCGGCTGGTGATCTGGTTTTAACAGGAAAAGCATGACATTACTCCCACTAGCTTTGTCTGTATCCTGATGCATAGAACATCCTCTTTGAAGACAAAATATCTGACTCAACAGAGATAGAAGCTCAGTCCTCACATCAGAAGCAAGAGACCTATTTTATAAAACACAGACACTGTCAGACACCTGCTCTAACACCTGCTGTTTGGAAGAATGGCTGCAGACACCAACTGCATCCTAAAGAATAATACAGACACACAGAGCAAGCAGTAGGCCAGGAATCTTGATGCCATATAGACCTGGACTGCAAGTCAGCACCTACATGTGGGAAAGTTATTTAATTTCAGCATTTTTCATCACTGTGCCTAATCATATTCATTCAGGATTCTCTCTTCCACTCTCACATTTTTCCCCTGTATCCTTTCCTGTACTACAAAGAAGTCACCTTTCAAGGTAGTGGTGGGAAGGACCATTGGATTGTACCAGAGGCTGGAGAACGATTACACTCCTCTATCCATCTTTAAGAGAAGTCACTATCAGTCACTATGTTTTAACCTAGTTTAAACCTAAACCAGTCTTATTCTTGGTAGTATTAAAGTGCTTAAGGTATTTTGTGAATACTTAATATAAGTGTGTTCTAGTTACCTAAAGGCTGGGGTTTTTTTATCAAAATATTGAACACAGTGGGCTAGTTTGAAGATTTAAATTATATTTGTCAGTTAGTTTGCTCAAGGATGAAATATGTGCAGCACTTCAACATGAAAAATTAGAATTATTTTGTTTTCTACTCTTCTGTAATTTTCTATCTCTTCCCTTAAATAAATAGTTTCATCTATCTCTTCCCTTAAATATATCATCAATATTTCTCTGTGTAACATTTCTAAACACCAGCAGATCCCTCAATAATTGCAAAAAGCCAAACAGTTAACATTTCAGAATGCTTCAAACTACAAAACTTTTTCACAGCAAGGCCACTGACTGTGATATGCAAATGCCATGCAAAAATCATTTTAAATGCTTCCAAACAGTAAATGAAATATTTTACTCAGGTGGTATTTGATCGAGATACTTATAGATACCACAATATGAATTGATGCCTTTAATGCCTCATTTGTGCCTTTAAGTTATACTGGGTAAGAAAAAACACAGCCTGTAATATACCATCTACACAGATATGGCACAATTCTTACACGTATGTTCCATAATGCACAGCAGCTTCCATGGGGTTGGTGAAGACAGAATGAAAAATGGGAGTTAAAATGAACAATACATCAGTCCTCTAGCGTAAGTATGGTAGTGATGGTTTGAGTCAAGGTGAAGTCAGGAGGTGAGGAAAGGGAAATACAGACACTAGGTCTTTAATAAAACATTTGACTTGTTTGCTGCAGTTTCAACCTTTCTACTTGCACATTTAAGCAAGTTATGCTATCTACAAGATGTGACAAACTCTGCAAGTGCAGAACAGCAAGACATGTCCAACCTAACTTACATAACACTGAAAGGCTGTTAGAAACCTTTTCCATCCAACAGTAAATATCTTATTGTATTTAAAGAATTCATTAAATAGAAGTGACACAATAAAATTGTTGTAGAAACTTATGGAAAAATTATATTACTCACAAAACCTGAAATTAATAAAACTACACAGATCATATTTTAATATAAAGGGCATTCAATTATAGATTGGATGGTAGGCAGATGGTAACATGGACTACCAGCCCTGATAAATTGACCATAACTTCAAAATATCCATATACTTCTTCAATCAAATTGTATTTCAGAGTAACTATACCTCCTGATTATAATCCTTACCCCCAAGGCACAATTTGGTAGTGAACACACACTGAAGTTTCAAGAATTTCTGTACTTCACACATAAACATTAAGTATAAGACATCATAGCAAAACATTAAATATAATACATCATAGCAAAATAAAACACAATTATGTTATTCTAAAGTGTGAAGCATGTACTGCAAAGCAATAGGCTTTTAATAAAAAACAGGTTGAAATCACAAATTTCAAAATTTGCAGCCTTTTGATTAAAGTTATTAAAAATCAAGATTAAAATATAAACATATTTTTAAAACTGAACAGGAAAGTTAAGGACTTTTCTCAGCATTTGTCTGTGAGTACTAAGTGATGTTCAAAATATCTTCCAAGTAAACTGTAATTACCTTCTGCACTAAAAACACATTGTAAGCTGGCAGAAAGGGAATTTATATGTTGGTGAAGTGGGCCATGCAAAGGTTGCTTGAGTCCTTCCCTACTGTCCCTACTTCTCAGAGAGAACAATTGCTTTTCCACTCTGTATGTGCCTGCCTATCACCATCTTCTGCCGCAGGCACCAAAATAACTCAACGTCCCTCCTTTTCTAGGAGTTCTCAAAATTTTGAACACAAATGTTCTTACTTGCTCATTTATTCGGTGAAGAGCTAATAGTGAGACAAGCCACACAACACTGGTCTCTCATGACTGAATGGCAGGCCCCTTTTGCTGACTCCATTTTCATTCCAACAAGTACACAATATTCAACAGGTCAGATTTCACTTTTTTGCCTAGATAAAAATGTTCTAGCATAGTATGCTGATACATAAGTTCATCCAACTATTTTACACTGCATGGTGCCTAAAGGGAATTTAGGTAGTCAAATGATCAATTTTGATACTGCAAAGCAGCAAAATGGCACCTTTACAGTGGACTCAAAGCTCTCAGTTGGTAGTCAAAGCAATCAGTATTTCAAACTGCACCTAAACATAAACAGAACTGAAAAGTGTATGAAATTTTAAGCATACCTGTTTTGGACTAGTTACCTGGCTGCTAGATATTGACTGAGTAACACAGCCTCAATGCACTTTATAACAAGACAAGTAAAAAATCAAAGGTCTTGGATTTCAGTCTCATAGCAAAAATGCTTTTTTTTTCTTTTAATACACCTCCACAATCTATACATTACTGGCAAGTAATTGTCACTCTTCAGAATATTCTAATGTCACTATTACTTAATATAAACTACCAGTGATTCTCTGAGTACTTGACACTAACAGGAATAGCTCAAGAAATAGATTAAGCTTTAACTAACACATTTTCTGTTTTAATTTAGTTTGCTTAATATATAAAATATCTCCACTATTCCTTGAATACAGTGCTTAATAGATATGTTATACTCAAGCAGATAGTCTATATATAGATTACTACATAATTGTATAAATAAACATTTATGCATTTACACATTTACTTAAAAATAACATTTGAATAAAACACCACAACTTTTAAGACGATATATTGAACACTGAATCCACTGCCAGGAAGACTCCCTGTGTATGCATCATGTTACGAATGAACAAGCCTAGTTTAGAGCAGTTCAGAGCTGCCATATATCAGAACCACAGCCAAGGTATCTTTCATATAGGACTACCACTGAGATCACCTGCAGAGAAATACACTTTATCTGCACTTTCACAACATGTTTGCACTTATCACTACTCAAATACAGGAGGGAAGGAAGGAGTTACCTGTACTCTATTGACTTGTTGACTTTGTCAAATGCAGCTTAACTTCAGTGTAGTTCAGCTATAACGTTCAATACTTTATTGACTCTAATTGCAGTCATTCCATGCTCCCAAAAAGGCAGTTTATGTAACATCACAGGTAGCTGAATGTTCTCCATGACAAAGTCTAGCCATTTCAATCTAAATTACGTGAGCTTTAAAGCCTGAATATTTTTTACTTTATGAATATATATGTCTTTGCAGATACCACAGACAAACAATCTTGCTTTTTTAATATGGAGTTGAGTGTCTTATATTTTAAAAAAAGCTTGACAGGGTACCTTAGACACAGAAAAAATATATGTGATATCCCAGGTAGCACATACAGCAATAGCACCCAGAGGGAAAATAATTACATATACTTGCTTCTTAAATGCCTAGACAGATCTACAGCATGCAGTAGAGGCAACTTCAGTCCATAATAAACCTATGTCATTATTCACAAGCCTTTAAGAAGATTTTTAAGTTCATATTCCTGAAATTTTTACTTCACCAAACTACAGCCATTCATCTCTTTAAAGATCTTTCCTCCCCTGTAAACCCCACCACCCCAAACCTGCAAGTCATTTCTCACTGCTTGCTGAATCGAGTTCTGTACCAAGGGAATATGGCTACTAGCAGATCACAAATGTCACTTTATGAGAATTTATGAGGTTTCAAACAATTTCTCTTGTTAGAGGCTGCAGAAACTTAAAACTTCTTTTCCTGAATCTTTCTATGAGATACAGGTATTAGTAAGGTACCTTTTTTTAGTATCTAAACAAAGACTTGTGCACCCTCAAAGCTCATTCATTTTACCCTAAATGAGTAAACTAGTTGGTCTAATACATGATCTCATCCCCTCCTATAACCCCCATATTGCTCATCCTTAAGTACTGATGTACTACAGTGTCAAAGACTAACAGACCAAACTGCTTCTGTTTTGGATATGGGGGAGCTTCCACACTATGAACAACATTCATTTAAATGGATGTGGAACAATGAACTGAATCATAATTAAGATTCTCAAAATTTCAAGGATTAATAACACAGACTTATCAAACTCCTCAATTAATTCTAAGACCTAAGGCTGAAGACTCTGGATGATACCTTAAAGCAAGCTCTCTGTATGACCTGCTGAAGAAAAATTGCATTAGGAATCTGAGGTGTTAGAGTGGAAGATTAAATATTTCTATTAGCTATATTTGTTTATGTTGCATTTTCACTTAGAACTGAACAGTAACATTTTGTATTTCTATTAAGCACTGACCAATCATTATTTTATTTAGACTGTCACATAAGAAAAGATCACCCTTGGTTGACAAGCTTCAGTGTAAGACACACGAGAAAGATGAAAGAGGAAGAGAAAAAGAGAAGCAGAGAGCAGGGAACAGAGAGAGAGAGAGAAGTAGGAGCGAGTGACAGTGAGAGAAAGGCAAAGAGAAGGCAAGAGAAGACAAGAGAAGGAACCTTTGTCCTTGTAGACAGGGGTAGGAATGTCCCTGATCTTGGAGAAAGTACTTATCTCCAAGCGGGAACCAATTTTTACTTTTGAAGGGCTTAGTAACACAAATGACCAAAATTGTCTCAGCCAGGAGAACAACGGATGTTCCAAATTGGAAGCTTCATGAGAAAATTTAATTCAGAGTTGTGTAACTTACTTTGTTCTCCCTGTTGATATCAACATTTAAAGAAGCTCTTAAACTTGCATAAGAGTACCTTGACAAAAGCTTGACAAAAGTGCCCTGTATCTGACAGAGTCCAGCAGAATAGAAAGCTTGATGTAAGCAGCAATAGCTTTTCAGGCATTAGTGTAAGAAAATAAGTTGTAAGGCTAAAATCTAATAGCTTTCTAGAAAATATAACAGAAGTCAAAGCATGAAAGGTAAAATCCTCTTGAGTTTGACTTCCAGTGTGAGCATAACAGACAGACTGTCTTCACCTGTTACCTCCATGCCAAACACGAAAACACCATAGTGGAGCAGTGCCTGGAAGACTCCAAGACCACTGCTGTTGCATTTAAGCCTGAATCTTTCTCCTCTGTGAAAGAAAATTATACCTTTTTCAAAATTCTAAGCCTAACTAAATTTGTCTATAAGCTAAGGCTTCCCCTATTCATGAAAAGAGATCACATCAGGTGGTCAGATACAGAAACTCAGCAGGCTTCCAAAATCTTGAAACAGCATCCAAGGTTTCAGGGGTGTAAACAGTAAATCAAGTTCCACAACTCCTCACGATGCCCATTAGGATATAAATATTTTTTTAAAAATAGAGCTGTAGCTTTTTCACCTAATTAAAAAGGACTAAATTCTAATAAAAGGCTTTAAAAAAGCAAGTATCTGGAGTTCATTTGACCTTAAGGACATTCTTTAAAAATGTCCACAGAGACCTCCACTCATCAAGTAACTTTATATATGTTCCGTATGCTGCAGAGAGTTTAGGGAAAGGCTCCACAAACACTGCCTCTCCCAACTTTCAACTCTTTCATCAAACCTCTACAAGCCAAAAATTTAAGCATGTTGAAAAGTCATTTGAATTGTGCTAGCCCATTTGCCACATGTACCAAAAGAACCCTCCGCAGTACACAAAACCTCAACATTAACCTCCGGGTCATGCATAATTGCAATTCATATACTCCAAAGGGTAAGAGGATTTCCCAACAACAGTTGTTTGTCGTGTCTGATGCTATTGAGGCCAAGAATCTTCTGTTGGCTCAGTTCTAGATCACAATGTACAAGAAAATCTCAAAGGAAAACAGCTACAGTATACTTTGTTCATTGAAGATCAGTAACAAGATTGCCAAATTCCTTTCAAATATAACTACTCAAATCTAGTGAGGTAGTAAGCATGAACCACACCTATTCTCTGAAGTTAATGGAGATCACAAACACAGCTGCTCCACAACAAGATTTGTTTTTTCTCATGCTACACAAATGCAACACAACATTTCCATTTTACAACACAAAATCAGGTTTCCAAAAATTCTGATCATATCCTGTGCCCTTGGAGATTAGAGAAAAGAACTGGAGAAACCAAAGAAATTTTCCCATTTTTCCTCAGAAAGCTTCATGACGTGTGGCAACCTACCCCCTATTAAAAATCAGAGTGTTTACAAAGAATCTATCAGATTTTAAATACCCTCCCTACCCTGTAAAAAACTATGAACGGAAGATTCTAGTGGGAAACAAGGGAAAAAGAAAAATATGGAAATAACCAGGAAAAGTTATCTACTGGTGATGTGTGGCCTAAAAGATTTGGTTTACATTCCAGTTCTTGAAAATTTGGATGCCTTATGTCTGGTCTTGTATTTATAATACAGAAAATTTCAATTTTAAGACATCATTGCTTGTCATTAAGTACTATCTTTGCATTACAAATACAATGATTCTGATTTCTTGGGCTAATTTATTTTTCAGAAAGATAAAAATTAAATCTGTTGGAAAAAACCTAATCAGTAAACTTCACACAGCAACATTAGAAAATCTTCTCTTTCTGCCATTGTGAGTTCCTAGGCATGTTGTTCTCGTTACATCAAAGCTGCCATGCTCCTCTCTTCCCTGACACTGTAAGTCTACAATGTATAGTATATTTTACAGACCTCAATTTCCTGACATGTATGCAGAATTTTCTGCCCTGTCTAGACAGATGAAATTAAATTATTATAGGATGAAGACTATCATTTTGACACTGTTCCACTATGAGAAGAACAAGTGTTTCCTGCTCTAATCTCCCCTTGGGTTTACAAAAGTCACAATCATACTTACTTCTTGAATGCATTTCAAAATGAGAACTAGAAATATGCTTCCTTGTCCTTTCATAACAACAACCTTTAACTAATGTCCCTAAACCATAACTACAGCTGCAAGCAGTATTTTACTGATGCAACATCTTCAGAGAAAAGCCGAGTTATAAAGCAAATTAAAACCATGTCTCTCTAACTCTCAGTGAATACAGCTATGTAATATAGTGGCTACAGAACACATTGGGAGTTGGTTTCTATTACCAGTTTTGCCACTGAAAACTTTAGTTCTATTTCTTTGTATGTTGTATAAACTTTCTGTGCCTGCAGTACTTGTAGCAAGATAGAGACAAAATATACCCAATGTCTAGTACTAAAATATTACTTTCTAAGATTTCAGTTACTGTCAACTCCACCAAGTGGTATATGAATTGTGAATTTTGTCACTCTTCCACATCTAATAAGGCTTCAGAAATACATTGCTGAAACAAACCAAACAGCTTCAGTACAGAGTATTGATCCATATTTGCCCAGAAGGATTTAAATACATGCTTTTCATCTCTTAGGAACTAGTTCAAATTCCACATGACTTGAGGAGATGGAGGGAGTAGGCATTTTTACATTTCTTACTCAACCTGTTCTCCTGTGAATTCTTGAATACTAATTTGGTCCAGAGAACAGAAGGAAGCATGATTTTCAGCCATGGAGACTAGTCTAGTCTAGTCTTTCAACACAAGAAGCATATCGTAACTTCCTCAATGTTTTTTCTCATTGCTATTCTTTCTTTGCCCTTCTATCTAAACAGTATTGGTCTCAATTAATAATTATTTAATCCACTACTCAATTGTATGAGTTCTTTCCTCATGACCTCATGACTTTTTTCCTAACAGTATCAGGGTATCAGGCAAGCAAGTAAAGCACCTAAATTGAGGGCAGTTAATCTGGCTATTTAGATAAGAGCAAGTCTCCTTCAGAAGACAAATCAGAGTGCCTCAAACTGGTACTCTGAAGTTCCGTATGAAACAAAATAACTGTTTATGATCAACAGAACATGCCTGATGTTAACTGGTATAGATACTTACCCCAGCACTTCGTGTCTCAGTAGCTTGGCTTTCTGTGGTAGGTTTCTTTTTTTTTTTTTTTTTTAATTATGCTTTTGAAATGCTCTATTGAGTTGTTAGAGAAATATAACATTAAGAAACTTATAGCATAAGAGAAACTTTCCTGTTTCTTCACAAATATGAAAATCCTTAAGTGAGATGGGGGGGCTACTGTGTAACTCTACATATTTTAAAGCAGAAAAACACCACAGTAATAAGGAAATGCGGATTTTGGAGTTAATATCTAAAAGCCTGATGGAAGTCTGCTCAGACAGAAAAAAAAAAGAAACAGAAAAGACCAGATCTTGGTATTTTTTTCACAAATGCTATTTAGCACTGAAAGACAGCAGAATGATGAATTTTATTTGTTCATACTAAATTTTGCTGCTATAGTGTAATTCTTCATATGTAACCTATTGCATATCATTTCAACTAAATAAAAAAACCCTCACTCAGAGGAAGCCAAATTACAGTAATTTTATCACCAGAGTGAAGTTTTAGGGCCATTGAAGAAAAATGAAAGCAGTTAGTAACCTGGAAGATGTTGGTTTGAAAAAAAGTATTTCTACACTTAAATGTATCATAAAATAATACATAATTGCACTTGAACTAAACAGTCATGTAAACAGCAGTTGTTTACCGTTTGGAAGCGAGTCTACACACAAAATGGAACATAATAATGTTCTTCCCTTTTTGATAGGGAACAGTTAATCACGGATTACAGGACAAATAGGGATAACAGAGAGCATCCATTTATAATAGAGGTTGATTTTGGATCCAAGCTTGTTTTATCTGGCATATCAGCAATACTACAGGAAACCACACTCAGATTAGAATGCAGAGAGTTGAAAGATTCACAAGGTTATCAGATTTCCCATGCGGCATGTTGTTGCTCTGGGCAGCATTTTAAGACTGGTAACAAAATCCAGATGCAAATGTAGGGCATTATTTTTTAACCTTTATTTAAATTTATAACTTCCTCTTTATGTTGTTCAAATATCAAGTTTGCAAGACTTTTTTATCAAAGCCAAAAAAAGTAGGTTGTGACCTGATTTAGAAGGCCACTAGACTTCTACATCCTTCATGCATTACTTGTCCTTCTAGGGTCTGACTCTGCAAACACCAAGCATTCCTCTAACAATAATTGGGTGCTTACTGAATATCCCATACTGAGCACAGAAGCATTTGTAGAACAAGAACACTGGAAGTGTAGTAGTCTTAAATAAAGAACAGTGAATCTAACTATTTACACAACTCTTTCTGTGGCCAATTTCACCACTCTCTCCATACCACCAAGGCTTGCCTTAACACAAATATCATCTTTTAAAACCACATACTTGCCATGTTATTTTTCTAGTCAACTAATACATGTGGAGCTAATAATCCATATTCACAAAGACTGCAATAACAAAATATATGTGAAGTATACATATCTGTGCATGATGGCTTTGCTTAAAAAACATCAGCCAGTAGAGTTTTCTGGAATATTGTGCTGGAATACTCATATTTGGGAAAGAAACCTGACCACAGACTCTCTGTGTTTGGGTCAGATGATTCAAGTAGATCAACTACAAATTTTAAGGAAAACAAATAATCCCGCATCACACATTTCAATTTATTGAATGCAACAATAGACCATTGAGCACCTGACTTCAGAAATGTTGCTATTTTTAAAAAGCACATTCTGACAAGAGAGCCTTTTCCTTTGCAAAAAAAACCAAAAAACAAAACAAAACAAAACAAACAAACAAACAAACAAAAAAAAACCAAAAAACACAACAACAACATAAAAACTGTCACTTTCGACAAAGACACAGGTTGGTGCAAAATTAATATTTTTCTCAGACAACAACATATTTTCAAGGGAAGAACTACTTCCGTTTCCAGGCCTATTAAAATAATACTGTTGAGCCTTTTTTTATCAGGCTGAAGACTGAACCACAAAAAAATTTTTCAAGGTGTGTGCATCTTGTCTTTCCCTTTCAGGTCTTGTATCAAATAAACTGTGAGATCCAAAGGGTAAGTTCACCTGTGGGTGAATGTACTAGATTGAATAATGTTAACAGAATAATAAAATTAATTCAGTATTCCTTTATACATCCACTATATCAAAAGCACAATGCACTTATCTAAATAGCATTGTACAAGCCTCATTTATGAATGCGGAAGGAACAGCTTAGCTCACCTTTCATGTACACATCTATTTTAGAAAGACATAAGTAATTCCAATTTAATGGAAGTTATGCAGAAACATTCCACAGAGAATGAACACAAAAAGACTTCTTACAAGGGTGGGATATTTGATATAGATCTGTCTCTATTCAAGAAAGTTCTGAAGAGTACTATTTTAAAAAGCAAAGTACCTCAGAATGGCTACAATCTCATTTGTTTCTCCTTACAGTCTATATTGGTCATGTCTAAGGGCCCTCTGTCTGCTTTAAACTACATGGTTTATATCTCAGTCCTATGCCCATAATCTAGTATCAAAAACACAGATTCACTCAACATTATACCCAAATTCTGAAAGTCCTAGATAATTAATTCAGTTAGAATTTTAATGCAGTTCCGTAACATGCAGTAATTCTAAACATTATATATGTTGTATCTTAGAGCAACATATGTTGTGATGAAACCAAAGTCCTCCAATGTATAGCACTACACACTGGGGACAAAATATTCTCTAACAACACTAACTAGAGTTAAAATAAGTTAAAATTTAAGGATTTGTTTTAGAACAAAGCTGAAAAGATATTTGGGAGGAAAACAGCTTGTGTGTGCTTGCCAATTTAAAAAAAAAAAATAAAGCAAATACACTCACTCACTTTCAGGCTAATTATATTTCCTAGTGGAAACTAAGGCTGACAAATATCACATCTTAAAATCTCCTTAGGTCCAATAACACTAAATACACTCTTACACATTAAATCCACCATAAAATCTAAAATAAGATGTTAGATACAATTAGCTTTGCTAATAAAAATTAAACTAAATTATTTTAGAATAAGCCTCTAAAACCTTGCGCTTACTTCTTAAAATACTTTATCCAAGAAAGGCTGAATCTTTTGCTTAAGTTTCTTTGCATAAAAATTACAGGAATTATTTGTACATAAAGAATTACATACCTATTTCGAATTACCCCTCATCAGGTTTTTCAAAAAACATAGACACACTCATAAGTGCATATGTAGGAATGATTAATGTTTATGAAACAGAACAGTGGGATTCCAGAAGTACCATCTGACGACATGTCAATATTTTGCTCCTCACAGACTGAGAACAGCTGTTTCTTCATCCCAGCTGATACAGTGAAAACATCTTAACTTCGACGCAGAAAATTTTAATTCCTAACAAAAGAGACTTTGGATATGTATATGTAATTTTAAAGAGCTTCCCCTTGCATACCATTTCCACAACTAGTTTATCTTAAAAGCTAGTTGGTTTTGTTTACTGCTAAGGTACCTTTACAGTGTGGAGGAAGCTGATACAAATATAGAAACAAAGCCTCATTTAAACAGGAAACAACACTAAATGCTTCTTAATAGCTCTCTGTAGAAACTCACTCCCTAGTTTTCAACTATAGCTTTTACTTCAGTTTAACAATTCATTCTGACACCCCTGGGACCCTCTCATCCCTCATGTTCTTCCAGACATTGTAGAAATAAACAGCTTACACACAAATATGGTAAGCAGAACATTAAGACAGAACAAAATGTTATGTTCTACATTGTATGCTCCCTCTGTAATGACTTGGAATTCAAGTCTTGCCACGAGGAAGCCAGTAAGAATTTCACTGTAGCTAACTTTGACACTTAAATGAATACATATCATACAATCTTTGTCAGATAAAGAAAAATCAGGTAGTGAATGAAAGAAAATTATTTTGTTGGACTCTCTGTGGATTTGATTTAGCAGGGAATCCATAAGTTCAGTTTCACTTCTAGAAAATAATTACACAGGAACTGTCATACTGTAGAAAGATGCTACATTTTTAAACTAATTCCGGAAGTGATTTAAAGGTCTGCTGTGCAGAATAGAATGGCTTTTTAACATGAAATTTAATAATTACTTGATTTTATGAAACAGACTGAGGAGACTAATTTCATCTCATTCTAGATTGTCCTAATAATATTGGCTCACTTTGAAACCAAATGTTATACTACAAAAATACTTAGATCAATTAATGGATCAGTTCATCAATGGATTTTCAGTTAATTGGAAGTATTTATTTTCTTTCAGCCAAAATTCCTTCTAATTTCTGGAAACAACTTTATTCTATGGGACAAAAAGAGTATAAGAGTGCCCTTCATGAACCATGTTTGAAGTGATGCACCTGAGCAGTATAAAGGCTCCCACAGTCACATTTGACCCTAGGGGTATGTCAAGTAATTTTAGGCACACACTGCTCAGCCACTGAGCTTCTTTAGCACAAAACTGATAGCCCATGCAACACTTACTGTGAAGAAAACTCTCTGTTGTCATAACAGCAACATCAGGCCTGCTCAGCCTGGAGAACAGAAGGTTGTGTGGAGACCTCATAGCAGCCTTACAGTGTCTGAAGAAGGCCTACAAGGAAGCCAGGGGGACTCTTCATCAGGAACTGTATTGATAGGACAAGGATTAATGGGTTGCAAGAGGGGAAATTTAAGTTAAATATACAGAAGGAATTCTTTACTGGGAAGGTGGTAAGGCACTGGAACAGCTTGCCCAGGGAAGTGGTGGATGCCCCATCCCTGGCAGTGTTCAAGGTCCATTTGGATGGAGAATCGAGGAACATGGTCCTCTGGCAGATATCCCTGCCCATGACAAAGGCATTGAAACTAGATGATCTCTAAGGTTGCTTCCAATCCAAACCATTCTGTATCTGTGATTCTATGAAATAAAGACTCAGCAGAGGAAGAGAGGTAGCAGTTAAAGACTATGTTACAGTAGGAGTTGTTTTCACTGTGCAACAACTTGTATCAAAGCCTTACTTTTCCTAACTTGTTCCAACTGCCTGTTCAGTGACATTTTCTATGCTGTGCTTCTTCGTGTTTCCAGGCATAAATCTTTCCATGAAAATATTCACAAATAAAATTAAGGAAAAATGAGACTGAGAATTTCTTGCATGAGAAATGTGCAAGCGGTTTGTTTCACAAATGCACAGAACTGAGGTGAACGGTTAAAAGCTCAGTCTAGATTTAAGCTATAACAGATTTCACCATTTTTGAAGCACACTGCCTACAAATTGTCCCATCTTCCACAGAGGGAAGAATCATAGAATCATAGACTCATAGAATCAGACAGGTTGGAAAGCACCTCTGAGATCATCAAGTCCAACCCTTGATCCACTACCACTGCAGTTACTAGACTATGGCACTCAGTGCCACATCCAGTCTCTTCTTAAATACCTCCAGGGACAGAGAATCCACCACCTCCCTGGGCAGCCCATTCCAGTGCCTGACCACCCTCTCTGTAAAGAATTTCTTCCTAATATCTAAACCTCCCCTGGCAGATCCACATGAAAAGTGATGGTCTATAAACGATTGTTTCTTCCTATGGAATTCCTGATGACAGATAGCAGCTTACAGTTGGATACAGCAGAACACTTTCTAGTTACTGGACCTTTAATAACCGAGTCATAAGAAATTGACTGCACCCTGTTTAACTGAATGTTGCATTTTCTCATGTTAAGTGAAGGAGAGAGGTTCTGCAGACCACTACTAGGATTACAACAAATTACTGAATAGCTTGCGATATAACTAATGGTCATATCTACCAATTCAATTTAAGACTAATTCCATCCCAGTCAGGCATATACCTTGTCAAAGCCTTTATGAATTTTTCCATAAATTGAGTTCTTTCCTCTTTTTCTGTGATATTGTAGTTTAAAAAACTCAGGCATATTCTCTTATGAGAACACAGGTCTGCTACAATAGCCCTTATTAATATGTCTAATACAAATTCTTTAACAGCTTGTCCATATAATAAAAAAATTTCGCTCTGGGTCTTGCCAATACAACATATTTATCCATGTCTTTACTAATTCCATGCTTTACTGTCTACAACTATATTAATTACTAAGAATATAGTGACAAGTTTACTGTGTGAGGCATTTTTAAATATTATCATCATATCTGCAGGCTTCCATTGCCCCTCTAATGAGGCTCTTCATATAACCTGTTCAACAATCAGTTATATACCGATACTACTTCATCAGCACTTTCACACTAAGTTCTTTACAACCTTCCATAAGTCTCAGATTCAAATACCTATTTCTCCTAGAGCTACTGAGCTGATACCACTCATTAGCCTTAAACAACCTATATCAAAGCCGGTTCCTCAAACATTTTCATGCGAACAACAAATCCTAGATCCAGAGATGATAACTTAATAAATCAGCATTTCTTTCCTCCTGTATCTGCTGCTTAGATCAAAACCTGAGCACATGAGCTGTCTGTGACATCTATAATGCTAAACACAATCAGAAATTACTGTGTACGTTTCATTTGCTCATCACCACAATTTTTCTCTTCAACTACTTTATTTCTGCCTATATGGCACTTCTATTTTAGTCCGAAAGAGCCCAGAATATAAAGACAAGGTTTCATATCAGCAAAGATAATTCTTGAAGCAAAAAGCTTCATTTCTTAGCAGTCATCTCACAGAAATTTTAAATATTTTTATTTTCATTCTTACACAGGCATAAATAGTCCTTCTCTCCCAAACCTTTCCCTCAAAAAGTACCTTATGTTCCTCAAGCAATGTTTTTTTAAGATGAACACTGACAAACTGTGCAAACTTGTGTATCTGCAAGCTACATGCTCAAAAGTCATGAATTACTAACATAATATATAGAGAGAGAGATAATAGAAAACACAGAAACACTGCACAAAAACTATACATGTCGTTTTACACTCTGTCCAAAGTAATGTACTAAGCCAAGCACTGATCTCTTTCTTACCAGTCGCACACATGCAATTTTATCATTTTGAATGATATTATGGGACTTCATCAAGGTGAAGGCAAAAAGCAGACCAGCAGAACAAGTAGTTACATAAGAACCTCTGAATCACGGAACACTTGAGTAGATATTTTTGAACAAACAGGTATTGTAAATGGAAGCAAAGTACTGCACAAACAACCACAGATGTGTGTTAACATCACAAAGAACCAATATATCAGAGCACAGCTGTATCCATTGATTCTTTTAGATATTATCATCTAAGAACGACAACCCAAAGTGAAATCATGAGACTAACAACCCTGACCAAAGATAAGGTCTACCTTTAATGAATATACAAATGATCCAGTCTAATAACTTGAGTTCCACTTTATCCTTCTGGGACAGTGTCTCATTTGCCCAAGAACTGACTCAAGCTCCCGACGAAGATGATAATGATTTGTTATTGTTGCTTTCCCCATCACTTTTATATGCCACAAAAGTTCTTTCACCAATTAAAGTATGAGCTTCAAAGTCAGTTTTAAATAACTCCTACTAATGTGGCAAGCAGGTTCATTGCATTTTACCCTCTAGTTAACAAGCTGTGAAGTTGATACAAGCATTTAACTATTAATTTTTCCGGCAAATGACTGTCTTGTTCTCTATGTCAAAGCTGCGGCGGGGAGAAGAAGCTGAAGCCGCATGCATAATCAATGATTATAAGGTATGCATGTAAAAGCTTCCCACCTACTCTGAATTTAGAAAATATTTGCCATATTTACTACGTAAGGATACCAAAAGTGACACTTGCACAGACCCTAAACCCACACAACAGACAACCTTAATATAATGGAACTAATTTAGAAGGTTGTGCCCGGCTGGAGAAAGATACTGTGCTTAAGTGAATAATTCATTGTGCATATTACAAATACATTTTTCAATTAAAGGTGTGGGGTTTTTTGCAATGGTGAAGAAAGCCTTTCTGTGTGAGGGCTCAATCATCTTTAAAAAGGAATGATTAATAGAAAATATTCTCCAATTGTACCAAAATCAAAAGTCAATGAGAAGCATAATCTGTTTTATGGCATGCACTACATATGGAAATTCTTATATTCACAATTGGGATTTTTCCACAACTGTCATAAAAGGTGACTAAAAAATTATGTGCAGGGATGAAACGGTATTGCGAATTGTTTTTTGAGGTAACATTAATTAATTCAGTATTGTCAATGAAGGCTCAAGGTTTAATAAACAAAATGCCCTTGTGATGGTTTGTAATCATCCCTTTGTTGACACTACAAAAATGCATGCATAATTCACACAGCGAAATTAGATATGCAACTTCACCACATCCAAATCACCAGCTCTGGGATTTGTACAAACATAAATGTTCTGTTCCTCCTGGTTTCATGTATCAAATACAAAAGCCCTGTACATTTTATTATGTTACTTTGCACTCTCTAAACTTTTTCTTATTAGGTAGAACTCTGTGGCTTTCAGAGGAATCCAGACTATTCATGTTGCTACCATTGCAGACAGGTTTTGAAAATGAACAAAATAGCTACCACTATTCACAAATATCACTAATCACAAAATAGTTATCACTGTAGCATAGTATTTTATCTTACATATTCAGAAACACAGCAATATGTAAAAATAATGCTATTTATTTTTTCCTTATCCCAGTCTAAGTTAGTCAGCAACAAATGTATAGCAATAGTTCTGCACTCCCAGTGCATGACTCCATGAAGGTTCATATATAATGTATTTCTTTGCAATAGAGGTTACCCAGACATTTCTGTGGAATGGGACTACAGGCTGTTGAGCAGGTAGCATAAAGAAAGTAACAAATTGCCACGTTCAGCACCTCCCATCAAAATCTAAAGGCAGCCTGAGTGAAAGTGGCACCAAAAACTCTCACAGTTCATCTGAGGAGCTGGGATATATGCAGAAAACCAAACCGAATCCTAAATAAACTCTTACTACCACTGTAAGTGTGCAGAAAAATAGTGCTTTTGATTTCTTTTTCTTGCACCTCTGAGCTCCTGATTGCCAATCCCCAGCTTTGCTCCATTTTCCTGTAGCAGTGGGAAATACACCACAGTATGTTTAGAGGTATTCATCATTCTGATTCTTTCTAATTGCCCTCAAAGAACACCCCCACTCATTGGGGTAGGTGAAAAATGACAAGATACAGTCATTTGCCATTAAAAATTTTTTTTATATAGCTATAAAAACAATTTTTAATACTAGTTTGTTCACTGTTAGGTAATTTTCTCTTTTATTACATCTTAAATCCATGAATTATGAAAGTAGTAGATACACATGTCAGTTGGGACAGAACAAGGCATTGTAATGGTATTTGGATAATCCACTCCGCAGGAATGTTCATTATTCTTCGTGAGGTTTCACAAGAGTTCCCTGGCATAATACCGCTACAGCTGCTTTACAGTCTAATGTTATTACAAGGTCTGATTCAAAGATAATGTCTGCTAGAGGAATCTGGCAGGGAGCAAGAGTCCTACAAAAATCCTTGTGACGCTAAGGTGTAACTAATGGACACTGAACTGCTGCAAAAACTGTGGGTAGCAACAGCTATTTGTTTTGAGTGTTGCAAGAATCCTGAGGGATCTTTGTTACTTGTCAGCATGAAAATCACTCAAATCCAAGTTATTTTTTCTGGAAATCTTATTATTTTTCCAATAAAAATAAATCATAAAAAAAAAGTCTAATCCTTATCCATGGTACAGAAATGGTCCAAAATCATTGCCATTTACTTCAGTAGCTCTTTTATCTACATTTTTGGATTGAAGAAAACATGGAAACTGCAGAAAATCAGGAACTGGGAATTGGCTATCAACAGTAGCTGATAAAAGAGAATAAATAACAGCCAGCTCATGAAATAGCTTCACTGGCAAAAATAAAGAATTCACTTTCCCATTTCAAACACATGGATGGAATAAACATAAAGTTTTACAAACATAACATATTGGTCTGCATTTTACATATGTAAGGAAGATTTGGTCTGTATTATTGTCACTGTAGCCCAAGTGTGTGACATAATGACCTCTCATACTCTAGACAGAACTCTTACTCAGGAGAAAAATATCCAGTAATTAAGGAGTTATGAAAAAAGTTGGGAAAGGAAAGGAGATAATCAAGCATGCAAGCCTGATTCACATTTGCTTGTATTTGTGTCCTATCACCGTTCCTGAGCTATAAATATAAGGAGTCTGGACTTCCAGAGGTGGGGGGGGGCGAAGAGAAGAAAAGAAAAAGCAATCCTGCACCAGGAATTCATGCTGCCTCTTATTCCAAAATACTATAATCTCAAAAAACTGTCAGTCCTAGTAGCTGGATAAGAAATTAGAACATGTGTGGGCGGATTCCTTCCTCCAGCCTGAATTAATTAAAAATGATTGTTTGTTGTATTATTTTAAAGCGGATTTCTGGAACAGGTTAAAGAGCCCCTGTTCTGACTTTAGTATTTCAAGACTAATAAGAATGACTCATATGAAAAACTTGGAGGAAAAATTAATAATAAGGGTGTTAAACATAAAGTGCATCTTATCATCTTATGTTCTTAATTGTTGCTTGATAAAATTCACACATTCTTTTACAAGACCTGCCTCATTCAGTTTGGCTGTGGTTTATTTCTAGTTAAAGCATATACACAAAAAACTCACATATTCATGTCTCCAGTCAGTCTGGGCAATTGTATCTATTTCTAATACCTTAGGCTGGCCCTTAATTACTATGTTTTCCTTTCTCATATTCGAAACCTGAAACATATATTAATGTCCTCTGCTTTCATTTTCTCACCCAGTTATCAAACTATTAGAAAGCATTGTTACCTGTCATAAAATCCTGAAACTTGACTAAAGAAGTAATTTTAAAAATAAAAAAAATACACCCAATTTTATACATTGTAAGATGCCTATCCTCCACAATGGGTGTATTCACCTTCATATTCTTGAATGCAGAGTCCTACACATGTTGACTTACACAGACTGAATGGATTAGATAATGGCTAAATTCTACCTTTCTTCTGACAGAAGATAAAATACTTTGGGAGTCTTCTCTCAAAGAGACATTGATTTTCAATAATTTTATCCTAATGATTGTTACATTGCTTTATTGTATCTTGAAGATTTTAACATTGTTTTCATATTTGTTGCTATTAGACAACAGATTCAAAATTTATTTAGGTTAAGAACCTTACTTCAAAGAGGTTCCTATGAAGAAATAGGAAACTTGACTTTTGCTTTACCAGATTTCATTAACGAAGCATTTTTTGTCTGAGGAAACAGAGAATCTAAGTCTACATAACAATCTTCATTCTTAGTATCTGAAATATTAAAATTATGTATTCTCTCTTGACTTTTCAGAGTACAGTGTACAATATGCACACATGCTTGTAGGTGGGAAGGAATGTTGTAACTCCTCATTTCCATGAGATAACAGGGAGAATACAGTTTGGAACTAAACTCGCTGGAAACTTGCTTAAAAAACCCACACCTACAGACAGACATAAAAATATTGACCAACCTGCCACCATCCATTGCCTAAGAGACTGACACCAGTCACACTCTGTTAACACTACGCTGATTTCACTCCTCATTTCTGAGTGAGAAATTTCACTTTGACACTACAAGCATCCTATATACATCACCTCTCGGAGTCAACTTACACTTCCTTCCACGCATGCTAAAAGCACCTGTACTCCATGAATTATCTCCACTGATGTCAGCAACTGGCACCACAGATCAAGTTACTGCGCAGTGTATGTTCCTTAGCCCTGTCCCTACTGTTCACACCTTTCACAGACAAATAGCTTACATTCTGTCTCATGACAGACACTTAGACCTTTTAATAAAAACCATGAGTTAAAGATCAAAAGCAACTTGTTCATTACTTTCTAAAATACTATTTTGATTTTCTCATATTCCACAGCAAAGAGGATGAACCAAGGTTCAAGATTCAAAAGAACATTGCATAGAACCTCAGTAAGACTTCAAGGTATGCGTACTATTAAGAAACACTGTTACAGAACACACGTGCCTTTCTGGTTCTGATTCTTCTATTTTCTGACAAATTGTGCCTGTTTCGGCTGGGGTAGAGTTAACTTTCTTTACAGTGACCAGGACTGTGTTTTGGATTTGTGCTGGACACAGCAATGATCATATAGAGATGTTTTTGTTACTGCTGGGCAGGGCTTACACAGAGCCAAGGCCTTTTCTGCTTTTCATACTGCCACGGTGGTGAGGAGACTGGGGGTGCATGGGAGGTTGGGAGAAGACACCACCAACACAGGTGACTCAAACTGACCCAAGGGACATTTCATACTATATGACATCATGCTCAGTATATAAAGTAAGGGGAAGAAGGAGGAAGGGTGGGACATTTGGAGTGATCACACTTGTCTTCCCAAATAATAGTTACGCATGATGAGGCCCTGCTCTCCTGGAGATGGCTGAACACCTGCCTGCCCATGGGAAGCAGTGAATTAATTCCTTGTTTTGCTTTGTTTGCATGCGTTGCTTTTGCATTTCCTGTCTTTATCTCAACCCACAAGTTTTGTAGCTTTAACCTTTCTGATTTTTTCCCTGATCCCACTGCAGTGGGAGTAAGGGGCTGCATGGTGCTTGGTCAATGGCTGGGGTTCAACCATGACAGAAATGCCTACTTAGTGTTCAAACAACAAAAGAACTAATAACATGTGTAGCTGAAAAAATAAACCGAACCCAATCCAAAAAACTTAAAATTAACTCCAGGTTTCTGACGACACTAAATCTTTTCACAATTTAAAAATGGGGGGAAAAAACTGTAACAAGAACAGCAGTAAGGAAAGAAATACAGACTGTTCTCATCTTTGAGGTGCAAAATGTTCTTGAACTGTTCTGTTCTAAAAACCAACATGGGAATTCATTGTCATGGCTCAAATACTGTTTTTCAAAGCATTGCAGCTCTGTTACATAATTTTCTCCGCAGACATCCAACTGATGCTAACAATTAGTGAGCAATACTTACCATCCAATGTTATGGTTATTACCAAATAACTATTAAGCGGAAAAACAAAAGTTGCAAGTCTAAATATATAAACCATGGGTCCAGTAACATTCTTGTACTTGCTAAAAATCCCTCGAGACTCCAGTGAAGTCAGACTTTTCAAACTTTTCACATTAGAGAGGAGTTCATTACCTCTTTGCCTGAGCAACACAGTGACATCTACATAGTGCTAGCACCTCCTAGCAGCTGTAACAGATCTTAGAAATTTTGAAGACAGTAAACGGCATAAAAACTTGACAAGGCAGCACTTCAATTCAATTGTGAAGTTTAGAAAGTCTCATCACCACATTAACATTTAATTAAAAGTTGTAGTGTTCCCCACTGGATTACTAGCATTCAGTTATAACATAATATCAGTGATGCAGCAGATGAACGACAGAGACACCCACTTCTAATTTAAAAGGAAAATAATGAACATACCCCTTCACTGCAGAGGTTAAAAAAAAAAGGTATTGCATAAAGAAAAGGATATTCTCCAAAAGTATCTCTGTGTTTGTGAGACAATACTAAAAGAAATGTCAAATCACTGTTTTTCTAGCTGAAAAATGAATCAGCTGGCAGGCAAAAAAAAAAAAAAAGGAAAAAGGAAAAAAACAGCAAGAGGAAATGTACTATTTTAAATTCTCTACTTTTAAAATATCAGTCTTCAATGCTTCCCAGTAAGTCATCATCTAAACACAGTCTAACTGTGAATGAGTTTTTATCTGCACAGAAACTGTCATTTATACTCAAATGGTAAAATTCATATTAAGGAGTCAGCTGTTTGAGATATGTTTTCTCATGAAATATCAGTGCACCATGTTTTCCAAAGTGAAGCCTAAACTGTAAAAATTCCTAATCTGTAGTGTTCAGCCTACAGTGTGACATTCAGGGTCGAAGGGAAGCTAGCTGTTAATACAGTGGCTTTAATTAGTTTTATTTTGACATATCCCCAGTATCTCCTCACTGAATTCATTTCATCAAGGCTAAAAATGTAAAGAGCAGCAAATGCAACCACCAGAAGGAATAGTGTGAGCTGAACAATGTTTTTAAGGATTTCCTATGAGACCTGAGAAACTGAATAAAGTTTTTTTCTCCCATACCTGGACAACACCCTTTTTGATCTTTCCACAGAACACCAACTTAAAAAACAAACAAGAAACCAAAACCCCAGTAGTGTCAACACACCTAAACGCTGTATAATGGAAGATGATGGTATGTGTAAGACATTGACTACGTGTAAGACATTGACTACCCAAGCAGGATACAATTGATTCTATTCCTATTCCAGCCGTGGTTAGTTTTTAACGCCGGGATAAGAGCATCAAATTGTCACCTGAAGTAAAAGCAGCCTGGGCTTTCAACATAGACTGCTCAGCTTCCCCCACCACAGAGATCTCAAAAGACCGGCATATCCCGGCTGGAGGAGGGCTGCCAGCAGATCAGCCCGTAACGAGTGTGCGACTCTTCGGGAACGAGGGACACATCCTTCAGCCACCCCTCAACTATAGCAACAGTGATTTGACCCCCCCCTCCGCGTTCAGTCACAGCGCAGCCCAACTGCGCTGCTCCGAGCCGGCACATCAAGTGCGTGTGCGCGGTACCGGGAAGCGCAGCGGGATGCGGGATGTGCCGGGGCTGCAGCGCAGCTCCCGCCGGCCGCCCCGCGGGATCGCGGCAGCAGCGGCCGCGACATCCCCTCCTCGGCCCGGCCACCGAGGTACCGGCGGCTGTGCCGAGTCCCCTCTGCAGGCTGGGGGCTACTCCTCACGCTCGGTCTCCGTCCCCTCGGCCCTCCCGTCACCACAAGGGCTCCCGAGCTGGTGGCAAGGTCGCCTCCCCCTCCTCGTCCGCCGCGGCCCCGGCCGGGCGGGTGAGGCACGGACGGGCTCCCCGCTCCCCTGTACCTCTCTGCGGCGGCGGCGGCGGCGATGGCGACTGGCCTCGGCTGCCGAGCGCCGCCAGGAGCAGAAGGAGCGGCAAACTTTCCCGTGCCATGGCTCCCGGGCAGCCGAGCTGCCGACCCATCCCGTCCCGGGACAGCCAGGCGAGTGAGCTGCGACCGCCCGGCAGACGAGACCCCGGTGTCCTGGGCAGGGAGCAGGACACACCCCTGGTCCCCCCCAGCACACACCCCGCCCCGCCGCCGGGCCGCGGCTCCCAGGGCAGCCGGGAAGAGAGAGGACCCGGTAGGCACCGAGGGGCCGGAGGGCTGAGAGCTGCCCCCTCAGGACCGGGCGCGCATCGGGAAGGGGTCGCGAGCGCCGGGAGCGCCGTGGAGGGGCCAGGATGGAAGAACACGTGGCTGGAGCGCCGGGCGGGCACGAGGCGCCGCTCGAGGAGGGCAGCACGTGCCCGCCCGACGGTCGCGAGCGCCAGTTGGGAAGTATTACCGCCTGGAAGTGTCCGCGCCATTTCAAGTATTTATCGGGTTATCTGGGGCAGAGAGAAAATACCTGTGCTGGGGGGTCGGGGAGCTTTCTGGGAAGGCATTCAGGAAACGAGGATTGCAAATGAGTCAAACACATTTTCCCTGCTGTGCCTGGGAGTAGTATGTCATTGCTAGCCATGGATGATGAGAAAAAAATCTGTATCCCTGCATAAAGGAAAAATTAGCATTGCATTAAAATAAAGTGTTGATTAAAATCTATTGCATAGTTTTCCTGAAATAATGCTTAAAAAAAAAAACCTATTAAAACCTAGTTTTCATCGTGGAACAGAGAGGCTTCCAACCTGTATGAGACCACAGAGAAAGAACATCATAGACTGTTGGAAAGAATGAGCTGGGCTGAAGTCACAACGTATCTGTGGCACAAAACCAGGATTGTGCTAGCAGCCTGTTTCTGACTTGCATGGTCAACCCTGGATCTTCACAAGTCTTGTAACACTGCACTTTAAAGTGAGCATTCCTTGTATTTCACATAGAGATTAAGCGATTAGATTTATTTACTGACACAAACACTTCAGTATCTATGCGCTCATACACAGCTTTACTTGATGGAATTAACATTGAGTGAGGCTGGGGATAAGCGTGTGCAAGCCTGAGTTTGGTACATTGTCCATATCAGCTATCAAGCATTTTCTGTTGGTGAATTTGTCTGTCATTTCAAACCCCGAGTTCAAGGAACACAGCATTTTGCGTGTAATAGACTGTTGTGTCCAGTCATGCAGCTTATTTGTTTCTGTCCCTGTCATCCCACTCTGAGCTGACTTGTTCTTTCTCTTCACAGTGACTGCTCACTTCTGAGGTTTCACCTCGAACAGGCTGGGCTCTGCTTCTGGGAGTCCTGTTATTGGACACTCATTGCTTCCACGGCTTTTGGGAAATTGCTCTCCCAGCACAAGGCAGCAACAATAATGCTCTTGTACAACTGCCATTTGTCACTCGTAAGTCAGTGGAAAATACTCCAGTTCTCTTGCCAAGAGATGATGTGTGTGGTCTTCTGCACTTTTTACTGGAAAACCCAAGTTCAAGGTTCATCTCAATGGTTTTCATCTTGTCAACTATTTGCTTTGTTGTGGAAGTATACATAGTCAGGGAGCTGGGAGGGATAGAAAGGAAGACAGTGTTTATGACTCGCTCCACAGTTTTACCACTATCACTATTTAGTCCATAAAGTGTTTCCCTACAAGCAGTAACAGATGCTACTTTTTTCTGACTGCTTCTCCCTCTGCAATTTCCTTCATGAAAAAATTTTGACTGCAAGGGCTTGTGCGTATATGCGAGAGGAGTAAGCTAAGGAATTGTTAAGTACAACAAATAAGGTGAAAACACTTCATCCCAAGTATATGCCAGATTCACAGGTAGGGATCTGACTGCATCAACCTTGGTTTGATCCTAAAAGCACATTTATTGTTGGAATTTCGTCAAGCATGGTGGCAACCACTGAATAAAAGCCATACCAGCATGAGCTACATACTCCCCCAGCTGAAGAAATTCTTTCCGGGACTCCAAAAGGTGCAAATGCTGCACATGAGTTTGAGGTAATACTCTAGAGGCAGATTGTAGAAAGTGAGACCTGAAGACAGAAACCTTTGCTGCTTTGTGTAAAGGTCTCGTTAGATCTAAGTTATCTGCAAAATATCTCCATGGCTTGTAAATTTAAGATCAACAGCAAATTGGTTGTAGGGGTCTCTAGTTCTCGAAATATCAGTATTATTACACCAATATTAAATACAACATATTCAACATGTTATTTACGTGAACTTTTGTTTGAACCAGCTTTTCCTGCTGTTGAGCCTGTGTAGTCTTCAACTGTGAGAAAGTGTTGTGAGAAAGCTTTGTTTCAGTTCAGCGACAGTGCTGGTGTACCCAGGTAACCCCATCATCCGTCAGAGCCAATACTGACTCACTGTGCACCAGAGCTATAAACTTGAATAGTTTGGGGACACCAAGAGGCAAGATATGCCAGGATGACCTACTGACTTATTCAATGATTTTTCACCTCTGATCCACAGGAAATAAATTCATACTATAAAATGCCAAGCTGTATCAAGAAGCAACTAGAGGGGGCTGCCTCAAAAGGAGAAACAAGTAGGAAGCTGAAGTGACATCACTAAGGCAGGCAAGGCAGTGGCCTTTGCACTGGGGCTTGATCCCACAGTACCCAAATGCAGAAAGAGCAGATCTGGGGGTGATAACCAGGATCAAACAAAGTTACAGATCACCAGACAGGATCATAGGGAGAAGACAGGTCTGAGGTCAAGCCACGAGGTCGAGTCTGCAAATCGAGGTCAGGATCAGTAAGGTGCAAAGCAGCGCATAGATGTAGCTGCAAAGTAAAACAGTCTGAGACTGAGGGCAAGGGCTTGAGCTTAAATACAGCACCTACTCTTTACATGCAGGGGGAAACCAACAAGGTTTCTCCAAGCTCTTTCTCACGCATCAAACGTGTAACCACCGCTGGACACAAGGTTGCATGGCCTTGAGCAAAGGCAGTTAAACCCATAGGTGAGGAGACTAGGCTGCAGAGACTGTAGCTGGACTCAGGGTCATGGCAAACTAGATAATACGCTTTTCAGCTATAGCAGTGGCTAAAGGGACAACAATGATAGCGTGTACTGAGGACAATTGCTGGGCTTAAAG
Source organism: Pachyramphus minor (assembly GCA_013397135.1). NCBI lineage: Eukaryota > Metazoa > Chordata > Aves > Passeriformes > Tyrannidae > Pachyramphus > Pachyramphus minor. Next base: position 385,644 of record VYXB01001936.1, on the reverse strand, counting down.
GAGGATGTGAGTAAAATCAGACGAGGACTCATCTGGGAACCAATATGACAATACTTTCAAGACCTTTGCATAAAAGAGAAACCTTTTTAAATTATTTTTGATGATAAAATAAGATTGGGGAGGACCAATATTTATTTTATAAATTTGTACATTTAGATATACCAATATACATTGTGAATTTATACAATTTTTATTCTCAGTAACTCAGATATAGAAAATTAGAAGTTCCTAAATACTAAAAGATCCTGGGTCATGCCAGTATGGACTAACAGTTTCTTATGAGAATTAGCAATGAAGAATATAACCTCAAACTCCTGGGTGGAAGTCAGTGAGTCACAAGGCATTTTTGAGTCACCAGAGAGTTGAAGCTATAAAATAAGCAAGTAGAGCCTAGGATACATAAAGCCTAGAATCAGGGAAAATATTTCCAGTGAAGATATGAAAATTAATACTGTTGCATCTCACCTAGGATATCATAGTGAATTATGATCATGCCTGTTCAAGAAGGATTTTTCAGACTTAAACAGAACAGAGACCTCTGGGGAATGGAGAGCTTATCTGAGACACATAGATTAGAAGGGTTTGATTTGTTTAACCTAGGAAAATAAGATGTGAGACAGTTCTAAGTATAACAGGGATCTTAATGGATGGAATTGTCACAAAAGGAAAAGAGCATAAGTAAGATGCAGATCAGTATAGGCTGGAAATAAAGAAGATGGTTTCTAATCATATGATATGCAAACAGCCTTCTGTTAGGAGAGAAGAGGGAAAAAAATAATTGATTTTAAAGTAGAACTTGGCAGTTTTATGAAAGTAAGTGCAAACAGCCTTCTCCTGCAGAAGGCAGGAGGAATGGATTTGATGACCTGGGTGACCCTGTCCTGTGTTCTTAAATGGTGTATAATCAAAGGATAAAGAAAATAAACATGAAAAATGAGGTTTAAAGGATAGAGGGAAGAATCAGATACAGCACTTAGGGTAAGTTGAAACATGTAAATCACAAGAATCGAAGAAGTAACCCATTTTAGGGGCAAGGTGAGACATGATTTGGACCCAAGTCAGGAGGAACCAGATCTCTCCTCATGCCAGGGTTGTGGTCACACAAAGAAGATGTTAGGGAAGGGCCTGGCAAAAGACAAAATAAACACAGGCAACAGATAAAGAAATGAGATCTGTGACTAGGAATCAATATCAAAGCAGGGAACACAATTCAAGATCAAAGAAGACAAAGGAGACATGAGGAAAAGAATTAATCTAACAGTGATATAAAACCATTCTTGTGAGACCCTCTGTAGCCAGGGTCACTGAGTAGTGTCAGTTTAAAAGCTGGTGCAGATAACTGCAGGTCAGAAAGTAATCCTTTAAAATTAAGGGGGGAAAGATGGGAAAAATAATCAAAAGAACAGGGGAGAATAGGATAGACCTGGGCCAGGGTGGTAAAGAGAGAGTAACTGATAAATTGGCAGGAAAGGCTGTAAAGAGAAGGATGACAGCAATAGCAGTCACTGCATGCTGAGAAGACAAGAGTCAAGAGCAGAGTTGTTACAGTTTGATGAGCTACAAATGACATCAGGATGAAGCTCATTTTGGAATAGAGCTCATTTTGTTTCAACCCCTCCATTTTACCCTGCTCACCACCCCTGTAATTAGACTAATTAACGCACTCAACCCACTTATTGTCATTATTTTTCATTAACTCTTAGAGATGAGTTAAATGCTCATTTATTAGTACCTTGATATTGGTACTTCTGCATAAGGAGCAGACAGGAGTCATGGTCTTGCCTAATACTGGATTCCGTGTGCCATTTGTAAGCATCACTCATTTCTGGTCTTCTAATAACTTCATTTCTGCCTCTGCTGCTATTTTAAGCGGCTTTTGTTGTAATTTTGATCCTGTGAGAAATAAACAGTTTGTAGAGCAATGGCAGTGGCATTATGTTGGCTTGTATCTAGCTAAGAATATGAAGCAGAAAGCAAATAGAATTTCTTGGACCATAATTAATTTTTACAACCAAAGCCTTTAGGTACTCATAAATAATATACCTGTTGCAAAGCCTTTTGTTGCTCTATTTTCAGCCAAAAATGACTGATTTTAATAGCTACTCATTACAAAGAAACTAGAATGTGGTCTGAAATGACACACAATCATTTCAGTTTTAGAATACATTTAAAAATAGTTACTATCATTCATTTATTTAAGAGGTCTGTTGCATGTGAGAAACTGCCAAAATTGTTGGACTTTATTAATAAGGAAAGTTACATCTACTAATTTTGCCCTGAAGTTTAACTTTGCCTTTCACAGAATAGAAATGAAGATTGCTTGGCTGAATCACTAGTGTGGGTTTTATGTTTCCCTGCCAGGCATTAATAAATTGTAAAAAAATAAAAATTTAATAATAATAATAAAACAGAATATTAAACCAATTTTGTAGAATTAGATTGACTTACCTTCCTAAAAATGGATATTACTGCAAAACATGCAGATAGGGAGAGAAACAGATGGGTGATATCTGACAAATAAAATTTCCAGATACTGCCCCATCTGTTTCCTTCTACACATTTCAGCTATAAGCTTTTTAGCATTATAGGGTTGCTTAGGTGATATTCCTCTTTGCAGTGATGTCACACTCAGACTCTAGCAAAAACAGGTTGATACAGTAATCTGAGAGCAAGGATCAGCTCACTAGACTATTACCAATTTATATTCTCATATGTACAGACATTAAATTTCCCTCTTTTATAATGGAAAAGTTTTATCTTCATGAAATATTTTTATAAACTCCTTGGCTTGTTTTTGAAATTGTTTTCTAGAATTAGTAAGATGAGTAAAAATAGAGAAAAAAAAAGAAAATGTACAGAAAACATTATTTCACAAGGGTAGCAACAGGGATGTACTTATAAGTACATTGGAGACATTAGGTCATTGTCAGTTAAAACGTGAAGAGGAGTTAATCATGTCCTGTAGATTTGAAGGCCATATTACTTTAGCTGATAAAATCTAAATTTTTAGCTTCTCTACTTAAGTTTTATTGTGTTTTCTTCACTTCCTGATACATTTCTAAACAAAGTTTATTTTTTCTCTCTGAGACTCCCCACACCTTAACTTAGGAAAGAAAAATTTGTCATGAATATTGCTGCATTTTACAAAACCAGAATTCATTACCTGGGAAGTATCATGGTTCTAAGGAGGATAACCACATCAGTCTATCCAAAAGGCAACACAGTCCAGCCTCCTCCCACTGACTTCACAGATGCAAAAGGGCAGTTGGTCTAAAAAAGGAGGAATCATCTCCTGAGTATTCCTGGAGACTACTGAGATGACTATGGAGTGTTAGAATCAATGAAATTAGCTGTGTGGTTATAGTTACACACATGATTACATCTTACTGAGCTGGCTGTATTGTGGTTTGATACTCTAAGGAAAAATCTTTGGCATGTTTCTGGATCAAGGCTTTTAGAAATCTGTATCGTAGTGTAGTTGAAGCTGAAGACAATTTTGTTTTAGAATAGAGAAGCTCATAACTAACTAGAAAGCAAATTGTAGAAAGGAAGGGAAGAAAAAAGAAAGCAAGAAGGAAGGCTGGAAGGAAGGAAGGAAGGAAGAAAGGAAGGAAGGAAGGAAGGAAGGAAAATCACTTTTGAATCCTTAAACTAATAATGAGTTTTTCTCAGATGATTTGCTGCAAAACAGAAAAGATTCAGCAAGAGATCTTCATTGAAGACTTCTTCCATTCACCTGCTCTACAAAGTGACAGATACTTAGTGTATTCTTACCTATTTTGATGAAAAGTCAGTTTGCACATTGTGTTCATTAAGAAAACCTGGAGAATATTGTAAAAGAACAGTGAAGATCACACTTTTGTCAAATTACATACTGGTATCATGACCAAAAGTAAACTGCTTCATTTAAGCAGTACCATAAATTTCTAATCCATAAAGAAGCCTCCAGACCTCAACTGCATCCTTAAAACTGGGATTTTGGCAGTAGTTGCAGANCTACCCAAAAGATTCCCTACACTTGTGTGAGTTTTAGTTCCTATTTCTGGAGGAAAAAATTTAAAATCTAGAAGTGTCAATATAGAAAAGGAAGAGTTTTGAATGCAATGCCCTCTTCAAGAGAATAGAATATCATGTACTAATTATAAAGCAAATGCCCTTGTGTACATTTACAAAAGCATTTGTCAAAGGGTCAACTTTTATACTGGTAGAATAAATTACTTCTACCAATCTTAAAATGTAACATTAAGGTATGCTTCTAATGTGTATATACATCCTCAAAGAGAAATTGCGACTTGGTGCCACCAGTAAATTACTTATTCTATGAGATCATAATATTTTTTAAATAGAATTTAAAATGGCCAGATTAAACAAACATCTTTATTTTAAAAAATAGCCAATTACACAATCTACACAATCTTTATTGGTAGGTACACTGTATTACTGTTGGCTGGACAATTGTTTCAGTCAAATAAAATTGGTCTATGGCATGAACTCTAAATGCTTTTATTCATGATATACCTGCCCATCTGTTATCCTGCAGAACTAGGCACACAGCACAAAAGTATATCCTACTTGTTCTACACATACAAAATAATACCACTTCTGCACAGAACCAATAAAACATGGGAAGAAACAGTCATATGGAAAGTAACTTTGTTAATTAAACAGTTGATCTTGTTCTATCTTTATAGGCAAGAAACAGAATATCTTTCAGATATCTCTCATCAAGCTTCAGCTTGACAGCTTCACTACAATAAACAAGATAGTTTTTTTTTATATGAAGCTGGTGACTGGATGTTCAGAAGAAAAGAAGGCTCTTCATTCTGTTTCTTCTTCTTGGTCCAAGGTTGTAGGCTTTTAGAACTGGCTCCAAAATCTGCTCCTTCATTAAAGAAATAAGAAAAAAAAAAAAAAAAACACAAGAAGAAATGTGTTTTGCACTTGATCTAGAAAATAGATTTATGTATATTTTATATCAGACATGTTTTTTGTTGTCTTTTCAAGTTATTGGCCCAAAGATGTTGAGATAGCATTATTTGATTTCTCTTCCATGAACAGTTGGTTTGCGGAGAGTTCATTTGCTCGTGCATTTGTTTCACATAAGAAAACTGCCCTTATCTGTTTAAAAATAGTAAGGAATGGCTTGACCCATATCAGAGGAATTACACAATAAAATATGATAGCAATATATGCACTGGGCAACTGAAGTACTTTTTACTACTCTTTGCTGTTATTTGTTGTTGGATGTAATATACCTTCCTTTTGACATCATCTCCTACAGGGTTCTTTGTCACTGGGAACCTGAAGACATCTGAGCTGGATTAATCAACTATTAGATGGGCTGAGAACTAGCTGGACTGCCAGGCTCCAAATGTCATAATTGATGGCTTGACAACCAAATGGCATCCAGTAGCAAAATAACCAAGGGGCTATAAATGTGGCACATAATGCTCAATTCATTCATCAAAACAGATTTACAGCTGACAGTAGTCTAGTTGTAACACAACAGCTGGTTGTACAGTTCAGAGGGAGTTGGAGAAACTCAAGGACTAATGAAAGGTACAGAGCCCTGGCTGACCTCACATTGGCAGAGGGGCTGCATCAGGCAGGAGGCTGGACTAAAGGACCTCTGAATATCTCATCCAACCAACATTTCTGCCTGTGATTTTTGTGACATTTGTATGGCATGTTTGCTGTTGCTCAAAGAATATGATTCTTTCCTTTATAAAGTGTGAATGATCTTTTAAGAAGATAAGTAGATTCTCATAAATTGAAAGAGGTAGAAAAAAATACTTTTCCTTGATGGATTATAGCTAATGTATTGCAAACCATTCCCTTTGTAAGTAGTTTTAGAATTTGTATTTTACATCTTCTTATCCAATTACTGCATTTATAAGATACATTATACAAATGGATAATGAGGTATTTGACATAAACTGTTTGCTGTGTTAGGAATATTAAACTCAATAAAATCTTAAAATACATACAAAATGGATATTAAAACCATGCATTATGCTTTAATAACATTAAATATAACACTAAAATAATAATATTATGATAATATAAACATGCTTCTAAAAGTTGCTATATATGGTTTTAATTTTCTGCTGATATATGTATATATATACATACCCACTTGCCGGATGTTTAATACTACTTTTTAATGAAAGACACATCCATTAATCTATGTAAATGAATGATATACATCTCTCATAAACACTCTGCATACTATTGAATTTTTAGAATACCATTAGTATAACATCTGCCTAAGTGAAATTGGAAAAAAAAGCTTGAAGTTGTTTGAAAATTACCTGTAATTTCAAACTTTAGGGAACTGATAAATTAGTACAGGCAGCTGTATCCTAGCTCCATATTTTGATTTTATTCTACTATAAACTTAACAAAATCTCAATAGTGACTTGTCAAGATTAATCTATTTGAAAAGTTGCTATATGAGAAGCTGCTTTGGAGAGCCTTTACCTCTCTTCTCCTAGGGCCAGGACATAAGCTCAGGGTGTCATCCTGGTTCTGTGCCTGAGTCATGCTGCAGGTGTGGTTGTGCATACCTCCCTGATTCTGACTCCAGTCTGCACATTTGGCTTTCTGGCCTGGTCCTTGACCTGTCTGGGCACTGCAGGCTGAATTGGAAATCCCTGGAGTACATCCAACCATGATTACAGTCACCGGACATGATCTGCTTTCCTTGTTAACGTACTTGGTTGTTGTCAGTGGTGCTGCTGCCTGCCCTGCCTCTGTGTTGTCCTCAGCTTCAGGATGGCCTCTCCTTGCAGAGCAACCCCCCTCATGCTCCTCCCAAACACTGACAGGAAAGTGTGCATAAGGATTCCAGTGCCACACACAGCAGGAGAGTGACCTGAGTAGGCTCAGCCCACTATGGTTGTCCAAGGATGTCCCAGGAAGCCTTGTGCAAACCAACTTATGTATTGAGAGCATGTCATAACACTCTTCCATGGATGGAAGGTCCATATTCTTGAGGTGCAAGGGATGATGAGGCAGTCCTTGAATCACAGTGCTCTCCTGCCATTGCGTCCTGCTGGAATGAATGTGGATGCTTGACTCAAAGCCCTTGAATCATAAACAATATAGATACAAACCCATTTACATTGCTTGGCATAGACGGTGTTTTCCAGTGTGATGATTGAAGACACTGCAACGAAAAATAAAGCTTTAATGAGAGACAGCCTTTACTTTGTAGACCTTATAAACCAAGAAGTGTAAGATCAGCAGGGCTAAGATAAGCAGAAGGCAAAAGGAAGGAAATAAAAGTCTGGAATTTTGGTAAATCAGATTAACAGCTGAAATTTTTGAAGTATTTTTAAATATATTTATTTACTACCTTAGTAATTCCTTTCAAAACACATTGCATGTGTTTTCCAAATACTATCAATATCCACTACTGCACTCATCTAGTGCACCCTATGCTAGCTTTAACTCTCAGCAAGAGCTTTTCAAGCAGCCTAAACATTATTCGAAGTCTCAAAATACTTTTTTTCTTTGAAGGTCCACTTCCTGGAGGCAAGTGATTTTCTGTGAATATCAACCTCATTTTAAAACAAAGTATTAATTTACAGATATCGTGATTGTAGAGGAAATCCTGATCTAAGAGAAAGAATTTTTAAAAAAATAACTAAAATAACACATGTTAAAAATATTGGATTCTTACAAATTTGAAATTTCATGGTGAGTGCTGCCTGCTTGTGATTGTCAAGACCAAGCTGAGCCTTTTTTCCAACCAAAATGTATTTGGTTAGGATTTGGGGACTGGGATTAAATTTGAAGGAACTTCATTCTCCCTTGTTCAGTAACCAGGAGAGCTTGTCTGGGCTCTCACATGACTATCATCACCCTCGAACCCAAGGATACCTGACTGCATCATGTCAGAGCCAGACTTGGGCACAGGCAGCCTGCTGTCCAGGAATGTGTGTGGCAGGCTACACTCAGAGCCTTGACAAGGATTGAGAAAACACAGTGCCTTTTTCTAGGGGGTAAGTGTAGTCTACCTGTGTGTCAGTACAATTAACTAGTTTTGGGGCTTTCTTTGCTGTGGTTTAATGTCAAGATTTTTTGGGGAGCTTTGTGTGTAGGACTGTTACAGTACTGAATAAATGCTCTTGGTCTGTACTGAATTGTCGCAGAATAAATCACAGAGGTTTTGCAAAGGGTAGCAAAAAAACCCTTTTTGAATAACTCTCACTGTTATTGTCAATAAAGAAAATAAGAAATCTAAGAAAAATATATGTAGATGTCTTCCACACCTATCTATCTATTCCAGAGATATACTGGAATTACAAAATAAGACTGATATTGTTGTCATCTGAAAACATCATCAGGCCTTTTTCAATCTATAATCATGGGATCCAGTAGCCTGAATTGCTGATAAAAAAGATGAAGGCAAATCAGAGTGGAATTAGCACTGACAACAACAGAGAAAATAGGTCCTTTTTTATCCCTGTGTTACATGTGAAACTGATTCTGAAAAATGAATTCTTTTAGTGGGATTAGCATGAACAACATTGAAGATTACAATCAGGAAGAGTAAAATAATTTTTTTTTACCTTACCTCATAAATGAAAAAGAAAAAATGTGGTTTAGAAAGAACATTTATGAAAGTTTCAGCCTCTAAGTAACAAGCAAGGATTAGTTTGGCAAGATGTGTAGGCATTTATATCTGAAAAGCAAATGGAATTTAATTATTTTGACAAACCACTGTGGTTTTCAAGATTAACTGTTCATGAAGAAAAATTAATATGCTTAATAAGTGATCATTCTTGTTCCAGCCAAGTAGTTCCAAACTTTTAAGTGCTTTTTTCTTAATTCTAGTTAACATATTAAACGTGGAATTATATAATTTTAGATGTGTCATTTGAGCTATAGTGGTTTATTTAGGAAATGTGTTGCAATACTGGGCTGAGCAAAAATTGCTTCAGCTCTGCTACCAGGTGTTAGTCTGCACAGTCTCAGCTGTGTTTCCAAGCAACATGAGTTCTCTCATTTTCTGGATGCATTTCACCTCAGTTTCTGTCACAATGAACTTCTGCCTCCCCTTTCATTGTGAGACAGCCTACTATTGGTGCTTTCCAACAGTTCTTGTCAGAGAGTTGGTGTACTTTATAACTAGATTGTGGCACCTGAACAACTGCAACACAGAGATCCATACTTACATTTGCAGTGTTTTCCTGAATCTGTTACAATGGCTGCCCTAACAAAAATATTTTTGGGAAGTCATATCTTCAATCACGTCCATACTTAAAATTTCCAGAGCATCTCTGAATATCATACCTCATGTGACTACACGGTCCTGGTTGAGAGGAACTCAAGTATTACTGTTTACTGGTAGTACAATTTCATCTTCCAAATTCTGGGATGATCAATAGTAAGCTATCAATTTCAATATATCAAAGTTTGTCTTCCGGGACATAACACTAGATGTGGATATTTCTGGTCCATTTGAAACCTAAGACAACATTATCATGTTCCAGTGGGGAAAAATGCCCAGCTGTTCTCAGCTTTAGAGCAGATACACATTCCTTCCAACATCCCTGGGAAAGAATCCCTGACTTATATAAGTAACTGAAAGATGACACGGCTGCTCACTATACTTTAGGGTCTCTCAGTCACATCCCATCAGCATTAGACACATCAACCATGTTTACGATGCCCAATATTTTTGAAATGCCAAACAGACTACCCTACTGTATTGATATTCATTGCATGACAGTTCTTACCTCCATTGCCAGCATTGATACGTATTTGCCATTCTTGAACGTTTAAAGTGTTAAAGTCCACCAGGGCTGCACATGATATTGGTTTGATGACATATGCCATTTAAAACCCACAGAAAGCAGATGAGGAACCTTTCTCACTTAAATAGTTCCAGTAAGAATGAATATTTCCCAGACCTTTAACCACTTGATTCCAAATGAATAGGCTTTTGGATCTGATTCCATGAGGAATATATTATCTATTACATCATCTGCAGTTATACTGATTCCACTTTTCCTGACTTATTCTGGAGTACTCCTCTTAACATTTTTTTCCCTTGGTCTGTTCAGCCTAGAGAAGAGGAGACTGAGGGGACACCTCATTGCAGTCTACAACTTCCTCGTGAGAGGAAGAAGAGGGGCAGGCATTGATCTTTTCTCTGTAGTGACCAGTGATAGGACCCATGACAATGGCCTGAAGTTGTGTCAGGAGAGGTTAGAAGAGGTTAGAAGAAGGTTCTTCACCCAAAGGATATTTGGGTGCTGGAACAGGCTTCCCAGGGAAGTGGTCATAGCACCAGGCCTGACAGAGTTCAACAAGCATTTGAACTCTGGCACACTCTCAGGCACATGGTGTGACTTTTGGGGATGTCCTATGCAGGCCTAAGAGCTGGATTCGATGATCCTTGTGTTCCCTTCCCACTTAGCATATTCAGTGATTCTGTGATTCCTACCCCTCCTGCTGTCCTTCATCACTCATTTCCTGAAGGCACTATATTTCTTTTTTTCTTCTCCCTGTAACAGGCAGCAGATTGACTTAGCGGGCTAGACTAGGGAAAGAACACATCTTGTACCCCAAATGGTAACTTTCTGCTTTACTCTCACTTGTAAAATAAGTTTCACAGCATCAAGTCCAAAGCTCCTCTCACATCTGTATGTAGCATCCTGCTCTTGTGCATGCCCAGTCCTTTTAGAGAAGCCCATGTCCTGTGGAAGCTGAATGTAAAACATCATTCTATTCAGTGCCTAACATAAGGCATAGTGGGTGGCTGCCCACACATGCAACAAGTACAAAAATCTGTCTGCAGGATGCTTCCCACATACTTCCCAATCTTCCCTTACTCCCCTGATACCATCCTGAACCTGGAGTCTAGAGTCAGGACATATTACCCTACCTTTTATTCTTTTATCATCCTTTGTGAGGTCTCTACTTCTAGACTAAAACTACTAGATGTGCTGAGAGCTGCAGAATACTTCTCTCCTGTTGCAAGGACTACAAGGAGAAGGGACAGACAAAGAGATGGGCTTTGAGGCATCAGTGCTTCAAGAACAGGCTTATGTTCTCTTTCCCTCTCATCCCCAAGTAATGTTTCATTTTAAAGCACCTTTCTGCATAAATACAGAACAGAATTCCTTGCTCTACTACAGCTTGTTCCCTGAGAAGAACCAGTCACTTTTCATACTAGTCTAGTCATATGATTTGGAAGAAAGGACAGCAACCCAAGATGCAACAGTGATGCTTCACTGTCTCTCAGGGGCCCACCAATGTAATCAGAACATTTACTTGATTGAAAGCCTGGCTTCAGGCTCGTGGCTTTTGTCCTTATTGTGTATTAGCAGAGTAACAATGCTGTAAAGAAGATTTCTGGCTGTAATTTCATAGTGAATTACCTCTGGTGACTGAAGGTCTGAGGAATTCAGTTCCTTGCTCATCTACATTTTCTTTTGGGTGCTTTCTGGGATGGTCTGACGCTCTTACACAGAACGCCAAGAAAGTCCTCAACTTGATAGAGAAAGGCATAAGTTGAAGAAATACAGGTTTCCAAGGCAGAAGACAGCTCCATTGAGGATTATGAAAAAATGTCAGAAACATCCCTCATGTCTAAGCAGGAGGTTCATCTTTCTATGCAGATCAATGATAGGTGTCTACTAGCCCAGACCACGCTTGTGGCCTGGCGTTTTCAGCAAAAATCAGTAGTGAGTTGTTTCTTCTCTGGGACAAAAATATAGCCCTACATTAGCCTGTGTAGAGGCAGCTCATACTCATTTCTTCAGGAAAAAGAAAATCCTCATATTTTGTGAAATAAGAAAATTTCAGTCCTACAGGAATGAACAGTCACAAATCAGATATATGTACCAATATTAATTTTTCACTAACTTTCATATTGTTTCCTTTCTGTGTTGAATGAACTAAATCATTCTAGGATTAGTTTACCACAATCCAGTCTTCTTTAGATGTAGTACTGTAAAGGGAATAATCATCCATACTTTGAAAGAAAAGTTTCTAATCCTTTTGCTTGCAATGATAGAATTTAAAATATGTGTAAGTGTTAATACTGAATGAGTAGATTTAAGGAAACAAGCAACTGAACTTTACCTCTCTGTCAAGATACAATGAGCCTTACCTTTGTGTCAAGATGCAATACATACAACTTTGTGTGAAGTCAGAAATATCTCTGGACACATCTTACTTCTTCAGAAAAAGACCTTTAGCCAGGTCTCTTCCTAATGAGCATTGTAGGTGCACAGGACTTTCTGAAAGGTGAATAGTGAGAGCAGAATGCACAGAAACTCTTGGAGAGGGGAAAAATGTGTGCTTTACAAATCTACCTCAGAAGGCCAAATTTGACTCTAGAGCAAACAGACATTGTATGATCTATACCAACACAACAGTTTTTTGTAAAAGTAAATATTTTCCTGGTCTCTGCCTAGGAAAAGAAAGTTGGGTTAGTCACATTGTATTTTCAGCATTCATGATTCATTCCTTTCAATAGTTTATTGTGAAAATCTGCAATACAGATAGTAGGGATACTTACACTATGCTGTGTCTGTGTTACCTTAAATAAACAGCAATTTAACAACTTTTCATTATAGATTTTCCCCATATGACAAGAAGTTTCTTATTATGAATCTGAGAAATAGAGAGTATGTGCAGACAAAACAGACGTATGTCGTGACGATATCAATGAGCAACTTTTTCCCATTCCACTGGTTTACATGGGAAATTTTGTGAAACCCAGTATTGCTTTTCAACCCTTTTTGTCTTGGTTGCAGCTAACAATCTCTGGTTGGGAAAAGTGATAATGATAACATTTAAGGATACTAGAGTGACAGACGCTCCTTGGTCTTTAATACCTTCTTTGCTTCAGCCTTTGCAAGCAAGACCAACTTTCAGGAGTCCCAGCTCCCAGAGATGAAGGGGAAAGGTTGAAGCAAGGACAGTCTGTCATTTCTGGGGAGAATCAGGCCAGGAAATACTTAAGAAAACTGAACATGCGTAAGTTCATGGGTCCTAATGGGATGCATCCACGAGTGCTGAGGAAGTTGTCTGATATCATTGCAAGGCTACTCTAAATAACTTTCGATCGATCATGGCAACTGCAAGAAGTACCTGAAGACTGTAGGAAAGCAAATGTCACTCCTACACTGACATTGAAGAAGGGCAAGGAGGATCCAGGGAACTACAGGCCAGTCAGCCTCACCTTGATCCCTGATAGCTGGGACTGCTTAAGCTAGAGTAGAGAAGGATGAGGTGGAATCTTATTAATGTGTATAAAATGCCTGAAGGGAGGGTGCAAAAACAATAGATCCTGGCCCTTTTTGGTAGTGCCAAAGGGCAGGACCAGAGGCAATGGGTACAAATTCAAATGCAGAGTTACTCTGTGGTAACATCAGGAAATACTTTTTTACTGTGGGAGTGACCAAACACTGGCACAGGTTGCCCAGGAAGGTATGGAGTCTCCGTCTTTGGAGACATTCAGAAGCCATTTGGACATGAACCTGGCCAAGTAGCCCTAGGTCATTCTGCTTGAGCAGAGGTGTTAGACCAGATGAATTTCATAGGTCTACTCCAATCTCAACCATTCTGTAATTCTGTAATTCTTCTCATAAGAATAATTTAGACAAGAAACTGTAGAAGTTTAAAATCAAATTTGATCAGTTTAAGAAACAGATTACGTGGGAAATTTGTCCATAATAAGAGAATACCAGAACTGGTGATACCAGAAGTCTCTCATTCGTAAGTGTCCTACTTTGAAGTTACCTTTAAAAAATTCAGTAATACTTCTCATTGAAAATACTTACTGATAGAGGTAGAAATGAGATATTGTAAATATTATAAAATTATTTATGTTGTTTAATCATGCAGTGATATGTGTGCTATGCATAATTTAGGTTGCTTTTTTACTTAAAAAATAATGAGCAAGGTATTTTATGCACACAGCCACAAGAAATCTTCCCCTAATCAAACCACTATGTCAACTCTTTTTACATTTAATGAGCTGGTTCACTTAGAATATACAGCAATATACTTTTTTTTCTTTTTATGGCTAGATGTATAATATAAAGGATCTTGATAACAAAGAAAAAGCTTCAGGAGTTGGCCAAATGTGAGTTTCAGCAGAGACTTACTGTAGGGACACTCTGTTCTTTCCATTCTCAGTTCTAATTTCTACTGCTATCCCCTCTCTACCCTGCTCAGATTCAGAGTTTATTCAGCTCCCCTCTGTGAATTTGGAGTCAACAGCTGGATGTTGTGCATACCCAACCCCCGCATGAGTTTAATTATTTTATCATCTTATGGGCTCACCCTAAGAAGTGAAAAGTCATGTGCTTGTGACTCAAAGAGAACTGTTCACAAGAGTCTGCAATTTGGCAAGAAGAGCTCAATAATTCTGTGTGTAAAATATGAATGACTTCTTTATACACAATCTTAGAAGCAACAATAAATCTATTGTATTGCTATTACAGTGGTTTGTAACACAGCCTGTGCACCAGCTGTTCTTGTTTAAAACATGAGAAAACCCTTCATCGTAAAGGCTTATGTTTAAACAGAAAGCATGCCATGTATTCTGATCATGCTATAAGCATGTAATTCTTATGAACAATTATACAATTAAATCATACTATTTGATGATTACTTACATCTAATTAGGTTGTGGCTCAGTGAACCTCGACCTTTCATCTTATGTTCTCCATATGTATGTCTGTTTATGGATGTACATATACAGATTTATCTTAGAAAGAACATTCTTATCGTTATGCTTCCTCTACTAAACAGGTAGTAAGGTGCTAATATCACTATGTAGAATTAATTGGTTTAGTTCAATTAACCAAGTTAATTTGCATCCGCTTCTCTTTTCTCAAAATCAGCCTATTTTTTAATCTGAAAGACTGTGTCAACATAGGCAATATGTAGAGTGCCCTTCTATTTATGTAATACTGATAATAAGCAACCACACAATTCCTCTTAAGTTCTCAGTAATGAAGTGCTGGCATGCGTCTGATTTTTCTCCACATGGTTTTAACGAAGAGCTTTTCAGTTTTACTAGTACATAATTAGAATATATGCATAAATCCCACTCTATTGCTCCAATGTAATTAAAGATCTTTCTTCAAGAAGAAAATTATAAAGCTTTTCTAAGCAGAGTTGCTGAAACCTGAAATCCTTGACTAAATGCATTTTTATGCATGAATCAATCTTCTGAAATAGTTCTGAAAACAATTAATGGTCTGCTTAGTAGAAACCATCTTAGTTGTTTAATGTGTGAGAGGAGTTTCTCAATGTTGCCTTCTGTGCAACTTTCATAGCAGTGTTAAGAAAAGCAAAATGTTCTGGCATTCTGCTCATGTAGAAGATGTAAAATTCCTTTGTGATGATTACCTTAAATAAATCTCCTGACAGGTAAAGTTGTTTACCTATCTGGATGTCTTATATTATATACACAGGTAAAGGATAAAACAGAAGACACTCTAACTCAAAAATCAGATATTATAGGGCTATATAAGTAATATTAATTTATTTAAACTTCACCTCCTTTTGTCAGGGTGCAGCGGACGCAGGGAACAGCCACAACACTTTGTATGTCTATTTCTAGGCTTCTTGTTTGGAGGACCTCCTGGGATTTGACTAAAAATTTTGGGGTGCCTACTGCTGTTGGAAAAGTACGAGTACTAGAGGCTTTTGGTTCTAGCAAACTCAGTTTGTAAAAGTATCTGCTAGTTTTTCATGCTCAAAAGGTGCTTAGTCCTTTTGTCTGCAGGTGACTCCTGATTACAGAGTGTCAAACACCCACTGAGCTAGTGCTAGCAAAAAATCTAACTACCATACCTGCAGTGGAGCAAGGAGTAGCTAATAGACATATTAGTTTGTGCAGAAGAGTTATGGATGGGAGCTGGAAGGCTGCTTAAAACAGGATGGATCTTCTGGATAAACTTAGGCATGTGCCATAGGACATAATACCTAGCATCAGCTGGAACAAGTAGTGTTACAGCAAAGGCCTTAACTCAGAGCTCTGAAGGGCAGATGTGGCCACCCAGGTCTGGGGTCACAGGAAAAGTCTGGTGCCTCTCCCTGGGCTGGGGCAAGAGGAGATGGTGTCCTTGCCTGAAGCTGATGTGGTCTGGATGAGAACTGGCATTGCCAACAGGAGGAACATATTCTAGGAACCTCCTGGATTGCCTATGCCCTGCTGCATATATGGGGGTGGTTGAAGCGCTCGTAGTCCCTCGCAGGGCTTGTAAACCGGAGGCTGCTCCTCCTATCTGTCTGTAGAGGGACTCATCAGCTTTGTCTTCCCGACCAAGCAATCTGTAGCAGACCCTCACTATAAGGTCACCTGTATGTGCCCTCCCTTTAATTCTGACCCATAAAAGCTCTCAGTGGGCTCCTTATCCATTCTCAGAAGGAGCTCCATGCACTCCAGCTAGTCATAGACATAGAGGGTAACACCACCTCCTCTTCTCCCTGCCTGTCCTTCCTACAGAGCCTGTATCCTTCCATTCCAGCAGTCCAGTGCGTAGGAGCCATCCCATCACGTCTCCACGATGCCAATAAGATCATTGCCCTGCAGATGTGCGCAGGTTTCTAACTCCTCTTTTTTATGTCCCATACTGCGTGCCTTTGCATGGAGGTGTTTGAGTCCCTCATGAGGTTGACTTACTGTCTGGAGTACCAGAAAGACATTATTGATATTTTTCAGATGCTGACCTGATCTCTCTCCAGGCTCTGGACATCTCTTACTGACACTGACATCAAACTGGTAAGAATGGGATGGATTGAGGTTCTCCTTTCCTGGCAATTTTAAAGTATTCTAAAAGCTAGGTTTAGATAGTTAATTTTAGTTTAAATCATTCTCTGATCCTATTATGAATAAATTATTTCCTTTGTCGTGTTCTCTAACCAGTAGTTGCACAAAATGTGAAAATATTATGAAGATTTCATATGCTAACTCTTCAAGTACAGAGACTTGAAATGCTTCTTGGCATTGGGCACTGTCACTTCCCAAAGGAACAGCATTTTTAAAAAAAATCATTAAAAGATGAAAAGATGAGATAAAAAGAAATAAAATACATTGGGTTTTAATTGAGTTCTTGAAGAAAGATCATTGCTAAAAGGGAAAAACAGAAGAGATAATCACCTATGAAGTTCAATGCATTTCTAACCTAGAGAGCAGAGCACAGCAGTTTTATAGTCAGGAACAGCAGAGGTCTATTCAACTGTTTTCTGCTTCTTTTGTTTTGTCTGCTTATTGTGATTTAATCACCTGTAAAAGTTTCTATTATTTTGATTTAATTACTGCACACTGCTTATTCTAATCTGGAGAAGTGCTGATATTTAATCTCTGTTGAAAAATACAAGCAAGTTTATCACCTCAGAACATCTGTTTGCCTGTGAAAGCAAAGGACAACAATACATTTTGCAGTTATTTCTTTTTTCATATATACTTAAAATGATAGATGTCTGTGTTGTAAGACTATGCTATTTCACCATATATCTACATATTTGAACTTTGTATCAAAAAATTAAGGGTAAGAGACTGTGAGGAAAGTCCCAAATCATCCTTCAGAGTCAAAAATGTATCTCATTAAGAATGAGAGCAAAATATTTTGTTTCAAAATTGCTGTAAGCATCACAACACTAAGTAATTGTCTCTGAAATTGCAACCAGTCCTAAAAGTAACAGTTTCTATGGATAACACTAAATGAAATGCACAGATGACAATAATGTCATGCCTATGAGTTACGCTTATATCTTTTTACATAGGATTCCTTGAAGACAATACCTATAATGAAGACATGCAGCAAGTGAAGAAACACTCCCTGTAAAGTATGAATACTCAAATACAGAGACTATAGATGAACACTGAGGGAGCAGAACTTGATGATAAGGCAATACAGTTGGACGTGGGAGACTACAAATAAACACAGAATATTGCAGCTGGGGTGGAGACACATTTTCTTTCCGGAAGGCAAAGTAAAAAATCTCTTATCCAGTGGAACATATGTACAAATATATCTAGCATGGTTTTCATGTTGCACATCTCAGCTTTTTCTAAAGAAGTGGAAGTAATTTACGTGCTACATAAAAAATTGTTTATGTCTGCTGGTCTCCATTATTACATGACAAATTCTTTTTTCAACAACTGTCTCAACTGGAATCGTAGCCGCCAACTTGACCTCTTACTTGTAGATATGCTTTATTGCTGTCATGTCACAGAATCACTGAATATGCCGAGTTGGAAGGGAACCACAAGGATCATTGAGTCCAACTTCTGGCCTCGTACAGGGCCATCCCCAAGAGTCACACCATGTGGTTGAGAGCATTGTTCAAATGCTTCTTGAACTCTGTCAGGCTTGGTGCTGTAACCACTTCCCTGTACCAGTACACTTCACCTCAGCATGAAGAACCTTTTTCTAACATCCAGCCTAAACTTTCCCCTGACACAACTTCAGACCATTCCCTTGGATCCTGTCACTGGTCACCACAGAGTAATCAGATCAGTGCCTGCCCCTCCTCATCCCCTCACAAGGAAGTTGAAGACTGCAGTGAGGTCTACCCTCAGTCTCCCCTTCTCCAGGATGAACAGACCAAGTGACCTCAGCCACTCCTCATATGGCTTCCCCTCAAGGTCCTTCACCATCTTCATTGCCCTCCTTTGGACACTCTCTAATAGCTTAGTGTCTTTCTTATATTGCAGTGCCCCAAACTGCACACAATATTCAAGGTGAGGCTGCTCCAGGAAGAGCAGAGTGGGACAATCCGCTCCCTCCACAGGCTGTTGATGTTTTCCTGATGCCCCCCAGGACACGGTTGGCCCTCCTGGCTGCCAGGGCACTGCTGACTCATATTCAGCTTGCGTACCAAGCAGTCACCTGAGATCCTTTTCCAGTTCTATGAAATGGGTGCACGTCTACAAAATGGTGTATCTATTTAAAAAAGCAAGCCTGAAAAACCAGTGCTGAAGAGGTATATATGCTATTTATGAATTGTTATTGTCATCTTAATTTAGCTCCTTTATGCATCATTACAATAGTAGTTTACCGCTCAATCACGTATTTTCACGTCCATCTTATCCTGTCCTCAAGGGATAGTCTCCACATAGCAGACAGTTATTCAGAATCACTTTCTAATCCACATCTCACACAGGATTTTGAAATCCCTACTACCCATAAAGTGACAAGGTGACAACTTAAGAAATGTAAGCACCTAACTTTCTAAATCAATGAATGGATTACTTCCAATAATTTTGCTTCAAAAATGGAGTGAATCTTTTTCTACTGTAACATTTAGCAATAGGTTTAGTTATTTTAGTTGACATATATTTATATGTCTGAACAAAAGCACAGATTATCAGGGGAAAAAAAGCCAAAAATGTTGATGAATTTATATGCCAAATTTAACGGTCTACATTGTAGCAGCAGTTATTCACAAATTAAAACAAGCATTCAGAAAGTGCATAGTATGGAATTCTGGATTTCCCTTATACAGAGAGGGAAAATGGCCAATTTTATACCACTATGACCTATGTCATCTGACCATGGGATCAGGTGCCAGCTTCAGGCTGAGATGAACAATTCTTTAGAAGTATCTGTTTTATTCTAGTGTGTATATGAAAGGGGCCCAAAAGGGTATCTCAGAAAATCTGTCTGCTGCTCATAGGAATCTCATCCATATTAACCATGGTAAAAACCATGGTGCAATTCACCAGGCTGTAACCTAATATTGCAGACAGAGAGAAAATACACTTCTCAATTACCTACAAGACTACATTGTCTCCTCTTGAGATCATCAACCGTCTTAGCTCCATGATGCTAATCCATTCCTACATAATGATGATTTCTCTTCAGTAAATTAGTCAGTGGAAAGATACAAACCTCTATACATTTAAGGACTACATCGTGATGCATATATACAAATGGCCTGAATTAAGTCAGTGCCTACTTCTGGCATTTGCATCTCTGGTAAGCCTGATTTGGAGCACCAACGTTCCTTGAGGGTCATCTCTGGGATATGTTTAAATAGCCACTCCTGATGAAGTATCTTACTGTCTTTTTCCTTGGTGTTCTCTCTGATCCTCACACATTGCATTTCTTTTTCCAGCAGAGTATCCTTAACTGTGAAAATTGCCAGAATTGATTCTCTTTCCCTCTACTGCAAGAAATAGGAAGAATATTAGCATATAGGAACTTTAAGAAACTCGGAAAAGAATTCACAATTCTGGTTACATATGGAGATTTTATGATATGTCTTAGGAAATATTCTATGTAAATAAGCAACAAAGTTCTTCATAGTGTTACATCCTGTCCTTGAGTGCTTGATCTTTCCCATGTCCTTTCTGTCTCTCCATACCTGTTTTTATCTTCTCTTACACCATGCATCTTAATATCTTCATTCCTACTGTTTTCATTCTTTCTCCACTATTGGCTTAATTCCTTTTGTGTCCCTCAGGCTTTGAATACCACCTTCTCTTTCGCAAACAAGAAGTATCCTCTACAAATTCTGGCTCATGATCAAGATTTTTCAAGAAACTTTCCAGTACTCATCTGTTCAATGTTAACCATTCTGTTCTTTCCTTTTTGTTTTAAATCAGCATCACAATAATACTTTTCTGTTTGGATTAGAGTTTATTTTCTTAGGGGAGGGACATTATCTTTCATGTACTTCTAAAGTGCCACAGGCGTTTACAGTCATATATATATTTGCATGCTTGAACATAACTTTGAATAACTATTTAAAGAGTTGCCAGAGTAATACACGTAGCGCAGGCAACAATAGAAAAAAAATGTACAAAAGCATACCAATAACTGTAAGTGAACATGAAGAAACCTGTCTAAATTAACTACTAATGTTATCTTTCCTCATGCATTATGCCTTGTCTGCGTCTGCTTTCCAAATTTATAATTGGTAGAAACTTCCAAAGATGAATTTTGCTAAGAAACCTGAGCATTCATAAGTAGCATCAGTTAAAAGTGTTAAAAAATACTGCAAATATTTGTGTTAGTCCTCATTTCACTACAAAAAAAAGTTCCTCATCTTAACCTACACAAGGCAAAGGGCAGATGGATAGTCTGTGATATTTTTTCTGGATACACTTGCCAAACTGAACACACTGTTTTGTTTCAGTTTTGTTTCATTTTTTTCATTTTACCCTGTTGTTTCTATTTTAGTTTAAAATCATTCAGGCAGCACCAAAAGCTAGACTAATACCAATAAAGAGTTTCTCTACCAAAAAAAGCGCTATTGAGCTTGGTCTGGGATAGCCGAGATGTTCCTAAACTGTACAGCATGGGCACTCAGGAGTGCATCTGCATTACTGGTTGCTCCATCATACAGCTTCAGACTTCTGTGAGAATATGGTCTAGCTTTGCTTAACTGAGATTTTCATGCTCTTGTATCCAAGTTTATACATAGTCCTAGTGCTTTAACATGGAAAGACCGAAAAAGCCCTTTAGTTCTAAATTGATTTTATTATGGGAAGCAATAACAATGCACATCCTCTAAGCAGACATTAGCGGATATGTCTTACATATCTAGAAGTGTTTGTGTTCATCCCAGCTAGCTTCATGACTAAGAGTGGTGACTATTTAAGATACCTTTTTTTAGGAGAGAGATCTTCTTCCTTGTGAAAGGGTATGCCATATTACTACCTCAATACTTGAGCCCAGCCCATGCCCCACGGCAAAAGTGAGATTATAAAGAAGAGATGAGGTTCCCCATTACATGAATGCATTGATATGTCAGATAAAAGCATGAAGGGCTGATAGACTATTTTGTTGACCTACTTTTTACTGCTGTTCTGAAACAGTCTTCTTGATGAGTATAACTGAAGGGTCCTACAGTCAAACCAATTTAAAAAAAAAAAAAAAGATGGTCAATGCAAGTGGCAGCTCTGAAGACCTTATTTCCTTGGGCATAAGCAGCTTCACTACAAAATTCTACTGACCAAGAAAGATGTCTTTTCCAAGCCTATCCACACACTCTTCGTATTCCCAAAATTCAGCTCTCTCAAGCTTATGAGTCACAGTGACCATCTGCTGATTTCCAAGAAAATTTGAATCTCAGTTTAGGTACTGAAATTGAAATAGGTGAAAAGGCACCAAGGACAATGCTAACCATACTTACAAGCCTATCATAAATGAAGAAGTTTTTCCTAAGGTAAGACATAACATTTAATTAAACTTACAATATTGACTTGTGTGGATAAAGAACATCTGGAGAAATAATGTCTGGCAGAAGTACTGCATGGGAAAAGTGAAGAACTGGACTTGCCTTTGACTGAGTCCAGTTCTCGTTTGTTGCCTTTACTGTTTATTTCTGATGGCCTGGAAGTAGCATGATAAATACGAAGTTTGCTGCTGTCATCTAGACAGCAGTTTTTAATGCAATAATAAAACCAGATTTGATATATCTTCCTTTGTTCATTATTTATGTCAGTGAAAGAGCCAGTAGATATACAGTGATGTAATTAGGAGTATAATTTGCCCTACTGACTGCAAAAATCAAAGCTACAGGGAATATATAGACTGAAAAATCCATGCCCAACAGACAAAGAAGTATATACTCCCAGTTTGCCACATCTCTGTGTGTCTTCACTTGTATCTTTCTTAAAAAAATCTATCTCCTAGTATGTGATTTTAAGGCCGTTAATCCAAAGGTGGCTGCTAAGATCTCTAAGCAGCATTTTACATAAATAATAATAAATATTGTACAATGATAACCTGTGTTGTCCTGTGCTAAGTTGTATGTCAGAGCTGAATAACGATATTTCATTGAAACAAATAGTTCAAAAAGCATATCAAGTCTGGGAGGTCTAACATAAATATTTTACTAAAATTCATAGATTTCTGGAAACTTACAGATTTACTTACCTTTGTATTTGGTAGTCAGTAGAGAAGCCATGAATTTGACAAACTAAAAACTATTTTTTAAAATAGATTTTACATTGTTTTCAAGTCCTGCTTAACTGTGAAAGAACAATTTTCAGTGATTTTTGTGACTTCCACATGTGAGGTATCTGACAGATAAGGGATCTGAAAATAGAATTTTTTCCAATGCTGTCAGAGGGCCTTGGATAAAACTGCACAATTCCTCCCTAATCCTGTATAGACAAATGAAATGGCTCTATGCTGAGAGATATTTCACTTTTCCTAAAATTCCTTACATATCCCTTGATTAAGATAGCTGTATGAAATACTAACTAATTTACAAGACAAAACCAAACTTATATAGAATTAAGAATAAAAATAAAACAAAAACATACACAACCTCCCACCAAGAAACACTGATTGCAGCCTCAATAAATTCTTTTAAACAGAAAATAAAAATTCTACAACACCAGATAATTTGTAAACAAACAACATTTATATTTGGTGTAATTCAGTTCCTTAGGACGTTTAAATGGTTCTTATCTGTACTTAAGTAATAAAAATGGCTTTTAAAACGCTAATTGTGTGTCCCACAGCATCATACTTTCACATTAGATAAAGCCAATAACAACAGAATGTTTGTTTTTAGAAATGTAAATATCTACAGAAGTCATGCTTCAGAACAGACTGATATTACACACTAATGTTTACCATTTCCCATGGTTCCATTTGTGTATTAAGAAATTTAATAATTTCTAACTTTATTCTATTCACTTTATAGATGCTGTTACCAGCTTTACTTAATTTGAGCACTACCTAGACCAATCACAGAGTATTCCCATCAGAAATCGTCCTGTAGCTTCTCATTGGAATGGCTTCCATGAAAGGAAAACTAAACTATGTCAAAATTTGGTGTAAAATGACGCTGTTGTATTTTGAAGCACCTTCCAGGTCAATCCAGAAGATCATGATATTTTGTGGGAAGGCTGGAAGTATTCACTTTGGTCTTCAAAAACACCAATAAATGTGTATTTTGACAAGAAAGACACTTGTTCTGTGCAGGTCAACATCAGCAGATTTCACTATGTGTAAAGGAAATATTCTGGAGCACTCAGCGATAAACCCATGGATATGGCACATACAAGTGTCAGTGCTTGAACAAAGTAGGCACAGGAACATAATTCCATATTAGTAGAATCTCTGAAATATTTCTATTTTTTAGAAAAAATGAATAAACTGTAAAGAGCTTCAGAATATTAGTTTTGCAATGATAGCTAGAAAAATTACAGTATCTCATTGTAAATGGCAGAATGGTGAAGGTTGTCTCCATATTTATTTAATCCTGAGCACATAAGAAAAAGCAGACAACAAGGCTTACATGAATAATAGTTCAGTTTGGAAATGGGCAAGTCCTGAGAGTTACTAGTGAGACTGCAGTTGATATATACATATATATATGGTCAAAAAGTCAGTGGTTTAGAATTCTTGTTCAGAAATAGAAACCTCTAAATTTGTTTCAAGAATTCCTGAAATTTCTTCTAGCAGGTAGGACATGCTAGGGCAAGCAAGGACTGTAAACTGCTGTCACATGCTACAACGTCTACATGCAGATCTTTTGTAAGCAAACACTTTTTTCCAGCAGTTTTGTACCAGTTATTGAGTTGTTAATGTAGAAATATAGCTGTTAAAACCCAGTACTCTTCAGAAATAAAGAGAGAAGAGGAATATAGGGCAGGTATTGGAAATGACAAAAGAAAATGGGCATAAATAATCCTACAACTGTGCAACCCAACAATCACTCTCTCTTTGCCTTTCCTTCACAAATCCCATAGGCCATGCTAGGAAGTAAGAGGATACTTTTGTGAACATTATTTTTAGGATTTTACAGTGTGACTAATCATAATATATCATTCACATCCATACAGTAAACATATAATCATAACTCTGTGTCTTTCACCTGTTGCTTGTGAATTAAATATAGTTACAAACAAGCTACTTTTCGTTATCTTACTGCTTTAAGCTATTTTAAGAACATTTTTTAAGTTCTACTGACCTCTGTAGACACTAAAACACAGCAGAAAATTATCACATCTGGAAAAGTGAACTTGTTTGCATGCATTTGCTTAGCAGTCAGTCCATCAACTCTAGTTTTTAATGAAGCATTTTCTGCTTTTGGCAGAGCTATTTATTTGTATTAGAAACATGCATAATTTCCAGGAAAATATTCTTGCAGCCACCTGTGGATGCTTCATGAATGACTGATCTACATAGATACCATAGGTAAAAGGAAAAATGTTTTGAATTGTAAATTGCAGATTGCAGACTACTAAATCTTGCTGCATACTGCTCTGGGCAGTATGTTGAAGATCCTGGAGATATTTCTTTAGCTGTCATTTGAAACGAGCACAGATAAATGAACTATGGACAACAAACTCCATTTATCATAGCTACACTATCAAGGCTAACCTAACAAAAGGAGTAACAACGTACAACTGCTGGAAAAAAATAAGGACATGTAATGAAAAATTTTACTTTTATGTTTGGTATTGAAGATGGCTCACCTGAAGCAGACTTTTTCATCTCTTTTCAACTGCTTTAGGGAAACACCATCTCTCTTTTTGGGACTTGTGAGGTTGGACAGCTGCCTAAACACTGATGAAGAGCGTGTGAATTTTGCTAGAAGAGATGAACTGAACAGAGCTCACAGTGAGGAACCAGATGGACCCCTGAACTTTGAGCTTGATGTTTGTCACCAGGATCCAGAATGCATGTTCCCAGCTCCCTTGCCACATGCCCAGGTCAAACTGATCACCAGCTGGGAAGCAGGATGGAATGTAACAAATGCCATTCAGGTAACCTTTTACTTCCCCACTTATTACAGTCATCATTTGAAAAACATGATCATCACTTAACCTGTTCTATTTTACTTAGTTACACCATCATTTTGCAGTATTCAGGAAGGTTTCTGTGAATTTATTACTCACATATTTGAACCCTTCTGCATAAGATTAGCACTCTGAAAAAAAGAGTTCCAAAGGGAAAAATGATACATATGTTAACTAAAGTTTAAAAAATGTTTAAATTTTGTGAAATTGAAAAGGTGGTGATTGCACCTGTTTTAGAAGTGTAGGCATTATCTTTAATAAGTATATTTGAATTCAGTGACAGAGATGTTTGATAGAAGTGTGAAATAAACATCTAATAAAAAGAGGATGGTAAGAGCCAGACTGACGTCAGAAATAAATTTACTGACATGTAAGTTAGACTAGAAATAAATTGAAGCACGAAGCACAAGAAGTGTAATAATACTTGTCAATGTTAAAGAAAATAGTTAGGTTGAATAGACTGAAAACATTTGGTCCCAGCATTCTGTGTGGAATTTGAGTATCTTTCTGAATCCTTAAATTTAGCATTAAATGTTTCAGAATCTTCTTCTCACTTTTTATGATTCATTTCCTTACGTAATTCTATCATTACCACTAACATTCTGTCTGACATGATGAGAATAAAGCAGTACCCACAGACACATCTAGTCCCAGTAACTCTTACTTAAATAAATTTTTATGCCACTTTAATTATAGAAAAATAATCTTTCTTGTATTACACAAGTCTGACTATGATAATGAACATTTGTTTACATATCCAGTTCATCCCTCAGCTCTGCAAAGGAGAAGAAAAAGGACATATTTCTAACCCTGCTGCATTTTCAAACAGGAGCACCACCACAGGAGAGCCAATGCAATAACAGGGCACAATAGCATATCATACTCTGAAAGTGTTCAGCTGTGAATAAAAGTGTGAAGTCCTAAAATACCTCAACTGAATTCTAGTAACACATTTTATCTTCATTCTCCCTCAGCAGCATCTAGACAGGACAGGAGTCTGGGATGAGAGCCCATTGTTTTCTCTGTGAGTTTTGCCTTTGATTCCACAAAAGCCAAGATTTCATTCTGAAAGTCAGTTTTGTCAATATTTGCTGTATGACCTTTCGGCAAGTCATGTTCTCTCACCCGTTGTCTTCCTTTCTGAACAATGCCTCTGTAAATACATCGAAGTGCCCAAAAATCCAGAATATTGTTGTGTGCACATGTACGATTAATTATTAATATTATAACTTTCAGTCAAAATATAGACTGACAACACAGAGTAAAAACACGATCAAAGATACCGTTGCCTATTTAAAATGCAGGCAAATTCAAGCGAACTTGATCTAATCAGATCAGTAACTATGGTCTTAGTCAAAATTCTCGGCATACTGAGTGTTGCATACCATGTCTCTCATTTGGTGAAATATTTTAGAAATCAGCATTAAGAGAGCAGGCTGAAAACTGTAAAGCCTGGCAGATGCAATTTCATTAGTAGTACAACCAAAGTATCCTAATGACACATTGTTAAACTGTGTGGATCTGCAATCTCAAATGTGAATCTATGCACACGCAGATTCTATGCATTTTTCCCATTTCCCAATACCTGGGATTGAGAGCAAGGCATTTGATTTAGAAACAAGGGTAGAGAGCAGAGAAAGGGGAGGGGAAAGGCAGGAGAGGAGAGAGGACAGAGTATTGAGTGGGCATCTGTTAGTAAAAAATAACAGTTTGAAGAAATTTTTATGAATAGCTTTGAAGAGAAAGTCTGAGCTGTGAGCAGAATGATTAAAACAATGCAAACATTCTTGACTGGTGAAGATAGTCTATGCTAAAATGAGTTGTTTTGCCCTACCAAGAAGAAAGGGCAGAATTGTTTTGCATGGCAATTAGAGGTAAACATTTCAGCAGATTTCTGAAGTGTTCTAAACAGTTATTCCTGTGAATACAATTAGTCTAAAAGTGAAATTATTTCACAATCCAGATTTATTATGGGAACAATTAAATCTTTGGTCTGTGAAATCAAATGCAAGGATTCTCTCACAGTTCTTTAAATATAAGTATTTTCAAACAAACAGAAGATATTTTTATTTTGTTCTCAACCTGAACTGCAAAAATGTGTGCTTCTGGTGACGATACTGTATGTGTAAATGATTGCTTCAGACATTTAAGTTTCCAGGGAAACATGTTTCTTATTCCAACACTGCACAGGCAAATGAAAACCTGTGTTCAGTTAATCTGGGTAAGTTCAGAGAACATAAAACTGAGTTAATTTTAATGGGAAAATGTACCCCATCATCTGGCAGGGTGATGTAAGCTGCATTTGTTTGTATGTAGCAGTAAAAAGCAAAAAAAAAATATTTGTAATAACTTGTACAGTAGTACTGGATAGATAAGCAAAGCAACAACAACAAGGAAGAAGGTAGTTAAATTCTAAAGGTACAGCATTTCACAGCAGAACCAAAGGACAAAAAAGACTATTTGCCAGCCACATATAGTAGGATTTTTGCAAACAGTGTCAGACTGGTAACCTGTCACTACCAGAGTTCCACAGGAAGTCATCTTACGCCCTGTGCTCTTCAATATCTTCATAAATTACTTGGATGCAGGACTATGCAAGTTCTCAGATGGGGAGCATCAGGCAAAGTATTGCCAGCCCGTTGAGGGAGGGAATTGTCCTGCTCTGCCCTGCACTGGTGTGACCTCACCTGGAATATTGTGTGCAGTTCTGAGCACTGCAATATAAGAAAGACACTAAGCTATTAGAGAGTGTCCAAAGGAGGGTAGTGAAGATGGTGAAGGACCTTGAGGGGAAGCCATATGAGGAGTGGCTGAGGTCACTTGGTCTGTTCATCCTGGAGAAGGGGAGACTGAGGGTAGATCTCATTGCAGTCTTCAACTTCCTTGTGAGCGGATGAGGAAGGGCAGGCACTGATCTGATTACTCTGTGGTGACCAGTGATAGGATCCAAGGGAATGGCCTGAAGTTGTGTCAAGGGAAAGTTTAGGTTGGATATTAGAAAAAGATTCTTCACCCATAGTGTGGTTGGGTGCTGGTACAGGCTTCCCAGGGAAGTGGTCACAGCACCAAACCTGACAGAGTTCAAGAAGCATTTGAACAATGCTCTCAGCCACATGGTGTGACTCTTGGGGATGGTCCTGCACAAGGCCAGAAGTTGGACTCAATGATCCTTGTGGTTCCCTTCCAACTTTCATATTCTGTGATTCTGTTAGAGTAAAAGCAAAAGTCATTTAATCTATAGTATCATCAAGGGGCACAAAAGAACACAGAATGGAGAAAAAAACAACAGGAGGGAGATGAAGTGAAATAACGACAAGAAATGAAATAATATTAATCTCAGATGTAATTTATAACTGTTTAATTTATAACTGCAATTTATACCATTGTGAGTCAATCTCCACTTAGGTCTCAGAAGCAGAAACAATTTA
The DNA here is from genome assembly GCA_013397135.1 of Pachyramphus minor. Taxonomy (NCBI): domain Eukaryota; kingdom Metazoa; phylum Chordata; class Aves; order Passeriformes; family Tyrannidae; genus Pachyramphus; species Pachyramphus minor. The sequence goes on along the minus strand of VYXB01001936.1, from coordinate 356,463 downwards.
ACAGTGAAAAAAAGTCGGCCACTTTACCAGAAAGCACCAAATGGCCTTCATTTCATTATAATGCCTGTACAATCTTTAAAATAACGTCTTATATAATTACATCTCCTGGATGTTTTGTAAAACATGATATATCAAATCTGGCTGGAAAGCAGCCCAGCAGAAAGGGACTTAGGGGTGCTGGTCGACAGCTGGCTGAACATGATCTAGCAGTGTGCCCAACTGGCCAAGAAGGCCAATGGCATCCTGGTCTGTATCAGCAATAGTTGGGCCAATAGGACCAGGGCAGTGACTGTCCCTCTGTATTTGCCTCTGGTGAGACTGCACCTTGAGTGCTGTGTCCTGTTCTGGACCCCTCACTGCAAGGATATTGAAGTGCTGAAGCATATCCAGAGAAGAGCAACAGAGCTGGTAAAGAGTCTAGACCATATGTCTTGTGAGGAGCAGGTGAGGGAGCAGGGGTTGTTTAGCCTGGAAAAAAAGAGGCTCAGGGGAGATCTTATTGCTCTCTACAACTACCTGAGTGGAGGTTGTAGTGAAGTGGAAACAGGTCTCTTCTCCCAGGCAACTTCCCTCAAGCAGGGAAGACTCAGGTTGGACATCAGGAACTATTTCTTCATGGAAAGTGTCGCTAAGCATTGAAACAGACTGTCCAGTGAGGTGTTGGAGTCACCATCCCTGGAAGTGTTCAAGAAATGACTGGATGTGGCACTTAGTCCAAAGTTGGACTTGATGATCTTAGAGGTCTTTTCCAACCTAAATGATTCCGGGATTCTGTGAAGTCATACTGAGTGTTTAGTTTGAGTCAATGCATCTGATACCTAATATTGCCAACTTCTGTGTCCTGCATTTTGAAAAGAATTGTGTTGTACAAAGATTAGAAATACCTGCAGCAGAGGGAATTTTACAATTCCATGATCAGAATAACACAATATGGTGCTTCTCAATTGTGAGTGCTTCTAGGAATAACCATAATTCAATTCGTAGTATTAATAATTATTTTTAAATGTGTCAGTAATAAATTACTAATTATTGCAGTAGTTATCATAGATATGCTCATTATATTTATATTCTGTATATTGTACATTAGTGTAGAAAAGACTGAATCATCAATGAAAGACTGAATATCCACATGTCCTTCACTGTATGCCTTTATAGCAGTATTTCCATACTGCATTTCAATTCAGTTAATTTTAATTTTTGTAACTCTAAGACATTCACTTGAAAATATTTCATAATTAACATTTATTGTTCTATGGTGTTTCCTCTGAGTTACCTGCCTCCATCTCCCTAATATAGACTGATCTTTAGAATTCTTGCTGAATATCCACAACTCCCAAATACTTAAGTGGAAAACACACTCATGCTGAGAATTGGAATTAGCAGACATGCCCCTAAAGATATAAAGGCAAACATCATTTTAAGGTGTCTAAACACCCCTCACATTAAACTTTACTGAAAGTATTTTCTAAGTATAAATATATACATGCTTGTGTGCTTCTAAAGTGGGTCATTAGATGTATAACAGTATAAATCATCTCATCCTCAGGCTTAAATAATTTAGTCACATTTAACAAAATAACCACTTGGATTTTGCAGCACTTATTTTTCAAACATAAGAACATAGGTCAATCCTTTCTTCTGTACCAAGGAGTAACTTCCTTGAATTTTATATGGAAGCTAAAATCATATACATTGAAGATAAAGTCATATTCTGAATTAAATTACAGACATTGGAGAGAAATGAACTTCTGCATTTTATATCAAGATGTGGTACTGATAATTAAAGGGACGTGCCCAATACTGATATCTAACCTAGGACCAGCAAGTAATGCAAGTTCCCAAATTGAACTTCAAAAAATGACAGCACAAAGTAAAATTCCAAGACAGTAGTACTATTGTGATACACATAAAAATTCCAAATAATATGATTTTAGCTGAAATGCACCTGAAGTACTGGCCAAATTTATTTTTATGGGTTTGCAACCAAAAACCTATGTAATCACAACCCAGAGAAACACCTGGTCAGAATCATTTAAATTCAGGTCTGTTTTTCCTACGATAGAATGTCACTATTATGTAATGCAATTTATAAAAGGTGTATTTTAAGGAACAAGACTCTGTAACTAATGTTTATGCCCCTATTTTCTCTTTTGATTTTCTCTTGACGGGAAAAAATTTCCAGACATATATCACTATTTTATATAACCTTTTATTTCATCTTAGACCCTGCAGTAGACTTCTTTAGTTTTGTGCACATATCCATATAGTACAGAGAAGGTTGCATGAAGAATATATATCTTCTCTATTCCCAACGCTGCTTTTTATCACAAAAGCTTTTTGTCAAAAATATGTTATCCTGCAACAGGGAAATTATATCTCCTTCACAGAAATCACTTTATTTGACATGTAAGCACTGTGCAGCAGACTGATTTTGAGTTAACTAACTGCCATTCCCATAAATCTCATTAAAGTATTCACTGTATCAATCTGCTTTTGACTTGGTCAGCTGCAAACACTATACAATCTTAAGAAGCCAGAACTCCTAAACATAGCGAGGTGGCTCACCTAAAATTATTCCACAAAGAAATATTTGGATTTTTCTTATGGGATTTAAGTTGCTGTTTTGTAGGGTTTGAATTTTATGTTGTTCCTCACATGATCTGGGCAATAAACAGGCAGAGGGAGCATTGAATGGATTGACATTGACATATTCTACTCCATTATGAAAACGTTAGGAATGGCAAATCAGTTTTCCATAGCCCCGCTGTGTCAGATCCCTCAAATAGAAACTGTGATATAACATAACTACTCCAAAAAATTATTCTTTGGACATACAGATAGTCCCAACATACAGACATTTGGTTCAGAAAACATCATAATAGCTCACAGAGAATCCCAGAAAAAAGTACACGGGTAACACAAGTAACAGATCAAAGTACTGCAATTCTTGCAGCCTTCTAGGTGTTAAAATGACATATTAAAAGTTCTTTAGAAGTTAAAGTAATCCTTAGATTATGCTAGCATACACCACGGGCTTGAAATTCCATCTCTTAACAGATGAATTGCAGGAGGGTTACAGGAAGTGTCTCTCTCTATGTCTCCTTCATAAATGATTCTAATAGCCTCAGTAGCTTGGCTAAAACTGACATACTTTATTATATAATCTATTATATTGATATATTTTGAGCTAATTACCATATGAGATAATTATCTTATGTGAGATGAGAGGAAAACATTCTAAAGTATAATGCTCAACAAACCCATGGAATTTAACATGAAACCTCAGCCTTAAATCTGAGTATCTTGATTGCAATGTGTAAGATAGATATATTTTAAAATATTTACTCTTAACCAATACCTTATTTTATATATTTAATTTTTTTTACCTGAGTTTTACTGACATAGCAATCTAATATTACATTCTTTTGATAATAGTAGCCAGAAGTGCTAGTGGGCTTAAAGAAATATGAATAATTCTGTTCAGCACTTCAACTTACATATAACCTTACATTTCAAGAAAGTATTTATTTGACACTTAATTTTTAGCCGTCAAATATCTATCATTTCCAACAACTTTAGCTGAAACTCTTCTTGTCTAGAACTTTGTAAATGTGTGTATTTCAGCATCTAAATTTAAAAGCCATCATAGTATCTTGAGTTTATTCCTAGAAACAGTAGCTAAGGCACTGCAATGCATCCTATACTTATCCTGGGATTGATGTTCAGTTTGTCACAGTCTGGTCTGGAAAGTCTTAGAGAATTTGCAAGTGTCTGTTTCTTGTAAGTGGAGACTTCTCGTTGATTGTTCAGTTGTCATATAAGTTTGAAAATTGTTTCATCTGCAAAATCTTCTACTATTAATCTTTTAGAACAGCGGTTTTATAGATGTGAGGCTATAGTCCTCCTACATGAAGCAGCTGGTAGTAGAAATATTGTGCATGTAAAAGGACAAAAGAACAATCAAGTAAGCATACAGTAGTGTGACAAGTAAGCTGGGAGAGACCAGCTCAACTCTTCTCCTTACAGTGGTGGTTTCTAGGTAGTAATAACATGAACTTGTGCTTCAATTTAAATATGTGAGCTGTTTTGGCATGCTGCCAAATTCAGTCTGCCAAGAGACAGCCTTAGTGAGGACATATAATCATAGAATCAAAGAAGATCTTGAGATGAAAAGTACCCATAACGATCATTGGGTCCAGCTCCCTGCTGCTGTACCTCCAAGGTGCAGTGCATGGACCTGCCTCCAACATTGACAGAACTCCTTGGCTGGATGCCCTGGAGGAGTCTGTCATATATCACCTACTTTATATCTCAGTCAGCTTAAGTGTGTCTCCATCCAAGAGCTTTAAAACCTTGACATTCTTGAAAGGCCAACTACTATCAGTGGTGTCGCAAGAGCTTAATTGACTGGCAAGCGACAGAGGTATGATTTACACGCATATTAACATATATTTCCAAAAAGGGTGTGTCCATTTGCATTTGTCCCATAACACATCTAAAATAAATGAAAGAAAGCTGGAAATTGTCCCTCATGCTCCCAGACCTCTTTCTGTTTTCTTCATTTTATAATTAGGAAACCTTCAAAGAACCCAGGAGATGGTCTGCTCTGGGGGTGTCCATGTCTAAAAAAAACTTTAGCATAGGTATGTAGATAACTTAGAAGCACACACACTACACCACTTTATTTTTAATCTTAATTGCAATAATTTTTTGAAAGAAAAAGTCTCACATGAATTAATACATATGGTCACGATCAACTTCCCCTCTTCTCTACTGCTGTCTGTAACCAGGTACCCATCAAATGCTGGCAATCTCTCCTGAATATCTACCTTCCACCTTGCTCCCTGAGGTCATCACTTGCAGCAGACTCAGGCTCTTGGGTCTCCTACAGACACAGCCGATAGACACCACATCCTTTGCCACCTGTGGGAATGTGGGACTGCAGCAGAGTGTGTTTTCCTGGGCCAGTTCAAGTTCACATCTTATTTAGACCCCACAGCTGCTCTTGTAAAATATTGTTCTGTCTTTCCATCAGTCAGTCGAAGCAGCTAAACAGAGCTCCTTCTTTTCCATCCAGTGTCTACCCACACCAACATTCCTTCACTGCCTATGTAAATCCTTGTCCTTTCTACCATGCAGGCCTACCATCTGTCATCACCTTTCAGTCAACCTCTTTCTAAATCCTACACTCAGACTATGTCCAACTCCTGCTTATTTTTACTGTAAACTAATACATAGTCTCATTTACTAATCAACAAGGCTAAAACTCTGGCCTGAGCACTGATAATTCCCCATCTGGGTCACATAAACACTTTTCCCTAATTTTGCCAAGCTCACCCTGTGCATACCCACCTGAAAATTGATGCAGTTCCATACCTTAATGTAAGGTGCTCATCTTTTCTATAATAATCTACCATTTTTTCCCTGCATCTATTGACTCCAATCTCTCTTTGTCCAGTTACAATCCTATTGTCAATTTTTTAAATATTTAACAAGCATTCCTATGAACTTATATGAGGATATTCCTCTGATACTCTTGGACAAGTCTTTTTGATGAAAATTATGTAATTATAAGCTACATTGAAACCACTTTTTACTCACTAGACTCACAGTTTCTGGTATTGACTCAAGGCTTCCTTGACTCCCCTTTTTGCCTGTATTTGTTTCCTGTTATTTTACCCCTAAATTTTAAATTCTTTGGAGAAGAGGCCATCTCTTTTTTCTTCTCTGTTTGCACAACGCTTTACACAATGAGAGTCCATTCAAGAACTTTCAGGTGCTACAATAATGAAAACAATTTTGAAACTAAGTCTCTAAATGATTTCTATTTTACAGAAACTCTTTACAAAATAACAATTATTTAAATGTAGCCTGCAATAAGTCAGCTTGATATTTGATTCAGTTTCTTCCCTTTTCTCTGTATAGAATGGATTCTTCTGGCTATTGAGATCTATTGCAGGGGCTGAGCACAAGATAAATTGGCCAACAAATGTGATAAGAGTACTGTTAGAATATTCAGCCATTAAAATGGGCATTCCATCTTAAAAATCCAGATGGTCATGAAAGAGAATGACAAAACCACGATATCAAAGATAAATGGAATGAAAATTATACCCTTTGAAACAATAAATGTTACCAAAAACAAAGGATCAATAATTGTCAGCTGCTTGAAAACCATAATCACTTTATTCCATGGGAGAACGCAATGCACCATGACTTGTTCCAGAACAAGGATCTCTGGTTCCCTCAGGTGAAAGGAATAGCTGAGGTACTTTCCCACTGTACTAAAATCAAATTAACTTACCATACTTTTTGGTGTCATCAATCCCTGAGAGCATTTTTAACAAGCTGAATTAAAACAGATGGTGTAATTTCTCTTTCTTTTTTTATTCATAGCAGGTTACCTGGTATTTAAATACACTGTTATCAGACAACTTTGAATTTCTGTATCTGTTATATTTGGTTAGTTCATTCTTGTGATATTATGTTTGACAGATACCTTTCAAAACATAGCCCAAATTGCCTATTATGATTATTTCCCAGCTTATTGTGGCTGAGATAATTTGTACACTTGTTCCTCTCTATAGCACTGCCACTGACCAGCTATCACTACTGGAAAACATTCTTCTTAAAAATGTTCTTTCTGTCCCTATTCTTCAACTTATGAGGTATATAACTTCAGCAAATTTGCTTTAATAAGCCATAGACACATAACTGATCCCAGGATAACATTCCTCCCAAGACAGCAAGAACAGAGTGACAGGCAGTAGAAAGCAAAATATTTTGTCAGATGGTATTCCTTTCCTGTTTTCTTCTAAAATCCTTCAATTCCATTAGCAAATTTTCAGAAGGGAGCTCATTTTTTTTATTGGGTGAAAGAGTGAGCCTCAGGGTTCATCAAGGAATAAAAGTTGACAAGCTGAGTGTTTGCAAGTGTTTATGAGAATTTATTGTTGAAAGTAAAGGGCATCTGAATTATTATAATGTACTAGTAGAATCAGAAATAGTAATGTTTCTCTAGCAGATTTTCCATATGGTAAACTTTCTTGTACACAATCCATAGATGGTTAATCTACAGTTTACTTCAGTGTGTATAATTCCTGACAGCAGGAGATTTGCTGAAGCGGTACAAGCTCTGTCTGCATGAGCAAATGGAGCTATTTGAGAAAATAAAAAGCCCTAAACGCTGATTATACACAGTACTGAAGATGATATATTGTAACCTAGTTTTAGCACAGTAAGCTGTATAAAACATTTTACCCCTAAAGCTAAACAAAATTGTCTTCTATTTGCATGGAATCTCCCTCCTCTGCTCAGACACACCATGTTTCTTGGAAGGCAATGTTTCTCCATATTCTTGGCCAGTGGCACTAGTTTTGCCATATGTACAATACTGTGTTACTAAACAGCTAACAAAAAAATGAAATTTAATATTTACTTCACAAAAAATATAAACATGAGTCAAATTGAGGAAACATTCACTTCAGCTCAAGCACACATATTCCACTATCCATATGAATTTCTCTCAGTCCAGTTCTTGAATTGACAGAAATCGTAGAACCAATAGGTTATGTTTTGTAATCTTTAGAACAAACATTTTTGCTTGTTTTCTGTTATCAGTGGTACCTTCAGCCTTTTCTTTTACTCTACATGGGTATTTCCATTCATGGAAAGTTTTTTATTGCTGTTTTCCCTTCCAGAATCATATTTAATTCAGGCTAGTTCCTCCCTGATAAGCAAAGAACCTTTTTTTGATTTTAAAACCCATTCTAATTTGATTATTTCAAATTAAATCTGGGTATTTCAGAAATTATTATTAGTCCTACTGAAGCTTGAAAAAATGTCAATATGAGGATAAGAATTATATACCATATAATTACAGTCAATACGTCTTATTTTTATAAGAAAGTTTGGGGGGTTTATTGGAAGTTATCTTTTTTTGTTGTTATAATGACTTAATTCTCTCATTTTACTGTCACTTTGTAAGTTGGCACTGAGGTTACTGTCTCACTACAATTTGAATTTATTCTTTTGCCTCTGCATGATTTCTGCAACTCCAAATGACATCTCCTCAGCCACCTTCCCTTAAGGGACTTGAAAATCTTCTAGACCTTAATTGGGATCTGGAGTTTAAAATGAATTCTCCACTCCACCTCTTGTTGCCTTTACTTGCCTGCTGATTTTTTTTCACTTTTGCTGGCAAGCCAGCTGCTCTCTGAGCTCTTTCTTTTGTATTTTTTGTTGTTGTCATCTCAAGTTAAAAATAAAATACCTACACAAAACTGTAGGCTTCCCTCTGCTGCTTGGTTGCGATTTTAGAGACTCTTTACAACCTCCTAAGTTGTGAGGATCTGCCATTCCACCCCTGAAGGATTCCTTTCCTAATCAGAAAGGATAATCAGCTGCATAATGCCTACTTTCCCTCTAGCTTTCTGCTTATTCCTGTTTTATGCTTATACTTAGGTGTGTCTCATATCCAGTAATTTTTCCTCACAGACTCCTGCCCACCATATTCTCTTACCCATATTCTCTCCTACCTCTTATGGGTCACAACCTTATGTTTTAAAGTTCTTCAGTTTACCTCTTTTCCCCTGTTCCCGCCTCCCCTGACACAGTCATATTCTCACATTATCCACCTTCTTGCTCTTCCTTCACTCTTTCAGGGCACTCAGAGTCTCATGGCCTATAAAGGAATTCACCTGACTCTACAGGTGACCGAGACAGGTGGCTGTGATGGAGATTCACAAATCCTGAAACAAGTATCCTACACTGTAGTCATTTGGTGATCCTTATTTCTAGCCATCCTTTCCAGAGTTACCAGATTAGATTTACTTTTTGCTATATTTAGATAGGAGAAGAAGTTAGAAATGCAATTCCTCACAAGCATACGTCAAAGCAAGGTAGATTTGTCATGTGTGCCTTTTTTGCTACTATGTGTACTCATTCATTGAATATCTCTTTTAGACACAAAAAGTTGGGTGAAATTAATCCAATTCATAGATGCTAAGAAGGAATAATTTCCTGGAGAGCAAAAAAAAGTAGGCAGCTCACTTACAGCCAGCTGAGGTTCTGCTTAAAATTCATTAATTTCACCCCATGAATAAATTTTTATTTCACCTAAAAATTTGAATGTGAGAAATGAAAGTTATATAGGAGAAAGGAACAGAAATTAAATGCAATCTTGAAATAAATTTCTCAAATATGAAATCACTACAGCTCTCAACACTGAAGCAAAAAAACAGGAGAGATCCAATAAAGCTGAGAAGTTTTCCTTGCAATAATGGAATGACTGAAGTTAAAGACAAAAAAACAAACAAACAAGTTTTTAAATATACAAACTTTTACAGCCATTACTTACTTACTTTGTTTTAATAATGAAAGAAGACTTTTTATCTTAATCAGACCGTTTTTCTATCTGTATGTTAAGAATAAACCTGAGGTCTTTGTCAAAGGTCAAAAATAATCAAGGTCCCCAGTTTGTTCCCTCACCTGTTATTTCCAGACATCCTGTCTTTGAGTCTTTCCAGGGGAAATGCAGACAAAGAAAAAAAATTTAAAAAAATTAAAACAAACAAACAAAACACAGAAAAGGAGTATTGTTTATTTTATAACTCCAGCACTTTTTTTCATGGACCAGGTAGAGGTTGAGAACCACTGTGTCACAGTCTGTACAAACAGCATGAGAAATCCCTCCTCAAGTAGTAATACTTCAAGTGTTTTACATCTAGAGACCTTAAAAAGACATTTTTGGCATGCATTTTATATGCCATCTGCCTAACCATATTCAATGGTGTATTGTGATGCAAAACCATATTCAAAATTTATTTATTTTTTAAAAAGAAGAGCTTATCTAAATTTGCTCTTCTGATGAGAGTTCAGAGCATGCCATAAAACTCAGTCACATTTCTTTTCTGATCTTTGTATTTTCTGTTTATTATTAATTATGCACATTTGGGAATGTTTGTCTAATCTACTTGAAAATAGGGGAATTATTCTGCTTTGTTGAACTTTAAGAATTATACGATCTTTATGTCATTATAGGAGAGAAACACCTCCATTATAGGAATTCATTTGCCACCTCAACTTTATCTGTATTTGTGCATGATGAATTATCAGGCAGTAAAATCACTTGCTTCTTCTTTCATCCTGAAGTTAGAAAGCCATCAGGGGTGCCACTGAAGTTTAACTGAGGTTAAAGGAGGAAATCTTAAGAAATTTGTTGTCTATAACAACATATAACAATAATTGTCAGACAACAGCTTTTCTCACATATTCCAGAAGGATATAGTATGACACTCTGTATCAGTTTACTGATTCCTGAAGACCAAACATAAAAGTATACCACTATTTATGTCTTTCATCAAGAGTATTAACTATATTCTCTCCAGGCAGTGCTCTTAGACTAATTTCCCCTTTATACACTAAACTCTGAGAGTCATTACAGCTTGAGTAAGGTGGTTAGGTCTGGACTGAGGAAGGAACAGGGTAATATTAACGAGGGGAGGATTCAGTCACCTTTTATTCTGCTTAAGAACATGACAAATCCTATGCCAGTGTTCAGAAAATATAACGGCTTCTAGAAGATATAACCTGGCTTCATTTTCAACCCTCAGAGGTGCATAAGGTTTTTTCCAATGCAAAGATCTTTGTAGTGTCAGGTTGTTTTCTTCCATTTCCTCTTCAGCATTACTTGTTAAAAGTGACAAGAACTGTGGCTTGACTGACACAGGTGGCATTTTAGAACTCCTAACAATGCTTTCCCCCAGCCTGAGTCAGAACTTTAACTCCTCCTTTTGTTATGTAAGTGCACACTCAAATGAAATTCTTTGGCTCTCCACTTGCTTTGCTTTGATTCTAGTCTCCCTACGTCCACCCTCTGCCTCCCTTCAAGTTCTTTTGACCATATTTTCATGGGAACTTACCCTCATATTACTGTACTGGAAGTTTTGAGTGCTTGCCTGCCTTCAGGTGAAAACCTGACAATCTGTGATGAGCTATAATGAGAGAAATGGGTAAGCAGCCAGGAAGTCCATGTTGATCGCCACTTTTAGAATAATGTTTGTTTTAGTTTAAACTGCCTTGTTTTTTCCATCTCTCTTTCCTCTCAGCTACATAACACATAATAAAAACCCATATTCTTTTATGAAAGCCTGCTTTCTCTTTTGGGACCAAGCGAAATAATGTTTTCTCAAAAGGTAATTTGCTTGGGAGATTTTCTTGGTATGATTCAGTGCTTTCTTGCAGATAGCTCTGGATTTATTCAAACTATCATTTCCCATTGAACCATGCATAATTAAGCATTGAGTACATTATTTTGGTTTTAGAACAAATATTTTAACCAATAGCAAAGCCAATGAGATCAGCTGTCAATTACTCAATAGCAGTAATTCTTTTGCGTGTGTGTGTGAGACATTTTCTTTCCTCATTTCACTTTCCTAACCTTTAGGAGATCCTTAAGACTAATCGGGCCACTAAAAGGAGAATGAAGTCAGTGGTTTCTGTGAGTCAAATGGAGACATACATTTTGCAGTGCAGACCATGCAGCTTCTTTTCTTGCTTATCACGGTACTTCCTGAGCAGTGTATCTGCCTTATCATCTGCTTCTGGTACCTGAAGGATTGACAGGTAAACACTTCTAAAGTTTCTGTCAGTATATAAGGTGAATGAAGGCATTAATCACAGAATAAACAGCTTAGTAACTGTCCTCCCTGCAGCTGAAACAGGGTTGGCGTTGGAAGAGAGAAAGAATGAGAAAAATCAGGAAAAACAAGATTGCTGGGGTCTAATTCAACCATCCCTGAAGTTAAAGGAAGATTTTTCACTGACATTAGAGGAAATGGATCTGCTGCTAAGGTCATACAGGTCATAGACAATATTTGAAGTTTTCCACAGAACAGCTTGTAGTATTTTTGAATTCAAACTCAGCAGAGCTGTGAACAAACTGCAAAGTGAGTGTGAAAGTAGATGAATTCTTTTCCTGACATCTGTACAGCACTGCCAGGAGTTTGGTTAACCTACTAGGGAAATGGAAATTCTTATTACTGAGAAGAAATAGGATGTCACTGATATTACAAATATAGGGTGGAATGACCTATACACCTGAAGTTTAAAAATAATTAGATAAAGCATATTTAAAAAAAGAGTAGGCAAAAGAAATGAGGGTGGCACTCCATGTTAGACAGCCAATTATCTGTGTTAGAGCTGTTGTCTGAAGAGAAAAATTGTATTGTTCTTGGTGACTCCAGTTTTAAAGACCTATGCTGGGCGTTGTATGCACTATGTTGTAAAACATCATTGAAGTTTCTAAAAATGATAGATGATAATTATCTGACACAGAAGGTATTGAACCTAGCATAAGGTAATTCAATTTTGAGCCTCATTATGTTGAATAAAGATGAATGAATTGGAGGATCTAATTACATTCATTATGGGAAAAGAGAGGACAGTAGTATATGTATTTGGTACTTCAAAGGAGTGAATTTTTCAAACCTGGAGAAAATTATGAGAGGAGATAATTGATTAGGAAGAATAAATGCAGACAGCCAATTGTGAAAGCAATTTTAGTTTAACAAGAATATATGACATGTCCAAAACCAACATCTCACAACTAAGAAAGAGTATATAAATGTTTTAAAACCCCCTCCTACTTCAGGAGTGAAGTAGATGTAGCAATTAAAATTAAAACTATATATATATGCATATAGATATATAGCAAAAGGGAGAAACAAAGGGTGAGAGTAATAATAGTAAATAATAAATTTGGAACTGTAGAAAAGAGTTATAGGAACGCAAAGGCTCTAGGAGAAAGTATATCTCCCAGGAATTCAGACAATAAGAAAACAATTTTTGGGAACTAGGAAAAAATACTATGTTTAGTCTAAAAATTTGAAATAGAAATACTAATCGTGGTAACAATGAAGTATAAATGGAAGTGTGTGTCTATACATGTGACTGTGTATGCTTGTCTAAAAGCACTAAAACCACCAGCAGAAACAGTAGGACAAAGTTAAAAGGGAAGGTGTGAGTTAACTGCTACAGAGCACCATATAAGTGATTTCATTCAAAGGAAGGGGTAGAAAAACTCACCTATAGGTAAGTGTTAACGGAATGAAGTAGAGGACAGTATTTATAGAACATGCAGGTAAGATAAATAACACCATTGCGAAAGTCAGGAATTTTTCCTAATATTTATGAGACAAAATAATTAGGTAAAATATCCAAAACTGCACCCAATCCAGAAGAGTATTGAAGGTAAATAAAAAATCTGACATAGTGAGCACCGGACTGACAACATCCCATGTCCCCCTTATTGCACACAAACAATCCTGGCCAAACCACTGAGAAAAAAACATCAGAGTACATGGATGTGAGAATGCAAAAGTTAACTTAGAGATTTTCTACTGTAAGGTCACCTTCATCTTCTCTGAGATGTCTCACTGAATTTTGCCTCATTGATTTCCTGCTTTTCCAGCAGTAGGTGAAGGTTCTAAAACTGTTCTTAACTCTGAAAAAGAGATGCAGCTGTTCATATGTTGTTCCTTTAAAGAACCAGGAGAATGTGCTCATAGCACAGGAGAAGAGTGTACCATTTTGTAATTTTTCTGGACAGACGTTGTGCTATTCTCCATTAGACATTAAAAAGTTATGCCTGAATTCCTGTGCTGTGTGTGCACACTCCATTGTGTGGACACATATTGTATGCCCAGCAAGAGAAACAAACATCTCTGAAATGAAATTCATCTCATCTCTGTTAATGACCTATCTTAAGATAGGCGTCAATTATATATAAATTGAGGTGCCTAAATTTTCCAAGCTTAGACTTGGACAATAAGCTATGAGAGAACTACAGGTGTTACTTAAAATGGATGTTAAAATGTATCTCAACAGTATTTTGAAAGCAGAATGCCCAGCAAGTTTTCAATTGGGAGACAAATCAAAAGATCCATCTGACCTGGTAATATTCTTATTCAATTGCTATTACAAGTGGAAATTTCAGAAGATTGTGAGTATCATCCCAATTTTTTAAAAGCCATATAAATACTGACTAGTGAAAACTGACAAGAATGCTGGGAAAAATAATGTAGTTGTTAATACAGGTTTTAATTGATAGAGCATAAAAGGCTAGAAATATAATTAGTGTCAATCATCATGTTTTTGGAGGAAGAGTCCTTACAGTCCTTATTAAACACGCTTTATCTAATTCTTTTATGACATTGTAATTTAGGCAGTGAAAGATAAATAATATATTTACACTTCTAAAAGTAATTTTGACACTTTAATACACAACATGCTGATTTAAAAATTAGTGCAACAACACAGTACATCTTAAATGGATTAGCAACTGCCTAAGTGACAGGTTCAAAAAAAGTAACTGTCAGTGTGGATTTACTGTCAAAGGAATGAGTTTCTAGTAGGTCTAGGAGGTTATATAGTGGAATAAATGGCAGCTAGTCCAGTATTATTCAGTTTAGTCAACAGTGATTTGGAAAAACATACAAAATCACTGATGATCACAGTGGTGTATAAGAAAGGGAAAATACCATGGAGGTCAGCAAGCAAGTATCTCTGTTATCATGGCACAAGATTAAGAGATTTTCTATGTTTGCAATTTAGTACTTATAAAATTGTTCCTTTGTATAAATACCACAGCAACACAGGCTTGCACCTGTTTGGGAAAATTATTTATTTCAAACTGCAATAAATGTTAAACAACGTAATTGAATACTTCATGGAATTGTACTGAAAAACAGGGTTCTTGAATTTATCTCCCTACTCTTCCAAGAAGATTTGTAAAGAACACTTTCCAGTATAGTTTCCATGTCTAACCCATGTTCATGGCAAAGAATCAAATACATAGTTGGGGAAAACAGCTAGACCTAAATTTACCGTTCCAGCAGAGTAACTACAGATGGTGAGAAAGTCAGTCAGAGCTAATTTGGCGGTCTGGCATATCAGCATGTATTCTATATATAGGAGAGTTGTACAAACTGAATAATTTTCAGTTAAATTCTTCTTCACTTCTTAATTTATTTTTCCATATGATTAAGTCTTAAGGTGAAATAATTTTCTCTCTCTTTCCACTCCATTTTATTTCATGGTCTTTTGGCATGCCTCAAGTCTGACCGTGATTCAATCTTCTTTACTTTTTAATTATCTTTCAATTTGTTTTGGTTTTTTTTTCAAAATGTCATATTTCAGGTTAAAACAAATTTTAAAGTGAAATATTTTACTTGAGACTAAAAAGTCTTAAAACAGAATATTTTTTTTTATTATTTTATTTTTTTCTCAGAGTGCTTGGCTGTGCTCATTCATCATTTTTCTAAATCCATTTTATTCCTTGGGGACAGGCCTGCCCTGAGGTGAAGGAGTATGATAGAGGTATGATAGCAGAAATCCCATTTTTTGCATTCAGCACTAATCCAGATGTCAGGTATTTTTAAATAAGCAGCCAGTCCTGCTGGTGTGGGAAATACACACATGTAGTAAAAATATTGCAGTCAAACCATCAACAAAATATTTTAATGTGCAGATGTAATTTGGAAATCCTGTTCTGCTTGTTTTGTATTGTAGGTGGCTTGGTGATTCCTGGTGGTACTTATCATACATGGATACTTCCTCTTGAAGGTATTCTGACTAGGTGGATAGATAGCTGCTGGCTGAGCCTGATATTTTCTTACATGCCCTTTCCACTCTTATTCTTGTTAACTGAGCCCTCAGTCCTTCCTTGGCCCAGCTGCCCACGAACAAGTCTGCTCTGGGTGTTTGACAAGGACCCCTACCCAGGCACACATATTCACTCATAGACGAAGAACAGTCCACTTCCTTCCTCAGTATAGGATAAGAATTTGGATTCACTTTCTATACAGGGTGGATGGAGTGATGGCAAATAACACAACCACTCAAGTTGCTCAGTGACAGAGGACTGTTTCAAAAAGTCCACCTCCTCTGTCCCCAGATATGTGGGTGTTCCCTATGCTATTCTATTTTGTGAACAAATGACCTTAAAGCAGCATATTTAGAGCCAGTGTATTTGACTTTGCTCTAGAACAGCTGAAAATAAAACTACTTGGACAGGAACACTTTCCAGACAGAACCACTGAAATTAAAAGCTGAGAGGCAATTTAGGGAACAATTTAGGGCAATTTAGTTCCTTCTACTGCTCATTTTAAATTGATGCCTCACTGCTAAGGCTGTCTATGCCATAGTTTGTACATAAGAACGCAGGATCAGAAGACTCAGTAAGAGCAAGTGCTGGGGCCAGGCTGGACAAAATGTGCATTGACAAATGGTACTGGAATTACCTGAGTCCCTCTTCCACTAGGAAGGAATCAGTGAAATAGTGTCGTGTTCTGTCTGCATTCTGTGTGCACTCAGAGGGGCACAACAGCCACTTTCAGCAACATTCATGAAAACATTTCTCTGCGGAGGAGAAAATTTCCACATCTACAAGTCAGTTCAAGCAACCTTGTGGCCCTCACTAACATTTTTGGCTGTTTTGTGCTGATTCGTGAAACTACAACTTCTTCTTCTTCTCCTCCTTCTTCTCCTCCTTCTTCTCCTCCTTCTCCTTCTCCTTCTCCTTCTTTCTTCTTTCTTCTTCTCCTCCTTCTCATCCTGCTTCATAGTCTCATTATTAAACTGAGAAACCATTTCTGACAAGGCAGGAAAAACACTGTAATTTCACCACATATATACTGACTGCATTGGCATATTCAGTGTTCTCCCATTTCACTCAAGTAACCATGCTCTATATCCAAAAAGCTGCAAAATCAGCTATGTCCACAATGTTTACTTTCTATTAGTAATTGAGAGATAAAGTTTACATACTCTGGGAAATAGATGTCAAAGATGTCAGAAACTTACAGGTTCTGTAGAAATGTCCAATTTGCAAATACTAAAGTCTAAACTTGAAATTGATAACCACTGATACATAATTTTAAGAAAGAGTATATATAGACAAAAATGAGTTTGTTTAATAAGGTCTGAATTCACAAGATTAAAAAAAAATCAGCCCAAAAAACCTCACTACCATCCTGTGGTCCATGTTAGATACTGAATTAAATTATTTGATATGAACAACAGGAAGGAGATGTAAAAGTTGGAATTATGTTACGCTCTGATTAAATTAACAATTAAGCACGGAAAAGCACACACCTGTGGGCAGGACTGTACATGGCTGTCTAAAGTGATAACCTCTCTCAAAGTCTTCTGTTTTGGTTTAGGTTGAGACTAGTTGTATAAATCTTAATAGACTAAATTCAGCAGGGGAGAAGCCATTGTGCGGGCAAGGTCCATGCTGACATTTACCTGCAGTTTAATTATACAGTGACTCTTTGGGTCAGCAGATACCATTTGAAGTCCCAATTGCAGGTTAAGCAGCAAAATAATAATGCTGTGAGTATAGAACAAATGAGATAAGCTTCATACAGCCTGCAAGGAACTGAGAAAACATCATTGTTCTTATGTTAATATGGAAGATGACTCTGTGGTTTTATCTTCCTGGTTTTTTCATAGACTTGGTTTGTTTGTGATGCTTTTAAAGTCTATCTGCTATGTCAATGTTCCCCAAGGATTGTTTTCATAGGAAAAAAAACAAATTCAGTTCTTTAGTCAGCTATCTAACTTGCCAGTCAGTAAAAGCCACGACTGAAAACAGCACGATATCAAAAGCTGCTGTTACATGTGTGCTACCTGCAGCCTGGATACAGCCAGATATCTAATCTTTGCACGAAAGTAGACTGTTAGGTGGCAGAAATGGTAGAATTTTGAACAATTCTGTGAAGTTTATGTACAAAAGAAATGCTAATTACACTTCAAGCTAATTGGGTCACAAGACCTGTATTAGAATGTAGCTAAGACATTGAGTGGAGAGATTTGGGTAACTACCACAAGCTGCACAGTTGAACATCCCAGTTTCTAAATGAAATAACATGTGTGACTTACACAAAACAAATGCTGTAAATGAAGTCATGAAAAACAACTAAGAAGATATCTAGTCAATAACTTTACTATTATATCAGTAATAATAACTGAAGTACTTCTATTTCAACACATAAAGGCATAGACCTTTTTAAGTGAAACTTACTAAGGCATATATTTAATATGATTTTTCCAGCTCTAAGTCAGCTGAAAGCTGAAGATGTCTTCATCTAGAGAGAAGCCTTTTGAATTAGGCAATGATGCTCTTTCATCTGATGGTCACTCCATTTTTCTCATTGACTTAGAGAAGAAACACTGCTTAATACAAGGACTTCAAATCTTTCTTTTCTGGTTGATGTTCATCTCACAATTGGCCCAAAAAGGACTGCTATTTTGTGTCTGGAAGACAAGGATAATACTTTTTTATACATTAATGATTATTTAATGTTTGAAAAATTGCCTCTTTTCAGAGCCCTCCTAATGGATCAGGTGTGTGGAAGTACTTCTATCACTTAGAAGTGGGGTGCTAGGTATAAGCCATAGAAAACTGAGAGAGGTGCCTGCATTCTTCATGTGCTTCATCAGATCTGGGCTCCTAGACTGCCTTCACAGAAACTGTTTGATGAGTGTAAAATGTAAGAAAGTTGATAGAAAATACCAAAGGCAGAAGCATATCTGAAACTCCAGTACCCCAGTCAGCCTCACATTCACGATTATAGATGGAAAAATCTGAACTTAAAATGTAGACCACTAAACTCACCTTTTCTGCTTTGGCTACAGTCAGCTCCACTCAGGATGTGAGAGAAGAGTCACCCTTTCTATGAGGAGATCTGTTTCTATCAGAGATTCATAGGTTTTGCAGAGCAGATGGGGTTGCTCAGGTTTGGTCAGAAATAGAGTCTAGATGGGTTTGATCCAAATCAAGTCCCTTTATCAGACCAGAATACAAATGTGAGCACAAATGCTCAGATTCCATCATGTTATGGGTGTGATAAGAAATACTGAAGTAAAAATTTCTGCAGAACTAGTTAATTATATTTTGTTTCCCCACTATCTTTCTTCAGTCGTCATGAACAAAAATGCTTGACCGGTGTGACTAATGT
Source organism: Pachyramphus minor (assembly GCA_013397135.1). NCBI lineage: Eukaryota > Metazoa > Chordata > Aves > Passeriformes > Tyrannidae > Pachyramphus > Pachyramphus minor. The sequence continues at coordinate 337,441 of VYXB01001936.1, read as the reverse complement.
GCATTTCTTAATTCCAGTTTTGCAGCATAAAAAGAGAAAGGTCACAGAGGCATCTTTCTTATATTGGATTTTTTTATTAATAACTATCATTCAAGGGTTTTGATGGTTTTGTTCTGATGGAAAAAACACATAAAAGTCTAATTTGTTCTTGAATACAGAGAAGAAAGAGGGGAAAAGACAGAGAAATGCAGACGGTGTTCTGTGAAACTAGAATGCCATGTGTTTTGGGTTTTTTCCCACTGGATAAAACAAGTAAAACCATGTTCCTTTCAGAAACTGTTTAGAGAAAAAAAAAAGTGTCTGTGTCTTGAATGTAAACACCCAAAGAAGTTTGCAATTCTAGACAAAGAAGTCTAGAATCTCAGCTTTGAGAAAAATCACTTTAGCAGTGGACTTAGCAAGAGCAAAGTCCGTATGTGGCAAACAGAAACTGCAGAGGAAACACAAGTTTAATCTGATACACTCTAATGCCGTTTTCTATCCAGAGGTCTGCTAACAACTTTTAGGCTAAAGACAATTGTCACTGCTGTATCTATCTGCACTGCTATTTTTAATTGGAATGAAACTTGCACAGATGATGCTACAGATGTTTAATTTTACTGATCTTGAACCTGTTTCATTAATATGCATGTTGACTGAATAACTAATTATGAACCTTCTTAAATGTGCTTCTAATCACATCAGCATTAAATATTAACTGGAAACCTGACTCTATCATTCAGTCATATTCTCTTTTTCCCACCTTATCATTACGTGTGCTTTGATAGAAGCACTTATTTTTGCTGATAATTTCATTTATCATAAATAAACATATTTCTCATGGTTGTTACTTAGCTGAATGTAGCAGCACTTACAGCATGCAGCTAGGTGAAAACAATGTTCAATGGAGGACAGGTTTGGGAGTGCAGCTTCTAGTAAACATTTTGCCTCAGGGATTTTGTGCTATCTTTTCTTTCTCTTTTTCCTTTTCAGGGAATATTTGTCCTAGGATTGCCTTATGCTCTCCTCCACAGTGGATACAGCGGCCTGCTTCTTATTGTCTTGGCTGCAGCATTATGCTGTTACACAGGCAAAATTCTAATTGTTTGCTTGTATGAAGAAAATGAAGATGGGCAACTGGTAAGAGTGAGAGACACATATGAAGATATTGCAAATGCCTGCTGCAAAAAGCTATCTCCCAAACTAGGTGGCATAGTTGTCAATGTGACCCAAGTGGTGGAACTGATCATGACATGTATTTTGTATCTGGTTGTTAGTGGGAACTTGCTGTCACACAGTTTTCCATATGTAGCACTGACTGAGAAAACTTGGTCTGTAATTGCATTTGTTGCTCTGTTACCTTGTGTATTTATCAGAACTCTCAAAATTGTTTCCAAACTCAGCCAGCTTTGCTCCTTGGTTCACTTTTTTATCATCCTTGTAGTGATGACTTACTGTATCACACAAATACACCAGTGGTCCTGGGCAAAATTCAGACTCTCCATTGAGTTTGAGGACTTCTTGGTCTCCGTAGGAGTGATCATTTTCAGTTACACTTCACAAATATTTCTTCCCACACTTGAAGGGAACATGAAAAACCCAGGGGAATTTAGGTGTATGCTGAACTGGACTCATTTTTTTGCCTGTGTCTTGAAAACAACCTTTGCACTGACTGCTTTCTTGACCTGGGGTGAAGAAACAAAGGAAGTTATTACAGACAACCTGCCATCATTTCTTAAAACGCTAGTAAATTTATGTCTCTTAGCCAAGGCTCTTCTTTCTTACCCTTTGCCCTTTTTTGCAGCCACAGAAATTGTGTATTCTTGTATTTCTAAAGGCAACCATTCCAATTACAGATCTCCACTACTTTCTCTGAGTGTAAGAGGTTCATTTCTCTTGTTAACTCTGCTGATGGCCATGTTTACACCACATTTTGCCCTGTTGATGGGTTTATCAGGCAGTGTAACAGGTGCTGCTATGACTTTTCTCCTTCCTTCTCTCTTCCATTTAAAACTTAAATGGAAAAAAATGTCCTTCTTAGAGAAATGTGCAGATATCTCTGTTTTTATTTTGGGCTTCCTTTGTAGCCTTGCAGGCATAGTTTGCTCAATAACAGGGCTGCTTGAAGTATTTGGAGGAGTGTAAAAGATTTCCTGAAAGAAAAAGAAAGACCAAATCTTATAAATGCTTTTTACTCTGTTAGTCAGTATATAAGAAATTTTGTCACTAGGTAGAATTAAGCATATGCTTAAAGGTTTGCAGAATCAAGGCTTCAAGGCTTGAAAAAGTGTATGGCTCTAAGCAAATTGGAAAATAACCTTCAGATCCAAAAGGACAAAACTAGGCCTTTTTAAAATCTTGAGAAGAAAAAAGATGTTGGAAATGGGTTTATATGAAAATATATTTTAAAATACGTGAAAATAATTTTAAAGTGACCCTATATGGTTTTATTCATACATGACAGGCACATCCTAAAATTATTACTGCAACTGATCCCACCAATTTAACTAGAATTTTTCGTAGGAACAGCTACATACTGTTCAGTCTCAAAGTTATCAAAACTAGCTTACAGGAAGTGAGTTAAACAGAACTGTTATTGCAAATGGATGAAATATGATTTCACATTACTGGCAGAACGCAACTCAACATGTGAACAGAACAAATCAGTGAATTTTGTTTTATATGTAAGACAAATTCTACTACTTGTTTTTTAAATGAATAGGCAAAAAGAGAGCTCAGTTTAGAACAGCTTTGAAAACCTGCTTTTATCATGAGTTCAAATAGGAATGCAGTCAGAGTAAAGGGGGCATTCTAACAGCTCGAAGTCATGGAAAAGAGAACTTGTTCTGAAATAAGCCATAGCCAGTGACTGCAGCATTTCTGCAAGTCTAACTCCTAAGATTCATACCTCTGCAATGCAGTTATTCTAGTGGTTGGGTTACAAGAAGTCTCGCTGGTAGCATGAGAAAGTTAACATGCAGTTCACTTTCCCTCTTAGGCAGGAAATTTCTTTGATCTGTGTATTTTATCTGATTCTATTAAAAGCTCAATGGAGTAAATCAAGTTCAATAAACAGTAACACAGTTAACTTCTTTTACAATCTAGTAGATCTTTAAATTTAAAAGATATTGGCTTAATAAAAAGATCAAAATTGCAATGTATTTTGCATTAATGATAAAGCATTATGACAAGAAGCAATCCAATCATAGTGCTCTAATGAATACCTATTATCTTATTGCAGTAAATCTCTGTTATATTAGGCAATTAAAGTAATGATTTGGAAGACGAAAGTGTGCATTTTTGCATTTATGAGTAATTTCACACAACCTTCTACTGTGTCATGTGGAAAAGTCTTTGCATGTCAACATAAGACTGGGTGATAAACAGCCTAGGAGTAAATGCTTAACTAAATTATCTTGCTATGTAGTATCTTACTATTAATGCTTCTGTCCTGTGTGAGCAACACATTCCTCTCAAAGCTAATTTGCTGAATGATAAATAACATCCAATTAAACAAACCAGAGGAGTTCTGAAAAGCCTTGTATGCCACCCTGTTCCTTCCTTGTCTGCAAATGTATGCTTGTCATTTGGAATAGTGACAAAAAGTTTATTAAAACAGATTAATAGCCTAATCATAATATTCTGAAGAAAACTGTGGAAGTAACTAGTCTATTAGAATTTTATTACTTCTTTTGTAGAATGGGTCAAATCTGCATTCATATCCACAGCAATTTTATTGATATTAAAATTTGTGCTAGACAACTAGGAGGTGTGTATTTCTGAGGAGACTTTTTAGTTTAATGTAAAATGTCAAAAATACATTACTCATTGAAATAGTTGAAAGCTTATTATTATTCCTATGATGCAGTTGGAAGGATATTATTACTTGGATGATATTAATCAAAGGGTATCATTACTTTTTGTGTGGTGAAGCTTCATAGATAAGCAAACATGCAGGGACACTATTTGTTCTATTTACCCTGTATAAATCTCTGAGAACAGAAGGAGGTTGTCCAAAGAGTTTTGTAAAAATTCTTTCAGTTACTTTACTTAAAAACTCTCTCTCTCAAAAAAAAAAAGCTTTCCATTTTCCCCATCCCCTACTTTTATTAAATGTGTTTTGTGCCTAACTCTTCACAAAACCTTGAGATTATCTTAGTGCATTTGGTGATGAGAAAAGATTGAAACTGGGAAAAGCAATTTATTTGTATGGCAGTTTTAGGAATTCCCTGGCATAGGAATCCCAGTGTGATTCAAAACTGGCTTTAGCTGGACTTTCTTCTCTCAGACTTTTCCAGAAGCCTATGCCAACTCCTTTGGAGTCAAAGATGGCCATTCACCACTTAAACATGATCTCTCATTTATGCAAGGTCTTTCCTACAAGGGTAAATTATTTCTGTACTTTAATAATTTATATGATTTCTGTTAACATCAGGGAACAACAAGGGCTATGATTAACAAGCAGATACAACTGTAAAGGCACAAAAGAGAAAGTCATCCATGTGCAAGGCCTCCAGAAGTCACTTACAGAGGCCACTGGATTAAGAGAGAAAACATAGATTCCTTTTTTGTGGCCAATACTCGGCAATTTTGAAGAGTGCCGTTGTTTGTGGAACACAAAAGCTGTATGAGCTTCCCTTTAAAGCTATGGCCAGATATCTTGATGAGAAACTGTCTTCTGGGCTCAGGATTAAACGAAGCTCTCAACGAGGAAAGACAGAGATACACATACACACCCTAAGACCAAGCCTGAAAGAGATGCTCAGCACACTACAAAGACAAAAAAAAGTATTCATAGTGTAAGGCTAACTCACTGGATTTCGTTTCCTAAAACACACAATTGCATGTTTTTAGATAAAAACTTATTTCTGAACATTTTCCAATGGTAAAATTCTATTAATAACATACATAAAATATTTGCAACTTCCTATATTAGACATAAAAATACCACCAATAAAATATGTTCAGAGCATCTGGAAAGGTAGCATTACTAGCAATTATGAACCCAGAAGAACTACATTTATCTGTGTAATGTCTATTAGGAATTTTTGTCACTAAATTTATACTAGCAATCATTAGAATCATTGAAGCTAGGAAAGTAAACATTAATCTATTATTTTGGGCCACTCCTTGGTTATTCATTGTAATATGATGGTGCTTTATCAAAATTAATTCTGAAAGCAAGCAACCAACAGTAGTAAACATGAAGAAAATGCTAAGTAACAAATTATGTGTTGAAATAAAGCATTTTCTAACAGTCTTGCTTCATTTGTTTTGCCAGTAGAAGTATGAGTAAAGGAACCTTTTTCCTTTCAGCAACAGTAACGCAGGCACTGCCCAAAATGCTTCTCTCATTTTGTAGGGGTTGCTGTATCAACACCAAACCCTGCATTCCTACTTCTGACAATAGTCATGCAGATTTAAGTGAATCATATTACTCTAAAATAAAAATATAGGCTCAGCTAAGGCATCTGAGGAACTTCAAGTGTTTATTTATGAAGTATTTTCAAAGCTTAAGTCTGAAATTAGAATGAAAACCTCACTCCCACTGACTCAGTGGGAATATAATCATTTATTTCAGTGTGCCAAGGCTCTAACATCTATGGTCCATTAACAATACTTAGTTTATGCTAATCACTGTAGTTTCTTTTCCACATTATTCCATCTTTTCTCTTTTTCCAGCAGTGAGATAAGTGTTTTTTCTGCCGATGCTACTAAAATCTTACAGAGATGTCAGCTATTGAAAGAAACTCTTGAGGATAACACTATTCCATTTACTCTTCATCCTTGATTGCTCACTTTGCTTTTATTTTGTAAATTTTGAACTGCATGTACAAAATTTGCTTCACAGTAACTAGTTATTCTGAAAAAATGATTGTATAAAAATAGAACAAATAAGATATCCTGCAAATGTTTCATTAAATCAAGTTACAATTTTCATATTTCTTTCCAGAATGACATTTTAAAAACTGATAGCTGATTTTTGAAATAATTTATCCATTTCTTCTGCATTATTATCAATTATCTGGATGATATATTGGTCTTGGAAAATATTCATCTTCCAAAATCGAGTTGAAAAGGTAATGTATCTCAAAAATATTTTGATAGTATGCTGAAATTTAGTTGTCTCGAGAGCTCACATGGGAAACAAAATGTTGGAAAATTTATTGTGTTCTTTAGCAGCTAACAATGAATTTGAAAGCACACAGTCTAAAATCCACTTAAATATTTTGTCCAGAGCTTAAATGTTTTTCAAGCTGTTGTCACTTTGAAGTTACCTGTTCTTCATTCTTGCATTACGTCATTACCTTTTAGTTTGGTCATCCCTCAAAATTCTACTATATTTGTCTCACATGGCCTCTTTGAGGGATGGAAATTCCAAAATTTTCATTTTACAGTTTTGAAACCAATACTCAGAACAGAGATGAACCCAAAAAGGAATCCCAAGAGATGCCTAGGTTAATACTTGTCAATATATCATGCCTTCATGGTGATCCTGACAGTCAACACTTTTTTTTTTTCCTCTCATTCATCCTTCATTTTATCTGCTTTGTCAGTTTGTGCAAGGATAACATGAAGGTGTATAACACAGCAAGCAACCCATCATACAGCATCAATATTTAACTGAAAGCTGCCTTTCCCATTTAACTTTTTTGTCTTTTAAGATAAAAAACTATAAAGTCATTCAGGAAAATTAATTATCTAAATAATTATATAGAGAGGGACACAGCAAGTGATACAAAAGAAAAAAGGGACATGGGAGACAAATTATAGACAGAGTAAATGCAACACAAAGGGCAAAAGGGGAGATGAGGGAAAAAAATTTGTTGACTGGAAGAGGAAAACTGAAAACTGGCAAAAAGTTGAGAACAACTAAAAAACAAAAAGAAATATCATGGAAGGAAAAAAGCTCAGAAGGAGAGAAGGGGAAGGCAAAGTGGGAGAAATCATTTGATGTGTAATATAATCTGTAAATATTTTCTACTATTTTGAACAAGTAGTAATTCAAGCTTTTCTAGTTAATGCAAGTCAATATATTCTGTGTGTGAACAGTTTCATTTCTTTCACTTCCCCAAAACTCTTATGAATTCAAATCATTCTCATTTGTCTGAAATTACCTCTATGTTTAATGTTTTCTGTTACCCAAAGGAATTTGAAAAAATACTAAATAAATACTGTTATAAACAAACTCTCTTTCTTTGTGTGTCCTTACCTATTCCTCTTCCTGACCTCTCCTACAGCATTGATTCAGAGATACTCACTGCTTCAAGTCACATCACTCAAGCAGTGATGACTTGCAGCCCCAGAGCCAGGGCAAAATGATATTAAAATGGAGGGAAATTCTTACAACGACCACCAGAGAAGCTCTTTTGCACTTCGGGCCAGAAACAAAGCTAATATCCCTGCAGAATTCCCTGTCTGGAAATTACTTAGATCCACTTATTTGCTTGGTGGCAAATTCCAGAGAGTCAGGAGTGGGAAAAAGCCAGCACTGAGATGGCACTGTACTGTATGTCTGTTGTTCCTCAGGTGACGCAACCAGTAAAATGGCAATTTCTACCAGCATACAAATTAAAGTATCCTTGTGAGTTCCTTCATGCATTAATAGAGACCTAATTAGCCTGTCAGTTCCCCCAAAACTGGGAATGTGGGGGAGCAAGATTCCCTTGTTCCCTCCAGAAAGTATGTAATACACCAGTGGGAGATCAGGCTGCCTTTGGATGCAACACAACTATTAATCCAAATTCTACATGGATGCTTCAGAGAAGAAGATTTGCTCCAACATCAAGAGGAGTTTTACTATATGCTTTCTGTGCTAATGCCAAAGTGCTAATGATGACACAGAGAATGATAAGAGATCGAGGATTTATTAATAGTCAACCAAATAAATAAATGAGAAGGAGGATGGGATAATGGCCTTGAGGAACAAATTTGAAAGTGACTGGAGAAATAAAGTAGAGGAAGAAAAAAATTGAGTGAAGTGGAAGTTAATTTGAAAGGTATAAGGTTAGTTTTAATTTCCTCCTGTGCAAAATTGAAAATAATTTAAATCTTAGCTGAAATTTAAGTGTTCCTTCAAGTTTATCTTTTACCCTGATCTTCTGCCTTTGGTGATAGAATCAAAAGGAACTGTGTTCAATAATTAGGCCTTGTATCATGTTCTTGTGCTGTGGGCTACCATTTACAATGTTATTTACCCTTCCTACACAAAGCTCTTGACACCCAAGACACTCTTGACATTCTTGTGTCTACTCAAAGTGGAAAGTGAAGCAAGAAACAAAGCAAAAAAAGTCAAGAAAAATAATAATTAGCAATGAATGCTGAGTGTAGCCTACCTTAGACCAGGAACCTGGAGAACACAGAACATAGGGCTAAGTCAACTCTTGACCATATTGTGAGCACTTTAGCAATGATAATAATTTGCAATAATAATGTAATGAACAAAGATAGGGTGAAGGCAGAAGGATTAAAGGAGAGCACTCAGCATACATAAGCCATGCTGCATCTACTAAATTCCCAGTGCAGCTGCTTCAGGGAGGCTAAGCCTCATACAGACAGCTGCATCCCCTTGATGCCATCTGTGGCTTCCATCTCTGGTGCTACTGCTCCTGACAACTTGCACAGTTGCAAAGGTCTAACCCTCCATTGGCAGAAAATATCTGTTCCCACACCTGCTTGCAGGGAGCATGGCTACCACCTGATCCATGGGATACAAGGGCTTTCCTGAGATTTAGTCAGCTGTTAACTAATCCTAGGAGTGATGGCTAGAGAGAGGAATGTCTTGCTAGCTGAGACATCAGATGGTACCACAGAGAAGGCATTAAGTTATCAGTTTTATTAGACAACACTAATCTCATTGGTATGGACTTGTTAATTACATTTCAGGAGAAAGTTTTATTATGAATGATGTAATAGGAATCTGAAATAGGTCAAATTTTAAAGGTGGGTGAGTGTAAAACCATTCAAATTAAAGTGGGTGAACATTTTTGTATTTCCAGAACTTTTGGAGCACTGATTTCAAAAACAAACATAGTGAAATAGATCAGAAACAGATTATTCATAAACACAACTCCCCTTCCTTCAGTCTCACTCTCAGTCCCACAGATTAAAGACTTATGTCTTGAAATGAATTCAACTGTCTCCCTTTGCTCCCCAGGAAAAGATTTTCCCATCACAGTTAAGGCCCAGTAAAATGTCTACTCCCTGTTCTTTTTGGATAGACTCTCTTTCTCTTCTTGGGCTTTTTGTCCCTGCCTCTCTCACTTGAACATCACAAGTAGCTCATCTCTTGTTCATTTTCAGCATCTTTCAGAAAAGAAATCATTTTCCCAAACCTCCACATGCTCCTTATGACCTTGTGTAGCAGTCAGGACAAGGGACAAATAAGCAGGCAACCTTCTCTACTAGTTCAATGGTGCTGGTTCAATATGCTGCTTTTACATGACAATCTGTAAACAGGTAACTAAACTAGTGGGCTGACTAGTTCAAGTGAATTAAATTAAATTTTGAACTTAAAAAAAAAAAAAGAGTGCTCCCATCATCTGTCTAATACTATTAGTCACCCACCTTGCTATTGTTGGCACAATCTTAATCCTCTATGAATGGAAGACATGCAAAATAGGAAAAGGTACTACCATATAAAATATAACTGCTTTAGTTATTGTGAGTAAACCCAATTTGAGCTTGACAGTTTACATGTCACAATGGCTCTGTGCATGAAACATGTGAGACCATCAAACCATAAAATACCAACTCAAATCAGTTAAGCACCATGCTTTCTCATGCTCTCCAACTCTTTTAGTCCCAAATAAAAATTTAAAAAAATTAACATCACAGAAGTCTTATTATTAATCTTGCCATTATACAGCCATACAGAATGCTCTAGGCCAGTGTGTAGTGTATCAATTGGGTCTGGAGTGCAGTACAGCTCTTTTCAGAGGCCCGTAGCAGCATCAAACAGGATGAGAGGACACAAATTGCAGGAGTTTTGAGAGTTGTTAAGGCCACAAATCTAAAAGAGTGAAGGGTTAGATTAGAACTTGTAAAGAAGTCCTATACTCCTAGGACGAACAATGTGAGCAGCTGTGAAGGACACTTCCTAAATGTCTAATGCAAAGCATTATCCCTGATTGTTGTTCATCCGGGCTCAACTCGAAGATCCAACACCTCAAATTCATGTCAAGGCTCCAGTCTAAGATTTACTTACAGGCCTAACTTGTTTACTACCCTGGCAACAAAAGATTGTCCCTGATTTTCAATGACACTTCAGCTATTTTAACTCGAGAAGTTGGAACCATGATTATTTGACAAGACCATCAGTGGAAGGAAATGCAACACCCTACTTGCTGTTCAGCTTTTCTGTTAATGCAGCATTTTAGCCTAAGGCTGATTAGGATTCTTTTAGGGTGATTGGACATGGTAAGCTCCTGGAATAGCACTAAGCCAGTATAATTGGAAGAGGCTCTTAGAAGAGATCTAGCCTCTTAATGACATATGGTCAAAAGGTTACTTTGAAAACTAAGAAGTCTTTCTGACTTCATTTTTCAGGTCTGCAGTTTCTTCTTGACTGAACCTGAGGATGTGGCTCTGAGACTTTCTTCTAAAGATAGAATAAGGGAAGCAATGCTTTTGCATACTGAATTTGTATGGTAGAAATAGTGTATTGGAGCAATGAACACAGAGTTTTAACATCTGGAACCATGGTATTTTACTGCTTAATGTTATTAAAAATACTGATAAAAAATTGCTTTCTATCAATGGTTAATTTCGAATACATAATATATTATCTATAGAAACCATAATTTCATTCAGCACTGAACTGAAATGTAAAATATATAACATTAAATACAGAATGAAGATAAGACAAAATAGATTAAGAAAAATAATTTTATATCTTCCTGAAAGCAGACACCTTCAATATTTTAGGGAGGGGTAGTTGTAAGACAATAAGAATTACTAATATTGAGCACTTTTAAAGGTATGAAAGGTATAACTGAATTACAATATGGTCAGAATCTTGCTTTTATGTAGAAATTCTGACCAAGTACAGCATCATCTAGTTAGAAATTATAGACCTAAGTCATATTTTTTTCATTGAAGATTTCCCCCCCAAGTTAAATAGAAGCAGCAGGGAGCTCTGGAGGGAGATAGGTACAACAAATCCATAAACCAAGACAGAGGTCTTTGAGAAAATATGGAATTACCCTGACTACAATATAAATCATAATCTTTGAAAACCTTAGCTTTATGGGAAAATACTATTTCAATTCATTTCATATAAGAAGCCTATAATATATTCTACTTTAAAGCTCTTGACAAAAATAGGTGACAGAATCATCCAGAGCTGGTTTATAAAGCAGCCTACTGCATGAAAGGCAAAACAGAGAGCAATCTGCTGTTTTAATTACATGCTCAGATCAAATGCAATATCTGTAGCTTTAATAAACATTGACCCTACAAACACATTAATGCCCATCTGGGAAATAATCCAATGAAATAATCCAATCATACCAACAGGGAATGACTGCGAGATTGGCAAGTGAGGACTCATACATTTTGGGTTGCAACACGATGTTCCCTATTAGCTTGTTGCCAGAGCTGTGTACCTTTCACAGAATATTTCATCTCTAAAATCAACTTGAAATGAAATGTCATGAAATGAATCAAATTAGCATCACTGTGAAATTAAGCCCTCTTAGGTTACACAGACACTAGTAGGCAAAAAAACCCAAGTAAACTGAATTTCTCTTTGGTAGCTTCAACCCTTGCTTTACAGAGGTGTGGGTTTTTTCACAGCAGAAGGGAGCTGATGATGCTATTGTTTGCCTTCTTAAGTCTGCTGAATGTGGGCTGTGGTTAGAGAGCAAAAATAAATTCAAGACTATTCAGAAAATTGATTATATCCAGAAAATCTCCCAACTGCCTGGAAGTATCCCATTCAGTCTCAGAAGAAAAGGCTACCAGCTTATCACCTTTGAGACTCGGAAAATATGATGTGCAACAAGCAGAAATGAAAATTTTCTTCCCATTACCACACTCATGTTTACTGCCACCAGTTGTGTCTAAACCACAAGGAAACACTCAGATCTCCAATTTTGATGTTGCAATGGGCTACAAAGTTGCAAATGGCTACTGTCTCACAGCTGTGTAAAATGTCTCTGAACCAGTGAGGTCCAGCCAACAGTTATTGAATATTATACTAGTTTAGAGCCACTGCATCCTGATAGTTATCAGGAATTTTTGAAGTGCAGAGAAGGAGTTACAATGCTGGCAATATACATCTACTGGCATAAATATAAAGCTGGTGAAAGAAAGTAAGTGAAATGGAGAGGAAGAGTGATTTGCTCATGATTGGAGCAAGAAATCTTGTTTTTCTGTTTCCTGCCCAGATATTCTATTAATTCTTCTTATAATTTAATGATTTTAAATTGCATATGTATCTATTGGTCAATGATTTTTTTTTTTAAGTGGATTGTGTCCAAAGAGAAAAAGTGAGATCAGACTGCAGTCATTTCATTCACAGCAATTGAGAGCTGCTAGTGAGATATCCATGCATGTTAGGCTCTCTGTTTTTTGGTTTGAATGTTGATCCTAGAAACCAAAAAGGATTGAATTCATTCCTCTAATACCATGAGCAACAAGCAGAAGGTAATAACTTGCATTCATTTCTACTCTTAAAAAGCAAGGGTTTTCATCAAAGTCAAATAGTCATCAGCAAAGTATAAACTCTAAAGGAGCATTTTATTCCTACTACCTTCATCAGAACCTGTGGAAAACGGCCACACTGAAGACACTGAGGACTTCTTTCTAATTTAAAATTCCAGCTCTAATTTGGCAACAGAGTTGCACTGACAAATCTATTTTCTGTCTGAATTCATAATTGTGTAATGTTTACAGATACTAAGCCGGAAAGGAGATCTAATTTTGAGGTATGTTGAAAAACAATTCAATGACAGGGAGCTTCCAAATTATTTTACATCTTTTTTATTTTTCACCCTGACTCAAACATTGACTTTTGGATATTTTGTGATATTTTGGAATATTTTATTTTTGCTCTATCTTCTCTTCAAGATGATTGCACAGAATTTCACACATTTCCTCAGAGGCATGCTGTTGTGTGCAGTTACTAGAAACCAGTAATTTGTTACTTCAGACCAACATTTTTCCTTTTTATAATTTTCTCAAGATCTGATGAAGTACTTTGTATTCTTGGGAGGCCAAATATTAATAGCAGCCATGACATTACCTTCATACCTAAAATCTAGCCAAATTTATGCCTGACAAACAGAAGGTAGACTCTAATTGAGAGTCTGCCCACATAACTGTGCATAAGGGACTTCAGAAATTAACCTTGACAGCCCTTATAACCTTGCATGAGGTATTCCTATATGCCAATGATGGACTATAAGTATAGCTTACAGTATAAATTCACAAGTCCATCAAGTGTAACACCTCTTTCTCAGCAGCAAATTATTGATATCTTGGTAATGGCATAAAAACAAAGCCTGATTATGCAAATACTTCCCCACAATACTTTTCCAATCTCCACTTTTAATGTGTAATTTTAGTATCAAAATATCCTGTGGAAAACTAATTTTGTTCATTTTCAACCTACTCCTCAAAAATATCATTTGAGCCCTCACTCACTTTTGAAGGAAAAAAAATCATGGACTGTCTTCTCCAGGCCATGATGGCTGCACAAAATTAAGTTGTCTCTCACTGGCTGAACAGTCCTAAAAAATTTAGTTGTTCCTCTTATGGAAACTATTTTATCTCTTTGATCACTGTTATTGTCCTTCCTTGAACTTTTTTCTAGTCCTGCCCTGTCCCTTCGAGGCATGAGAGACAGGTGGGAAGACCAGCTATGTAACACGGTATTTTAAAAGTGGACATAATTTAACATGCTATTTTGTTCTCTATTTGTATAGTAATCATTTCCTGCTCTTTTATTGGTAGCATTGCCCCTGCTGTGGTCACCCAAGGGCATATCAAAACAAGCAGCTCGGAAATGGGGGCAACATGTTTATCAAAACAAATAATAATAATAAAAAAGATACTTTTGGCATGTGTTTCACAAAGGGGCTCATGCTGAAGGACAAATGTAACACCTAAAATTGCTGTTTTATTTTGTAATTGCTTCTTTGACTTTTGCTGAACATGAAAGTGAAATATACACAGAATTATGTGTTATACATCCAAGATATTTTTTTTTCTGAATGGCAGAAGAAAGTACAAAGTTTATCACCCTGCACGTAAGTTACAATTATTTTTTTCCACATAGTGTGTTACTTCCCAGAAATCAAAATCATAGAATAGGGACCATCAGGATGGAGTCTAACTCCTGGCCTACACAGGACACCCCAAGAATCACACCATATGCCTGAGAGCGTTGTCCAAATGCTTCTTGAACTTTGTCAGGCTTGGTGCTGTCACCACTTCTCTAGGGAGTCTTTTACAGTGCCCAATCACCCTCTGGATAAAAAAACCTTTTCCTGATATCTCACCTAAACCTCCTCTGACTCAGTTTCGTGCCTGTCACTCACTGGTCTTGAGTGAAGAGATCAGTACCTGCCCCTCCACTTCCCCTCCTGGGGAAGATGAAGACTGCAATGAGGTCTCCCCTCAGTCTCCTCCAGGCTGAACAGACCAAATGATCTCAGCCGCTCCTCATACGGCTTCCCCTCAAGGCCCTTTACCATTTTGTTGCAAAAGGTTATTGTCTTAGTCGCCACCTTCCTTACTTTTAGTATAGAAATAGTTTTCAGGACGATAATGTTCAGCTATTTCATCCTCAATTTTCTTTAGGTGTCCTGGGTAAATACCATATGATCTGGCAGTTTGCTCCCTGCAGGAAAGCGTGGTGCTGACTTGCAGGCTGGGGTTAAACCACCACACAGACATTTCAGTTTAAAACAGATCTTCAGATATGTCCTTGTAAAGATGACTTCTGAAGTGTGAATTTCTTAGATCTTCCAGGCTAAGGAAACCTGAAAGACTCCCTTTGGATTTTCTGCTGTAGGCCCTCCTGTCATTGATATGTCTGTCAATTGTCCTTAATGACTCCAAGGGAGGTTCCCCACGCCCCAAGGCTTTGAGGAACAGTTTGCTGTTGTCTTTTATGCCTTTAGCAAATAGTCCCTAAAATATTCATTGTTGACCTATAACTTGCCACGTTTCACATTTTGCTTCCCTTTCCCTTGCTTGGACATACATGCTTTGTTTTTTTGAAGGATACTTTCTTACCTTTTTCAGCATTTTCACTTACTGTCCAAATCAAGATAATAAAACTACATATTTAAGGGGGAAAAAAGGAGAAGAGTATTTTGTGTATCATTCTTTAAAACAAAGTTTTAAAAATCCCGAGCAATACATCCGTTTCTTTTATGATCTTTCTTCACTACTTTTTAGAGTTTTATTACAGAATTAGTTGCTTTCATTTTTGCCAAGCCATATACTCACATTCAGTTCATTTATTGTACCGTTCCTGCTTTTCTGACTCCTGAAAATTACGTGCTCATAATTCGGTATAAATTACTGCATGTTTTTACTCTTTGACTTTTTTTTTTCCTGTAAGTGGGAATACATGGAGCACATTGTTAGGTTCACTTGTGACATATGCTGATTGCAAATGCTAAAAGTCAGATAACTGTGACTAACATACAACCATTAATGCATCAGAAGAATGTGTCGTGGAAGTAAGAATTTTTCTGAGCTGATGCACAGAGTTAAAGTGTATGCTGTGATCTACACACTTAAATGAAAATCAATAGGTAGCTATGGAATGAAAATACCTCGGGGAGATTCAGGTTCTACTGAGAGCATTCACTTGGGGGAGCGCAAACATTTCAGACACGAACAGAAGCCATTGATCGAGAGCTGAAGAGGAACAGGAGTACCAAAAGTTCTCTTTAGGAGGCTTACTCTGTCCTGTATCGTGAGGACCCTATAGATAAGCATCAGGTAAGCTTAATGTTTTTCTTCAATTGGTTTAGCCACAGAAGAATAATTGCTGTCCTGAGAAAACATGTGTGAAATGCCCAGCCTAAGATGACTCACGTACTTAGAAGACCTATAGATCTTACCTTTATCAGAGACAGAAAACAAATTTTCAAAGGATGGAGTGTCTGAAATGACTGATGTAATGAATCACCTAATCAATTTTCTACTGAAGGACAAGGCAATTTCCTGTCTAGACTGTATTGTAGAAGTGCTTGATACTAATTTTCAGCAAGCAAAAGAATAGCTGTCTGTGACTATTTTCTGTTCACACAAAGCCTGCAGAAGACTGCAAGTTTTTAAAGTAATACCGAGCTGACTAAAAGGCAGGATACACAATAAAACGTAACATCCCGCTCTTCTCCGTGTTTCTGTTAAGAGCAGGCAGTGTTTATTTCCGACTTATCAATTGAAAAAATTGTGATACTAAAGCTAACCTTCCCTCAGGTCTTCACTTGTAATCTCAAGGCTGCGTGACTGAACTGTGATACTCTCCTATCTGTTATAACAAATTAACAGAACTATTTATGAAATAAAGTGCTTTTTGAAAGCCAAAGTATCACAATTTGACTGATAGGTTTCTTCCCCTCCTCAGCCACTTTAGTCTCTATTATTAAATCACAATTCAAAGGACAAATAGAAAAAATTAATTTCGTTTCTAGACTGTATTTGATTCAGTAAATATACTATTACTTTGGAAACAATTTCATGTCTTTGATTTTTTGTCACACACTAGTTGTCACTGTATATATATTTACTGGGTAGCTGGTGCATCTCTGGTATAGGGGAATCACATTTTTGATGTTATTCTTTGTAGTTCCTTGGAACAATTAATTCTTAAATAGCAGCACTTCTACGTATCTTTATTGGTCATATATATTATGCTAATGGCATAACAGAAAAAATAGCTTAAAAATTACACAGGTGACTTAGGAACACTGTGGTCTTGCTTAAGCACATGCATACTTCATTTTATTCAGATATTAGGAGCTGATTTCCATCTAGATTTTCAGAGGCAAAGACAAAAGAGAAATATTTACCATCAATCTAAGGCTGAAGAACTGAGTGGTAGAAATGCCCTGAAATTTCTTTTAAACGTTGAGAGTGTCCCAAAGCTATAAATAAATTCTACATGAAAAATCACTCATGCGTTTCAAATTAATCACAAAATTAATTAGGGTTTGGGGTTTTTCTTTTGGGGGGGTGGGGTGGGGGAGGTGGGGCATTGGTGTTGAATTGTTTTTTGTTTTTCATAAAAGCATAAAGCTGTAAACAGCCTATGTTGAAATGGACCTGTGGGAGGTCATCTTGCCCAATCTCCTGCTCAAAGAAGAGCCAACTCAGAAGTGAGGTACGAAGTAGATTTGCATCTATCTTGACTGCATCCTGAGACTGAGGTCCTCAGCTCTTCACCCCATCTGCCCTTCTGGCCTCTCAACTCAGTTCTCTGAAAGACAGAGCCTGTGACAGAGAAGCACTGAGCTACAGATCATTAATTGAGGGAGAAGGACCAGACAAGATGGAAGTTCTCATACATGTTTGCAGTCCTGGGGACCATAACCTTTGTCTCAGGAGCCAAAGAAACCTGTCCTGGAATTGTCTCAGAGCTGTGCTGGAGACCCTCCCTGCAACCTAAAAGGAGATAAGGAGGTCACTTCACTGTTTCAGGGATCTTTTTTCCTAGTATATTGCTTTATCTAAATCCTTAGTAGTACAATGTTGGATATCCTTTGATAAGTGAACTTCATAGGAGATAAACCAAGAGGTTTATAATTTAGCTTCTGGGCTGCATTACCATAGGAAGGGGGTTTTTTAGCTATTCAGTAGGTCCTGAATTTCAGCTTGTACTTCTTTGCCTTTGTAACAGTTTAGTTTTGCAATTAAAAAAAAAAACAAACAAAAAACAAAACCAAAAACACAGCTAAAAAACCAAACAAACAAAAAAAAACAACAAACAAAAAACCACAAACAAACAAAAAAAAAAGCCCCCACCAAATTCCACATAACTGTAGGACAAGGGAAAAGAAAAAGAAAGAAAGAAAACATAACTTGTTCACAAAGGTTTTGAAATCCTATCATAAATTATGGTTATTTCTATGGCCCTATGGAAAACCTGAAAGAGTTTTATTTCAAAAAATGTGCAGTTGAGTTAGTCTGTAAATACTAGTGTATATAAACCATTTTAAATGCTTGAGGTAGAAACAGTTATACCCCTAACAGTACTGAACACATAGTCAGCACTAAATTAATACAGATCTAATTTCTGACATGTTTAATCAGTCTTATTCAGAACAAAAATCTTTTGACTTTAGAGATAACTGTGCTGGAATAAAAGGCATGTATGGACTTCAGGGTCTGAGCTTATATTAACGAATAGATAAAATTTCCACTGTGTCACTGGTACACTAGCACAAAGCTGGAAGGCCAGTAGTTCTCTACTATCTCATCACAAGCAAAGAAGGTGGATTTCTGACTGTAAAACTATTTTCAGAAGCTCTAAGGATCAAATAAAAAAGAGTATTTGAGATTTTCCAAACTTACTTACTCTGTTTTATGATGACAGAAGGAGTAACATAGGCTGTCAGCATACATCTCAAAATTAAATCTGCATGCTATGTAAAATAATACTATTCTGCCTCCATGGCACTACTGTGGTCTTCTTGAAATGAGATACCACAGGAATAGCACAGTTAATCATATTCTGATATCATATTCTGATTACCTTCTTTTTCAGAAGAAGAGGAGATTTAAAGAATCAAACTTTCAACACCACATTCCTAGTGAAAAGCCTTCTCTAGTTATAACCTTCTTTTTAAAAAGAGTCAGTTCACACCAAAGAATGACCTGTCTCACCCTTGTATCACAGGTTCAGGAATGCTGGTTGCTTAGTGCCAGAGTGAGTGTGACTGCACGTACCTGTGGAGCTAGAGCCAAACTATGCTCAACTAGTGCAGTTCAGATTTCTACCCATGTTTAAGCCAAATATACTCAAGGTAACTAATTTCAAAGTTTGGAGTTTACTTACAAGTCTTTCAAATATTATATTAAAATACCTGACTGCTAATGCGGGGGTCACACAGCCGTTTAGCCAACATTCTACAAGAATATTGGCAAAATGTTGCAGCATAAGCCTCAGTCACTTTAGCCTTTGCCTTCTGACTGGTTGAAAACTTTTTGATTGCTAAAGGAGGAAAAACATAACATTTTTCGTTGTCAAAACCCAGTGCAATGATCACACTTGACTGTCGTCTCCTTGACTGCATCATATTTCATATCCTCTCTGCATGAAACATTAGCACTACATTAGGTATGTTACTGCAACCTCTACCTTTTGCAGGAGGGAATATGCTCTTGTACTGCATAGGAAAAGTCTATAAACAAAGCTAATATAAATATCATCCAGTTTAAAGATAACACATACTAAATAAATAAAAACAGAAGCTAAAGAGTAAAGAGTGTAATATTATGTAGATGGAATTTTTCAGCCATGGGGATTCGTTTTATTCTGGACTAGTTGTTTTTCTCTTCTATGTTAGCACAGTTCTCTGTCTTTGTCAGAGTCAGATGCAAAGCTATATGCAGATAGGTACATTTTTATCCTGTTGCCAGTACAGAAGGTACTACATGATACTAGTATAGGTGATACTAGATGATACCAGTATAGATAACAGTAGATGATATCTCTGGACCAGATCAGAAGTTGAAAGAAATTGCCTTCAATGCATCCCTGGCAGTTTATACCAGCTGAGAAACAAGATTGCTTTCTCTATGTGAAATGGAGTTTCAAAGACACACCAAAGCACTTTTATAAAATGGCTTCAGTTTCTTCAGCAAAGAGTTATCTTTATACTCTCCAACTCTGCAATAGGCAGTTTTCTACCTTTTCTTTCACTTATTCTAACAGTTAGTTGTGTTGATCTTTATCTCTTCGATTTTTGCTATATGGAATTGAATCTGACTTGCCATGCTAAGAAGGTTGGTTCAGTCTCTTGGAAATAGATACAAAATTTGATTTAGACATCTGCAAATAACACACATATGTCTAGAATTGCACTCCCTATAGCCTACAGCATCATTATACACCCCAAATGATTATTAAGAACAATGTATAACATACATTGAATATGGAATTGCTTAAAAGCCAAAAACCACTGAGTATCTGAAACACACCCTTCTCTAATTTTCAGGATCTAACCAGGACTCACAGTCTCAAAAGCTCCACAAGAAGAAACAATTACTTGTAGGTTTTTCTAAATAACTCCTTCTCTCGGGAAATGGACACATTTGGTTCAACACTTCCTCAGTTAGAGGTTTTAGACTTCCATCTCCCACCATTCATGCAAACACTCTGACCACAGAGCCTGAAGGGTGCAGCTGTGATGGCTGGGTGTCTCCTGTGCTGCTGGTGGAAGCGGGACACTGTGCAAAGGGGTACATAGTTCCTATGGGGCTGGGTTGGTAGGTTCTGCAGTTGGTAGATAAAGGTAGGAGAGGATCTGGGGGACTGTCCTCTTTTCTGAATCAGTGATTCTGCATTTTTTGGGAGACTCACAGCCTGCCAGAGCACACTGATATCTTGGGGTATCTCAAGGCAGCCTCTATTCTGGAGCCTGACTCATTCTGCATGGTGCAGATGCTCCAGAGCAGATGTACAGGACTCCATGCTATTTCCATCCCTAACAAAAAGACAGAAAGGCACACTCTATCAGATACCTTCAAGATTAGGATGTATTCTGCACAGGAATTTTTCTGAAACAGGATTTTCAACTTGAGCTTTCTTATTTGAGCCTTATTCACTTTCCATAGTTATCTCCATCCATCATTCAGATACCTCCGTGTAAAAGGAATCTGAAAGACTTGTTTTATGGTCTAGATTCAAGATTATTCTTTGTCCATCACACAAAATTTTACACCCCTTGGTACCACATTTCAGAATAAATATTAGTTTTTTACTTTTTATTGTCCTGTGTTTGTTTCATGAGAGAGTCATTTCTCAAACATGATTAATTAATTGGCTGAATCATTCTAATTTATGGATTTCTGATGAAATTATTTAAATTCTTTATAATACTAAAGTTCCTCAAGGTACTTCAGCACATATTGAACCTTAAGCATGATCTCAAGGCAATCTCTCTGCAGAGGGACTGTTAAGCAACATGGTATAAGGACACTTTAAAAACTGGCTTGCTGAGAAGAGGATATACTGCATCAGATCCCATTCTGATCTGGTTGAAGCCAGTATAAGAGGATATTATCAAAAGGAGTGACTATTGGATTAGGCTGTTAACCTCAATGCTTTGTGACTAATCTGGGAAAAAGTCTGATGTGCTTAATTCTACAGTAAGTCTTTAGAAACCCATAGAACTTTTTCCTTGCATGTTAAAATACAAGACATCTTATGTTATGAAAAAGAATTTGTACCTTCTTTTTCTTTAATGCAATTTTATTATTAAAAAAAATTAAAAACCAACAACAATCTACAAGGAAGCTTCATGCACTTAGGAGCTCTAAAGCCATTTAAAATAATTAATAATATAAATTTATGTCACCTTTGTCAAGCAAATTTAGTGCCATGGTCTGTTTGGAACAGAATGATTAATCCCAGGTACACTGGCTGAGATCACCCGACACAATCTCCTCTGACAGTACAGAACCACTTATGACTACAGTACATTTAGAGGCTTCTGATAAACAAATGGGATGTTAAATTAATTAATATTTGTGAAGTATTCTAACTTCCTAAAATGAACTCTGTCAAAATGCACATATTTATTTCTTATTATTTTGCACTACTGAAAAGCAAAGACATCTACAGAATTGCAAACAAGTGCTTGTTAAGTGTGCTTTAATTAATGCAAAATAACAGGATTTTTCTGCACAGTGTCTGGAAATATCTGCAGACAACACAATGTTTTCAGTTTTATGCACAGCTGTGGATCTCTGACTGGTACTTGACAAGCACCACAAAGAAGACAAACTCAGAGGGAACAGAGCCTAGTGAGGAGGCTGCTGCCCTGATACAGGATGCTGAGCCTGGATCCTGCACAATGGACTCTGATGGTACCAAAGGTGTTATGGGCTTCTTAGCTCAACTCTCACTTCTCCTCAGCTACTGCCAGTTTTTTAGAGGAGGTGTAAAAGGTTCCAAGTCTGGTATATTATA
The DNA here is from genome assembly GCA_013397135.1 of Pachyramphus minor. Lineage (NCBI taxonomy): Eukaryota > Metazoa > Chordata > Aves > Passeriformes > Tyrannidae > Pachyramphus > Pachyramphus minor. Next base: position 315,303 of record VYXB01001936.1, on the reverse strand, counting down.
ATTAAGAAGACTGACCTTCATATGTGAATGTGCTCCTTTTACCACTGGGTATACATATCTGTTTAATGTATGGAATTTACAGTCATTTAATAATTTTCTATGGCCAGGTCCAAAGAACTGGTTTTGTTAACCTGTTAGTCTGCTTGATGAATTCATCATTTCTGTTCTATTTTATAAAATATCAGGTTTCCTCTGCAAAACATGTTTTCCTATGTCCTTTTTCCCTCTCACCACTCGTTTCAAGGTTCAGACAGTTGTCTTCAGCTGAGAGTGACAGTTCTGTACACACTTTTCCTGAAAAGATAATGGACCATCACATCATATCGTGTCATTTTCTCACCATTCTTTGGATTCTTCAGGATGAAGCTGAGGATGGCTGTAGAGTAGGCTACCTGAAAACCTGCAGCCCATCTCAGAATGTACACCTGGATTCTGGGACAAATGCTTTTATTTTCATTTTTTAAGTTCTTCTAGACTATACCGGAGATTAAGCACTAGAACTTCAACACTGGTTCTCTGTGAGTTAACCCGTGTGTGTTGTGGCAACACCCTGACACTACATTTCACTTATGTGATCTCTGTTTCTTTACCGTGATATGTATGGGATGCAATAGAGATTGTAGCCACTGAGAGAAAGCAAATCTTGCTTTTGTTCTATTATGCATGGTCTTCCAACAATGGTGCAGGTCATCATATTGAGTTTAAACTGTAAGCGATTTTTTTTCTAGAATTTGGACAGCTAACAATTGGCCAGTGCAGTCTACTAGACAGTGCATGTTTTCTGACTCTGGACATAATCCACCTCCTAACTGCAGCAGTCTGAGGAAGATCAAAATAAGGTTGAAAAATTCCTAACATACATTGGAGAGGAAGAAAAAGGTCTACAAATGCTTTTCTCAAAATACCACAGATACCTTTTTATCTCTGTTAGTTAGAAAGAGGGAAGAATTTGGCAAGCTAGTGCACAATGGTCTGCAAACCATTTACTGCCTGTATAGAAAATTTCCCACAGGGAAAGTTCAGACTTTCAAGAAGAAATCCTGCAGGAAATAGCTCCTTATCCAGCCACAAGCACCACTCACAAAGTGAAGCTCCGTTGCCAAAGGGATCCAACAGTAGAAAAAAGATTATCTTTTATAAAAATTTTCTTACCTCTTACTGTTTTCTGCAGATTTGTGCAATTTCTAGTGTATCTGTGGGTTAAAGGAATCTTGGCACTTGCTGTATCAACAACCAAACTCTCAAGCTCCAGCTCTGTTATCTAAAACCCATTTCCTAACTGTAACCTTGCTATTTTTATATATATATTGATCCCATATGTGAAGAAAAATGGCCAGCATAGTTTCAAACAGTGCAAGTACTCCTTTCTTTTGATAGATTAGTGAACAGAAAAATAGATTGTAGTGTAGGATTTTTTTTCCCGTGGGTTAATTTCACTCAGTTTTGTTCAATGTTATTAGAATTGTTACCACTACATCTGATGTATGGTTTGTGATATGTCACTAACAGAGTACCTATCATGCGTGTACACGAGCATTGAGGCTGGCTATTTTATCTACTGTTTCAAATAAGCTTAAAAAATACACGTAGAGCATTGCTTCCCTTGCAGCTGTGGAGACCACAGACTCAGGTCTAAATTATAGACCTGAACTCTTTAGAAAAGTGAAGTAAACAGAAAGTTTAATCTTCTGAAGTTAGGAGTCTTCTTTTCACAGGCTCTTTGTTTATAAACTTGATCTGAAGCATATAGGATTTCACTCTGAACCATGCTGCAATGCTAATATTCAAATTATATGAGGGTTTGGTGAGTACAAGATTATCCCAAAAATCTTTCAGCAGCCTCTGGCTCTATTAAGACACAGTAGGCTTAGCAGTGACTTTCCACCATTATAGTGGAAGTACATCGTCTTTTGTGTGCCTTATTAAAACAATTTACAACCAAAAATAGTCTCACTTGAATGTCATTTCCACCTTGTTCATGCCTTCTCTTGTCAGTCCTTGTTTTTCCTCACATCACTTCAACACCTTACTTATATTTTTTAAAACAGTTTGAGTGTTTATGAGATGAGACACACTTCAGATTCTGAGTGGGAAGTTAATTAATTAAGGGTATTTTGCTTTTCAAAAAAACACTGCTTTTTAATCTTTTTTAATGTCCATGTTCTAGACCTTCATCTCTTTTGTAATCTAATGATTAAGACCCAAGGCTGTCACCTTAGTTCAACATTCTCTCAAACTATCCACTTAAAGTCTTTGGCAAAGCTCTTTGTTTTCCACAAAACTCAGTAAAATCTGAAAGTTAGGTGTTCTCTACCCCTAAGGATGGCTTTTACAAACTTCATAATGTTTGTTTTCTGGAATTGTGTCTAATGCAAGAAAAAGGCAAAGAAGTGACAAAGGGATCTTTCTAATTACATCAGCAGCACCATTACAGTATTTACTGGAACGTAGGCACAGGCCTGGGTGCAATCTTGATCTGTATGAGGAACTGGCAGCTATTGCACTTGGCAATACCAGAATATATACCACACCCCTGGTAGTAACAGAAGAAGCTATTTCGCACTACTAACTCCTTCCCTTATGCCCAGTAAGACAACATAATTGAGATGCACAGAAAACTTTCATTCTTATTTCCCTGTTGGTCTCTTAATTTATGACTAAGCATATTTTCCACTAGGCTATAGGGGTTTTGGTCTCTCCTGCTCTCTTCTTTGAAGATTTTCTCTTCAGAGAAGATGTGGCAACGTGTTGGGTCAGAGTTATCCTGCCTAATAGAGCACCCATAGACCCCCTAGTCTTGGGAGGCTTCCAAGTGCTCCTTCGTTTACCCCATTGCCTGTGGTTAACATATTCATGAGAAACTGAAATCACCTTCAAATTCCTGCTTTATCTCAGGCAAAGGATTGATCTGTACCTTGTATGATGCCCCCAGTGATTACTTTCACCACTGAACCATCAGCTGTCAGAAGAAGTGAAGATGGAAATGGCATACCTCTCCTAGGAAGGGAAGGGCTTGATTCCTAGGTCGCTATCTTTGAGCAAGATTTGTGGCTGGGAAAAATGCTCATTTCTGTGAAAGGAGAAAAGAATAAATCCTATTTATTTCTTTGAGATTTTGTTCCAGTTAAGTTTTGTGACTGTACAGAGAGACAAGGCATCTTAGAGCTGCTGCTTTCCCTAGGTTACAGACACATCACCTTAATTGCAGGTGCCCGCCAAGCACCACTCAACACTGTGCTCCTCAAGTCCCTCTGTGACCAGGGCTTGCAATCTGTTCAATTCTCTACTGTGTTGAAAGTCACTGAAAATTACAGACTTCAAATTTCTACAGAAGTTATGAAATGTTTTGGATGTCATGTAACTCATCATAAGCAAAACCTTTGGGACCCAAAACGGAGTAGCAATAAAAATGATGTTTTATGTTCCACATTCTCTAATAAAAATGAGGTAATATCTGCTTTGGAAGGAAGGATTCAGAGGAGTAACCTGTGACCCTTTGTTCATGAGATCAGATAGAGATATGCTGCTATTTGGTAAGGTCCAATTTAAGGCTCTAGAGCAGTCTCACCACTGCAACAGTTTCCAATGTGAATAAACTTCCTGAGAGAGAATGGGTGAGGCCATAAGAATAACCATCTGCTATTTCTCCACAACCCAGTTTACAAACTCTTTGTGGAGTCCTGGATCCTTGAAGGAACACTTACACTGCTTCTAACCTGGGGAAAGCCTCAGTGGAATATGTTTGAGTCATGACTGGCCTAAATTTCTCTCTGTTGCTTTTACTGTATGATTTTGTCTCAAATGTAATTAACGAGAAAATGACCTATACTCCTTTTTCCCTTCTGTCTGTCTGAGATAATATCCAGGCCTATTTCCTTTAGCAAATAACTTTACAGAGGGAGTTCAACTTCCTTGTTTTCCAGATTAGCTCAGGTTAATTAATAACAAATTCTTAGTCATTAAACTAAGGATAATTCCTTAGGGGAAAATTCCCTTTTGTTTCATCTCATTCTTTTATCATTGTCTAAAGAGAATTTTTATTTCATAATGACAAACCCCAAACAATTTTCTTTCTATGAAAACCAGAAAATCTTACCATACTTATGCTCACACTTCTACCATTCCTGCAAAGCTCTGCACATGCCAAAAACAACCCCCAAATCAGCCCCAGTCCCAACAAACAGAAAGTGAAATTTGCCCCTTTTGCCCCCCCCCTTCTCTCTTTGCACAGACTGAGGACTACTTTTATCTGGCATTTTGGAGCAACTTGTAAGTCAGGCATTGAGAGATCTGAATCTAGATTTTGGATTCAGAGGCAACCAGTTAAGGGAATCAGGACGTTTCATTTAAAACCATATATGTTATCCTACAGTACTTTTGGAAGACCGTAATCAGGGAGTGCTTGTGGAGTACTTCAAGTGAGGCCAAACATCACAAGTTGCTTGTTTGTGATTTCAGTTCAATTGATTTAGTGACATTTTGGCAGTGACTGACAATCTAGGTATTTAACCTGTTTAGATATAACACAGACAAGATTGTATTAATCAGCAAGCTAAATAATGAATTTGATGTACTGGAGGTGCTGCAAGGGTGTTATTGACTAAAAGACTCCAGTCTTAGTTTAAGTTACTCCAATTCCAGGAATGTCCAACAACAGGGATATGACTGTACATGTGATGGGTAAAGCTGTGTGTTTGAAGAAAGATCATAAATCTTATGCTAAAGCAGTCTCTTTCCCACCACAGTATACCTTAATGTTCAGAAGTATATAAAACAGAGCCCTGTTCCTAATGGCTCTATCCACAAAAAAAAAAAAAAAAATTCAATCACTTTGTGTTGATTGCTTGCTCTGGACACCAAAACTCCCTTTAAAAAGAGGCAATTAAGGCTTTCGATTTTTGTGTTTCCTATCAAGGCTCTGAGGGAACTGAATGAGGTTTGGGACTGCAAATACTTTCAACCATCTAAAAGCTTGTTACATAGGAAGTGAGGCAATTCACAGGGCAGAATACTTTGTACTCCTGGCAGCTGTATCTTTCCTTGTTTAAAGCTGCCTTGTTTGCAGAAGGGCTACGCATGGGTGTACATGAAAGCAACTAAAGCTGTTGTTCACAAGGTTCCCTAAATACATTAACCTTGCCTTGGAATGGGGCAGGGATTTAGTTTAATGGTTACAGCAGAGGCAATGAGTTCTTGAACTGAACTCTTGCTTACATCAATATTTAACTTTGAGGAAGGCTAGAATTCAGAGAAATGTTTTAATTGGTATCATTCTCCTCTCCCAAGATATCTGAAAGTTGTAACAAGAAATACTTAGATCCCTCTTTCCATATTCTTGAATATACTGATATTATATTTTATTAAAGAGTCTCAAATAGCTTACATTCTGCTCTTAATAACCCTGTGCATTACAAGCTTCTGTTTCCTCAAGCTACAGACAAATCCTATTACAGGGAGTAGATTAAACTGGGCCTTGACAGATCTTTGCAATTCACTGACAAAAAAAGGACAAGTTGTCTTACTAATAAGACGACATCACGATCACACTAATATTATGCATCTCAGTGCTCTCAGATGCAAAAACTTTTATGCACACCCCCTCCAGCAGGCATATTACCCAAATAAAACCCAAGCAATTTTCTTCTAACAATAAGCTAAACTATCTAGTAGAAAGAATTACTCCAGTTTCACATTGTGCACGAAGGAGCCATCAGTCAACAGCTGCATGCTTGATCATGCCCTCTGGCTCCACATCCGCCAGGGACCCAGCTCATCCAGATTCGCTTCTGCCACCATGAATGATGTGTGTGCTTTTGTGTACAAACATGAGCTCGGAGCAGAGGGCTGAGACAGCGCTGAAGGGAAGGAGCACAAAGAAGTGTTTTGTTCTACTTTCTCTTAGACTCCACAGTGTAGCAGAGGATAGATCTCAGGTTATGAATGCAAGGGAAAAGGATCACATTGCATAGAAAACCAGTTGTATCCCTCTAAAATTTTCTGAGCTCACTCATTTACAGTCATTTCTTTTTAATCAACAGAACCTAGCCTGAGTGACCAGGTGTTTGTAATCAGATTTTAAAAGTGGTCGTGTGATTTCTTCACATTATTTTGATGTGTGCAAGCGTAAAGAAACTGGTGGCACCACCAAGAGAATAGCAGACAACTTTTAGAGCACCAGTCTGAGAAGAACCTCCAGCAGCATTCACTGACATCAGAATTTCACACTTCTGGAGAACACCCATAATTAGTAGTCCTTGATTCCTTGAATATCACTGCAGAAAAGTTAACAAAACCATAAATAAGATATACTGACCTGGGAGACTGGAATTTGTGCCATTTTCCCAAAGATATGCTAATCAATCAACATATTAAAGAATACCTGAAAATATTTCTTCCCTGTTTCTCCATAAAGGCAATTTGCAGCAAAACCTTAAATGTTATGCTGTCCAAAGAGAAAAGCAACAGTAACAAAACATATCAATCACAAATGACTTAGAAGGGGAATTTAAAATCTTGCCCAGGCTTGTTTAAGCCCAGTTCTAGGAGTTATTTATGTATTATTTATGTACTCAACCTGCAATAAAATAGATATATGATGCCACTAGTGAAACTCAGGTCCCAATATCTATTTTAAGTGGCCTAAACTCTTCAAGTGAGTGTATGGTAGAGGCATGCAACGTCCTCATATTGTCCCAGATACTGCTATCCAGAAAGATGCTATAATGGATCTCCAAGCTTTGTAAACAGAACATGCATATTTACCATAACTTTTTTTTATCCTTATATGTCAAAGGTTGTGCTTACCTCCACCAAGGATGTCCTTTGGTGACATCACCATCCAGTAAAGAACAGAAGTAATAAAGCTCTAGTTTTCTGTGGCCTGTCAATTATACCCATGCACTATATGAGGACAAACTAGTATGTATTCAATATTTATAAAGTGTCTTATTAACTGTAAATAGTTATTCACTGTTTCAGAAACTTGTAGAAACCAGCCAAAAGATTATAGGCATAGCGAAGTTTAGGCCTGTTCATTCAGTGTTTGTAAATAACATCTGAATTACCTAGTCAGACTTTCTCCATGTTGCTGTTAACTGAATAGGGTGAAACATTCACACAGAAGGAGTTATGTCAGGCAGGGATTATGACTGGATGGAAATTACAGGCACAGCAGTGAACCTTCTCCATCAGTATCAATCCCTTCCTTTGGAGAGATTAGAGACAGGTTACAGGTCTCAGGTACTTTTTCCCTGGAACCCACAGAATAGTCATGAACCCTCCATTTTCCAGATAGTCTGAATATGCGGCTGAAAGAATAATCTCCTCCTTATTGAGCACAATAATTTTTAAAATTTCTGTTAACCTATCTCCTGCTATGTCTTTATCTTTCTAGAGTTACGAAATGGTACATAACACTGGTGGTCACAACACTTTCTTTACAGGCTGCACAGGGTAGACTGTGCCATGAAGAAAGAACAGAACTGTCTCAGGATAAATATGTTTTGATAGAGAAAAAATTATTTAAAAAATTAACATATATGAAAAAAATTACCTTTTTATCATGTTCAACAGCTAGGGCTGAATCTTCAAACAGGAGAAAAGCTTCATTTTTTCTGTTTCTTTTGATAACTATTTGTTTTTGTTTAGCAACACAGGAAATGGCAGGAAAAAGATCGTGTTCAGAGGTTAGTTCAAAAAAATTTGGGGCAAATACATAAAATCTGAGATATATATATTCAATCACACAGGATTCTGTTGCCAGATCCATCTAGCTGTATTCAAACTCATAATGTTTAGCCAATTATAATTATGTTTACTATTTAAGACTGATAGTATTTTAGGTTTGTTATTCTCCCAGTCATGCTAGTCATACTTGTGTACCACTGACTTGAGTTCTGTCCAATATTTTTTGTCCATGATCTTTCTGTACACTTTTTTTTTAATAAAACATTGTTTAAAAAAAGTGAGGAATTCAAAGTCATGGTTCCCATGGCAACATTAAGTCTCTCATGTTGCATTGTACATGCACTAAAAATAAACATGTAATGAAATACAGTATTTTGTATGTCAAGGGGATAAAGTGAACAAGGCCGAATGCAAGGTCCTGAGTGTGGGTCAGGGCAATCCCAAATACAGGCTGGGTGGAGAATGGATTGAGAGCAACTCTGGGGAGAAGGACTCCGGGTGTTGTTGACAAGAAGTTCAATATGAGCCAGCAATGTGCTCTTGCAGCCCAGAAAGCCAACCATACCCTGGGCTGCATTAAAAGAAGCATGAAGGGAGATGATTTTCTCCCCTTATTCTGCCCTTGATAGACTCCACTTGGAGTCTATCTGGAATCAGCTCTGGTGCCCCCAACAAAAGAAGCATGTGGACTTGCTGGAGTAGGTCCAGAGGAGGGCCATGAGGATGATCAGAAGGATGGAATGCGTCTCTGACGAAGACAGCCTTAAAGAGTTGGCATTGTTTGGCCTAGAGAAGAGAAGGCTTTGGAGTACCTTACAGAAGCTTTCCAGGGCTTAACCTAAAAGGGGCTTACAAGAGAGATGGAGAGGGACTTTTTGCAAGAGCATGTAATGGCAGGACAAGGGGGATCAGCTTTAAACTGAAAGAGGGTAGATTTAGATTTTGTATTAGGATGAAATTCTTTACTGTGAGGATGGTGAGGCACTGGAAGAGGTTGTCCAGAGAAGCTGTGGATGCCCCATCCCTGGAAGTGTTCAAGGTCATATTGGATGGGGCTTTGAGCAACCTGGCCTAGTGGAAGGTGTCCCTGCCCATGGCAGGAGTGGTTGGACCTAGATGATCTCTAAGGTCTCTTCCAACCAAAAACATGCTATGATTCTATGAAGTGATAGGAACTTTAATTTTACTTGCCTGAGTTTTATAGATTTAAAAAATGTGCTTTTACACTGACACAGACCTATAACACACAGCATCTATTTACAGCAAGTGCATACAGCCTGCTGGATGGGCAGCGCTGATTTACACCGGCTGAGCTGGGGACCATCTGTGTGTGTACATTTGTGTGAGGGTGTGCTGAGTCTGCAAAGGGGTGGGGACAGCATGTTTCTGTGCAGCACACAGGCATTCTGGGGAGTTCCCTAACAACTTCAACAATGCCAGTAAGAGGGGGCACTACCAACCTTACCCAACCTGTCATTGGCATCTCATCAAAGTACCAGCAGGAGCAGCAATAAACTGATACACCAATCTTCTCTTCTCTGCAATTTGCAGCTCCTTGGTAATTTTAAAATATTTTTATATGGAAAAATATATTAAAAAACTAATTATAAAGTCCATACAAAAAGAAACCTAAAGTGTCTGGGAGTGCCAAACAAGGAATAGCAGCATATGCAACGAGCTTTCTTTCATTTCATTAGGAAAGGAAGTGATTTTTCTGTATATATTTCTGGTCTTCAGTGACTAAAATGCAATCAAGAACTTGTGGGCACAGAGAAATCTGCTTCCAAGCCATTTTTCCTCTCCAGAGAATGTGGAAACCAGAACTCAAAGTAAATAAGCAGTTTCAATATTTCTTTCGTATAAAGGTATCCTCAAAAGCATCTGGGCATCTATGTTCAGTCACTGAGACATTATTTCCTTTTACTGCTTGACTGTTTGTACATGTTTGGTGTCCTTCTTCCTAGACCATCTCGTCTTTGGAGGGGGGATTGTTTTCCCATGCACTGAGGATGCAGCATGAGACACCACACGGCTCTAACTCATGACAAGTCTCTGAGATGCTGTGATACTAGCAATGCATCCCATTAACCACACTAACATAATTTTATTCAACCTGCAGTTACTAAATAAATAATATCCCTTGCATAGTTGCATTTAAAACAAATGGATATCTGAATAGTAACTGTGGCACGAGGTGAGTTACCTTAAGAAAAAATAACTAATTTTGTTTGAGGCTATTTTTTGTTTGGTTGGTTGGTTTGTTTTGTTCTGTTTTGTTTCGAATGATCCTAAAAAACAGCATGGAAAGAAAGACATAGAAACATGCATGGCATAAATGCTTGGAATAAGGATCCCAGGCAGTAGGCAGAAAAACTGGATATGCTTGTTTCTGAAAGAGGACAGAGGAGCAGTGGCTCTATTACTGAACCTTTCCATAGGTTTTGGAAAAGGGAAATCCAGGCATACCTACTCATAGTTTTTGAAATGAGTTTAATGTAATGACTTAAAAATATATCTTAAAAATGTGATTCCACTCCTACAGGTTAAAAGCACTTTCTGAATATTTCCATGTGAACTGTATGAGTTTTGGACTTAGTTAAGTACCTTTTGACTCTGAAAGCAGGTGTGAGTCCATTTGCTACAAATTTAATATGAGACAAAGGACATCTCGTACACTTTAATGTCCAGATTATTTAGGAACCTCTGAATTTGTGAATCTGTTACATTCAGATATGTGAAATTCATATGTGTGAAATCATTTGCTATGAGTCACCAGAAAAGAGAATCGAGTTTGAAGCTCTTTCTTGATAATGTGAAAATGATGATGGGTGAGTCTCTCTCAAATGTTGTTGTTGCAATGGCACATTTGTGAAACAACACATGGGGAAAAAAAAAAAAAAAAACCAAACCAAAAAAACGCAAAGCAGTAAAACCACTGAAATCCTGTGACCAGCTCAACCGCAGAGCTATGGCACCTAATTCTAACACTAACCCCTATGATACATAATACATAATAATATTTTTATTCTCAGTATAAAAAGCTGGGGTTTGGAAAGGTCATGAGTTTTCACAATCTTTTTCAGTTAATTTACTTACTACAGAATTTTCTCCCTTCTATGAAACCACAAATTTCACTGGTCAGTTTTATGCAACAGTAAATATCCAATTTATTTTTTTCATAGAAAGCCCACACCAAGTATTTAAGTGACATTCTATATAACAAGCTGTACTCGTATATCTGAAATCTTACTTATGATTGGCATAAGCTTTCAAGAAACATAATGCTAGAACTGCCCCCCCCCCCAGCGTGTATACCTCAGATGAACTCAGATGTAGAAACATTTTCCCTTTTCCAAAGACAAAACTGTGATGGCAGCTGGATAGCAGAGCTGTTTTGCACAGATGTTGTTGAAGGCAGGGTTTGTATCCTAGCTGCAAATCAACATATGGCATACTATGTACAATTTTATTCTTCTATCTTTACTACTACTGTCTAAAGTTATGTATTACTCACTGTTGCAAGACTGAAAGAGGAACAAGGCAGAAAATATTCCACTACTGCACCTGCTGTGTAAGACACAGAGATACACTCACTTGCAAATGGATGAAGTATTTTAAGACACCTCATGGTCCTCTACAGGTCTAGTGGTGTGGATCACAGGGACATGCCGTGTTTGCTTCCCTGCAAACTTGGTCTGATAGCTTCAGGTGGCTATCAGATAAGACTTACCTGCATGTACTCCAGTGAAGTAAAGAACACACAGTCGTCTTCTATTAGTATTCGGTAGCAGGTAGTGAGAAGTGCTGATATCTTTCTGCTCCAGTTAACTATGTCCTGACAGAGATCCATGTAAGTGGTTGGTCACTTAAGGAGAATAAACCCCCAAAAAACATGAGAATATTTTATCTGATAGATTTTTTTAACTGTATGACTCCTATCAGGCTAACTCTAAGTGCAGTGTAATTAGAGGCATTTTAATGCTTCTAATCTAATGTTTTTATCTCCTCTGGACCAAGGATATCCCCAGTTGGGGGTGAACACAAACACAAACAAAAGCCAGTCAGGATGTTTCTGTGGGTTAAGGCAGTGCAAATGCTTGACACACAGAGCCAGGCTTCTGACAGGATGGGTCAGTCAGAACTTGGCTTGCAATTCCCTTGATTAACCATAAATAAATATCATCTTAACAAACTCTTTACATAGTGCCTTAGTAGGGCAATTCTTCATCCAGTTCTTCCAAACCACTATAGTGTTCACCTCAGCTGTTGTGCATTCGCATTGTCTGTGTGTCCTATTCTGCTCCTAAAGTACTCTGACATAACAGGTCTTCTCAATCATTTGCCTTCCTTTATATCCCAGGTGAAATTCTCCAGACCTTGCCCCTTGGGACTTACCTCATTCCTGTCTTCTTTGCTCTGAGGTCCTCAATCCATATTGGACACCCAGCTCCACAGTAGAAAAAAGCCAGAGACTGTTGCCCTGTCCTTATCTTCTTCCACCCTTCCCAATTTGTGCTGTTCTCTGCTGTTTCATTTTCTTCCAGCCATCTGGAAAAACTGGTAAGCTTTTTACTTTTCTTTCAGTTCTCAGATTTTTATGGTGACCTATCTATTTACATCCCTCAGAAGACTCTTGCAAACATCTCAATCTCTTACTCCCAAGTGCCTTAAAATTCCTAGTAAGAAAATGCATGTATGAGAACATTTTATTCATTCACTGATGCTTGTGCACTTTTAATTCTTCTGTATGTTTAATTCTTTCTGTATAAAAAACTCTCTTTTTTCTCTGTAGTTCCTGGGGAAAATCTCATTTTTCATGAGATCCATACTAAGAACTACTTATTCTAGTTCAGATCATCTGACTTTTGCTAATTACTTATAGGAAACTGATCACGTAAGAAAAACTTGGAAAGAAGCACAGATGAACTACTGGACCTGAAATGAATATTTCAGTATATTATAACTGAGCAATGTACATTTGTGACATATCAAATCTAGTAATTATGTAAGTGCCAAAGTTAGATCCTTTTACACAAAAAAGGACTACTACAAATGTTATACTTGTTTCATTTAAAAATATTTGAGGAAATACATGTTCTTTGAGCCAGATACAGAGAATGAGAAACATCTAAGTAAGAGGTAAGTTGCAGAAACAAAATTTCAGTGTTGAGAATTACCTGCTGTTACAGAGATTCAAACTGGAGAAATGAGGTCATTAATTCTGTCTTTCTTTAGCTTCTATGCTTTTTGGATTTGTGCTTTTATACATATTTGCACAGTACCTAGCTATGAATGGGTGCTTCTATAAAACAGTTTACTATTAATAATGGATGTCTGAGGTTAAGCTAATGTAGAGAGAAGAAATTACAAACAACTCATGCAGCTAATAAGTTGACTATTAATTAATGTGAGTGATTCATTCAGTGGTGTACCCAGACATAAAGCCAGACTGAAAGATGAAAGGGTAATTTAGAAAAAGACTATAACTTACACAGTTATCAGCTGCAGTATCTAAGACCTCAAATAATGGCCTAATTACTGCTCATCTGAAAAGTATCAGGGCCTTATCATCTGCAGGAAGTATTATTGGAAAATTACTTGCCTTTTAAAGCCAGTAAACCCATCTGCAGGTCCCATATCAGCTCCCACCAGACATATATCTTTTTACACATGGGTGGTCTGTCACATGATGATTGACTCAATCTTGACAAGAAAAGGGATAGAAAAATTATCACTTTGTGCAGATATGACCACTTGTGACTTTGGCAGGTGAATCCATCTGGATTGCCCAATACTGACTTAATTGCAAAAGATAACATTTTACTCAGTTCTTCCATTTTAATAAACTCCAGCCAACACATTTATCCTTTCTGTGTTAAATAATCGCCTCTTAGATTATGATTTCTGCCATATTTTGTCCATTGGGACCAGCCATGTAAGTAACATTAATATTCTGTAGTACTGAATGTTACTGAGCATTCATTTGCATAGCAAAGTAGTGCTGAGTTGCATTTTGCTACATGAATACTTCTACTTGCAGCTAAGATATTTCTCATTGTAAGTAAGTACATCACATTTCTGCCCTTTTACTAAGGTAATATGTGTGATCAAATAAAAGACTGTTCTGTCAGGATACTGGCACTCTGGATTATAAAAAGAAATAGTACCAAGACTGGACCAAGTTTTTTTTTTAAAAAAAAAAAAAAAAGAAAAAGTAAGGAAAAAAAATCAAGATTTTTGCCCAGGATTAGGATGTTGACAAAGTTATGTAAGGTGATAGTCCCTGGGATGCAAGCCAGTTCTGAAGTGAGCCTCTGAGATATTCAAAATCTCATCAAACAGTAATTTTGATGGCTCTATGCCTCCCCTCATATAGGCTGGACATTGGCTATTTGATTGAGGTGCTCGACACAGTGTTTTAGCTGGCCACAATGATTATTATATGATTCTCCTGCAAGGGAAAAAATCTCTGTTCTTTTCTTACGAACACAGAATTCATCTGAAACCAGAAACAGGGGGTACTGCTACACCAAACAGGGCCAATGCTTACTCACATTTATTTACAAAACAGATGCTTTGCAAGAGTAAGTTATGAGAAGGAATACAAACACCTAGCTACCAGATCACTCTCTAGGTTATGTTTTTAAATAACCTTTCAGTGCACCTGAATGTCACTGAAGGGAAAAAAAAAAAAAAGAGAGAAATCAACCACTACAACCTCACTTGAATAGTAAAGGACTGGCAGATGTGGCATCTGGATATAACTACTAAGCAGAAACAGTAAGTTTCTCAGTGTGGGGCATTTTTTTGTTTGTGTTAATTATACTAATTAGAATTAGAACTTCTACCACTCCAATTTGGTGCAGCTGTGTGATGCTAGTTGCTATTGTTAGCACTCACAAATAATACTCCAACAGAGGGCACCAAGAAAATTCCTTACAATCTGAACACCCACACAATCCTGTCACGTTGGAAAGACTGCAGACAGCATAACTAACAAAGTTATTGTGCTATTTTGAAAGAATAATAGCATGTTTGAAGAGACCGTATTAACCCTGTTGTAAAGTATTGATTGCACTCCATAGTGAAGAAAATGAAACAACAAAGACATAGTGTTTTAATTCTTTTCCTGTTTGCTCTTGCTAGTTTTACTCTGTTTCAATTTACACCTATATTTGAGAGCACAAAAAATGTATCACCTGTGGTACACAAAGGCAGTTTTATTTTCATAGACACTCTTTCAGCAACTTGATACTTTTAAGATTGCAGTTCAATTCAAGCAAATGGTTGTGAATATGAAAGAAATTCCTGTCTAAAGCTGCTTGAATCCTGTTTGTTGTGCTAACTTACCTGTAAAAAAGAAAAAGAAGAATCACTAAAAATGTCAAAATATGTCAGCTGATTGGCTCTGGACATTTCGGTTTAGACGTATTAGCAAAAGAACCCGGTATAATTATCATTTCAATCCCTAAGGAAATGCTTTAATTCTATACCAGTGCATTACAAATGAGCAAAACAAATAATGTGCCTTTTTCAACAATTTGCTGTTGTTTTGAAAGCATATCTCCACACATATATCTAAAATACAATGCCACAGTATAAAACTGTTCTAGATGAGGCTGAGGCAAATATTTGGGATGATTTTAAGATTTCACGTTTTGACAGCATTTAAAGCGCTGGTCCTCTCATTAAAATATTTGTATCCTGTTACTCCTGCTAGATTTGTTTAAATTTAATAAAAGCTGTTTTCTTATTTTGTTCTAAACAGTAAGTTTTAAGGCAAGAGGACAACTGAATTAGCAGAGAATGTTGGACATTTCAAACATCATCTACATGACTACGTAAAAATCAGTTATCACTCTTTTACACTGTAAAAGAGCATCATTGTAATCAATCTCTGAGGCGATTTCATACATATAAAATCATTTCACCTTGTTTTTTTTCTCCTCAAATGGTGTTTTTAAGAGCACGATTCCTGTAATTGTATTTCCTTCCTTTTCTATGAAAGTGTCTGTAAAGACATTTGGCATCTCATCAGCAAAAACAGCAGATGGAGAAAGGCCTTCCTACGTGCTCTGTCAAGGGAATTGCAAGTTTAGGGTTTTAACAGACATCAAGGATTTAGTGACATGCCAAAGATTGCATGCCTTCACTGTACCTATTATTTGTGCCTTTCTCTTTTAATAGAAATGAAAACAATTACTGTGCAGAAAACATTTCGCTTCTCTCTGAAAGTATCATACCATATGGTATGGGGGATGTATAGATAATAAAAATCACATACATTCAGATGATGCTAGTTGAACTAAATTTATGTTTGAATTTTTAAATGAACTGATAGAAAAGTTTACAAATAGCAAAAAACTTCATATGCTAAAAGCAATTCAAATAAAGCATTAAAATACTTATTACTGAGTTTGGATTTATTTAAAAATGGCCTTGGGGACCAAAGAACATTTAAACAGACAACTAAGTAAGCACTGTAGTTCTAAGAATGAAAGTGAACAGAGTTTTTCCAAATAACAGTCTTGTTATCACATGATAGCACATGAAATTGCAAAGAGATAAAATACTTTTCTCAGTTACTGGGAGAAGAGATTTTCCTGATAGGATATGGTGCTCATAGATGAGGCACAAAGATACTTGTACTGGCCATCCAAGAAGTTAAAAAAACTCTTTTTGTAGGAGAGAAAAATCACAGCCTGTATCTTGCATATTTCTCAGGAAAACATTAAAAAACCGGTATCTGATGAGTTAAACACTCAGTAAACCTACAAAAAACCCACCAAACCTCAAGGTATCCTGAATTTGCACTTTTCACAAATTACTAAATGTGCTTCTAGAAAGCTCATCAATGTTCTTGAAATCCAACAGGACACGAAAGCAGAGTCAAAATTCTTCATCAGACATATATATGAAATGCTTGGGCTTGTACAGATTCTGGAGCTGGGTGAAAAGATTTTATAAAGGGCCTTCAATGGCCCAAACTCTTTCAATCTTTCATAGTAATAGTTCCCTCCTTGTCTCGTAGAACTGAGGGAATTGCTGTCATGCTCTAGAATTCAGAGGGGAAATACAGGAGAGAGCTCAGCATTAGGTAGACCTTCACTGACACGGAGAGAATATTCATATCCTTGAAGCAAATTTGATTTGTAGAAAGTGGGAAAACAGAAAGAAAAAAAAAGAAAGATGAAATAATATTGGGGGATTTGGGGAATAGCATAGCATTGAAATATTAGTTACAGTGTTATAAAAGCACAGGAGACTTGTACCAAGAACACTGCAGCTGCAGCAAGATCTCTTGAATCAGGTTTCAGACAGCTCAGTATCTGGGTTCACAGGGGAGAAACATGAGCTATTAATTGCAATATTAATCATATACTATCATTGTACTAATGCAAGGTAGCACTTCACTGCATGTTCACAAAGACTAAATGTCCCTTCAGTAATTTCTGCAACTGCTGAATTCCTTACACCAGGCTTCTACAGAACCTTATTTTCAGTGGGAAAAAAAAAGTTGCATTTCAGTTGGGCTGCCTGAGCAGATCCCTCACCAAAATTCATTACAGTCTTGTAATTTTAAACTGTTTCTGAGTACTAAGCACCAGCCATAGGACATTAAGAAAGGTCTGGAGGCGTTTCTCTGGTCACCTTTCCTCTACAGGTTCTTTCCTCCCTCACCAATGCCTGTTGTCCTAGGACAGCTGTATATCTAGTCAGTGTGTTCCTTTTCCTGTCCCCAACACAGAATGATGATTTAATTTTGGCTTCCTTGAAACAGGAATGTGTTAAGAAACCAATAATTTTCTTCTCTGGCATACCACTTCCCAAAATGGTACTAAAGCATTTTACGGTCTATAAACCTCCTAATATGCACCTGTGGAAATCTTTTGCAATAATTAGTGTGCAAATAACCTCTTATTCACACTCATATATTCAGGCTGCTCCCCCTGCAATTCCCTCTGAACTCACTGAATTTTATAGCTGTGCAAAAGTCAGTCATGGTATATCCCCATCAGTTTCAAAGAGGCTCCAAAGTACTGAAATGAATATGATCAGCCAAGATTCCCCTCCCCATTTAAAAAAAAAAAAAAAGAGCAAAAAATAACTTCTCTTTCTTTTCCTTTTAAAGGAAGGGGCACTCAGAGTAGCTGAAAGGCTCACATGACTGGATACAAGACATTAAGGTATTCATCTATGAAATATGGTCCAAATTTAGCCCAAATCAGTCTTAAAAGAAAGTTGCTACCATGTGATGACTGTTCAAATAAAGCAAATGTTCTCAGTCATCAAGATCACAGAAACTGCCATGGTTGTGATGGGTAGCTTTGGCAAAGACAAAGCATCGCATAAGCTGAATAACTATAGTGACTTCTAGAATCCTGAATGTGTCCATGGCCATGTAGACTACTACTGAAATACACTGATAGGATACCTTATGGAAAGTTGCATTTTTGCTAGTTGTGCTGTATCTGTACTGGAGATAAACAGAGGGCTTTCAGTCTCCCAGGGCTGTCAATCTGTCATTTTCCACACACACAGAGAACAGGTTTTGCCTTTTAAAAGAAAGAACACTGTGAACAGAAACTCGTCATTAATCAAGGCTTATTTTTTCATGTGAAGGGGGGAAAAAAGCGGAGTCAAGTCACCATCTCCCCATTTGGAACTCTATTCCACTTCAGAAGCTCTGGATAAAGAATATAAAGTAGAATCAGAAAGTTTGTCCTTAGAGAGACAAAAAAGAAACACTTAGGTCTCTGTGTGGGATATGCTGGTCTGTGGAAGTTAAATAAACTTGTACAATACACAATGTGATGACTCACAGTGCCGGATGGAGGAGCACTGTATGCTATCCATCAAACATTTGCTTCAAGACAATCCTTGAAACTTTGAACACAGCAGGATAAGAAGATCACAAGCCTCTCTGGAATCCCTGCATGCTGCTAGGCACTCTACCTGCCTTACAGCAACTATGGCTATAAAAAATCCTTCATGTGCATACCTGAAATAAATTAATGAGACTGCTTATAATTTATGACTGGGTAGGTAGGCTTCCACTTTATGATCTCGAAGACTTGTTGGAGCACTCTTTGTTAGCATAAGCCAATAGAATAACCTATCTCCTTCAGGAGTTAGAAATGCAGATTTCATTGTAAATCATGCATGACTCAAATCACTGACAGTTGAGGATTAAAAAATTACAGTAAAAATAATTTTAACCTAAGTGCTTGCTAACAATATATTTTTAATAATTTTATTACTGACAACCCTCTCTGAGTTCTATAGTATATAGATAAAACAGTAATTAGTGTAGGCAAAAGCAAAGACTAATTTAGAGAGATATTGTCAAGAGCAATTTTTGGAACTTAAAGCTTGACGCATTTTTAAAATTAAGTTGATTAGTCATTGAAATCCATTATGAGGCAATGTGTTGGTTAAAGACTCAGACTCTTCAAAAATTAAAGAACTTAGTGTTTTTTCAGACCTTTAATTTAATTGAACACAAGTGTGGTCACTTAACAGAGGGTATTGGATGACACTATTAGTGGTGGTGTTATAAATAAAGTCCACAAATGACCCCTTCTAGTGGCCTTAAAAGCTAAATCCTGACATATGAACAAATTTTACGATTTTGAGAGATTTAATATATGTTTTTCACTTCCAAATGGTTTTAAAACACCCTTAGGAAGTGGGGAAGGGCAAGGGGGCATGGTGGAGAGTTATGAGATCTGGCCCTATCTACCAAACCATGATGACCAAGCACGATGAATGAGGCTCTGGTTTCAGTGAGGCTATTCACAGTACCATGTGAAGAGCCTCTGTTGCTGGATAGAACTCTCATTGATTATATAAAAGATAACAACCAAATAACCAGACCCGAAGTGCTACAAAATGCATCATCAGAGCATACTGAAAAATAGGGGGAACATGTATTTTATACTTGTAGGTATTAATTGTAATTATAAATGCAAAAATGTAGGTGAAAGAGAGATTTTAAGTGGAAATATACTTCTTAAAAAATGAAATATTTAGCACTTTGGAATTAACAATTCTAATCATAAATGTCAGGCAACCACTTTTGAACTGCTACCATAGCTAATTACTCCAGTGGGAAAGGAAACAAGAGAAAGGGCATTACGGCTGTGCAAGGACAGGTTCTCTCTGAGCCTATATTTTTCCCAAATAAAACCTGTAGTTAGGTGGAGTTCATGGGTATTTTAACCCTTCATCCTCAGGAACTGAAAGATTTCTGATAATTGCTGTTTTTTTCTTCCTACTGAATAAACAAGTGATACTCTTCAAGACTAACATAACTTATATTTATAGTTTTCTTTTGCCACTTTGTCATTGTCTATTATCTCCTCTGGGAAAATGATTTAATGATATTGTTGTTTTAGTGGTGTTATTGCTAAGATTGTCATTACAGTGGTGCCACATAGTGAGTAATCATTAAATGTTGGCACTCAGGTGGGCACTGTAAAAGGAGTAAGTAAACAACTACCTACTTACTCTCATTGGGACATCAAAAATTAGACCAGCAGCAATTATTCTGAGCAGAACTTAAAAAGAATTACAGTGTTTCCTGGAGGCTGAATACTGCCGATTTAGAAAACATCAAGATCAGGTCCACTAGAAGTTACTATGAAACATTTTTTGGGGTCAGATTCATTCATGATCCTCTCCTCAAGACTCAGAGGTATCTGAGTTAAGAAGAGGACCCTGCTCTTCTCTGGAATCTAAGCAGTCAAGAGGGGAAAGAAATAGACTGGAACATGCAGAAAACCAGGCTGAGATCCTACAGATTGCTCCAGGTCTCCTAGAGCAGTTTTGAGTTAGGAAGATAATAAACCACCCAAACCAAATCCTTTGCAAAGCACTTCACATACTGTATCAATGTTACTACTGCCATCAGTACTATCATGCTCTATAAAGAGAATTCCTGTTTGTATCCAGAATGTCCCTACCCAGAAGAGATAGATGGCAATTCAAGAACAAGATGGGATAAAGCAGAGTGCAATAGTAAAATACATTGATCCGATCATTGAACCTGAAGAAATTACCTAGTTGTAGGCTACAGTAAGATCCATAAGCACATTTCAATCTGCAAATATTGCTGAGAACCTGAGGACTGTGGTTTTTCTGAGGGAAGCGGTACCTGGAAGGAGTTAGGCAAAACAAAGGATGTGGGTTTATTTACAGCACATGAAAGGTTGATAGCGTAGTACTGCATATTTGTCACAGCCGAGGGAGGTTGGCATTGCATTTGCCATAGGTGTTCTTAAACTGTTCTTCTGCCCTCTAGTCTGTCATTGTTGAGATAAAACTGACAGTAATACAACTCAACTGAGTAAGTGATATCCATGTTAATATAGATTCACTTCAGCACAGACAGAAAGAAAAGCATCCAAGTGCATTACAACATCTTCTAGATTATTCTATATTCATAAAATGTAAAGTCATTTTCCTTCAACTTGCATTGAAATGAATTACAGAATCCAGAGGAGATACATTTTTAAAGCTAAAATAAACAGTAGGGCCAAGTAAAATAATTTTCTCGCAGAAATGCCTACATGAACCTTCGTTTCAGGAAACAACAAATACTGTAACAAGTTTCCAGGTAAACCCCACTAATTCTGCTCTACAAATTTTTTACTTTTCAACACTCTCTACACTCTAATAAAGTTATTATTAAATGTTTCACAGTATTCTGTTTCAGGTAGCACGGTCTTCCACAGTGCTGTTCTCTCCAGCTTTTCTGAATTGTTCCTATAAAGTTATTCTAGAGAAAGAACAAATATTCCAAGACTCGCACAGCTAAAATTGGATATAAGGAATGCAAGTTTTATATTTCAAACAAAAAAAGAAAAAGGGAAAAATTTGAAGAACAACTCTACACACAGCTCCAACATCCTGACGTACAGTAATTCAGAGTGAGTCACTTGCCATCCAGTAAAGACAGAGTATGTTAATTCAAATGCCAATAAACTCTTTAGGCAGAAGTTAACCTACATTGGATAAGATATATACACATCTATTCTTGGAGTAGGTAGCCTTTTCCATTTTAGTAACTTATTTTAAATACTGGGAATTGAAGAGAATACTTCAGCTCTAAAATGAAGGAACATAAAAGTGGAAACTTACAGCTTTATGGTAGATATCTGAAAGTCACACTGAGACCTTGGAGTTAAAGTACACAGAACTGAAGTAGTAATATTCTAAGAACAACCAGAAAACTGTTGTCAGACCCCAAAGTGTTTATGATTGGTAAGATCTCTCTGATGAGACTTTCCACTTTTGAAGAGAAGTTCAGTAGTGGCTTATGAAAGACTGATGTAACAGAGAAAGCTTTTGTGGAATGACATGAACGATCGCTATACCAGATGTCAGTTATGACTTGTGTGTCTTCTGAGTATGTATTAATGTGGTTTGATTAATTTCCCTTTGGGAGCCCCTGGTGGTCTAGTGGTTAAGGATACGGCACTGTAACTGCCGAGGCCCGGGTTCGATTCCCGGTCAGGGGCACTCCCCGGGCAGGTGGAGCCCGTTAGCCCTGTAAGGCAATCCACCTACGTCCTGAGGACCTCGCTGCCACTGTCCAAGCTCGCTTGGCCCCGGCAGATGAACCTCAGGATTAAAGGGTGGGCTCAGTTCTGCGCGCACTGTGTCCCACCTAAAATAAATCCAATCCGCAGGCTGGAAGGCGTACAAAGACCTTCCACAGTTCTTCGTTCGCGAAGTCTGGCCATTATATTATAATTTCCCTTGGGAATGAAATCTTCCTGAAACGACAGAAATGGCAACGGAGAATTTTTATCAATAGTTTCTGCAAAAGTATCTTCAGAGCTTTAACAATTCCTCTGATTCATATGTGATGAAGAAATAATTCAATATCTATTCCCTCTTCTTTGAGAGGTCATATAGCCCTACCTTAACTGACAAGCTTGCACGGCAGACTCAGGTAGAGAGGGCTAAATTTTGTTTAGATTCTTTCCCTACTCAGGTAATTCAGAAAACCTCTGCCAGATGTAAACTTTCCTTTTCTGGTGGGTTGTCACTGATCAGCAGCATAGCCGCAATTATGGAATCCACATAGCTGGGTCCCAGTTTTGCTTTTGGTTGGTACCCAGTGAGATTTCAGAAATAAATGCACGTATAGTCCAGGACTTGAAATGTCTTTAATCATATTTTTGTTCCCTTGAGTATGGACTGACTGATTGCAGATTCCAATTTTCATTCCTGGGTATCATTACGGTTTGTGAAGGTAAGGTTGAATCATATACTGGGCTTGTTCAAATCTCTTTCTTATTCAAATCATAGTCATCTCTTGTTTAACAGCAAGAACCTGAATATCTTCCTTTTTAATGGACAAATGTGGTGGAGCATTGGGCAATGTTTTTTATATTGTCATTTACTCATGGTTGTTTATGCTCAGGGTAGTTTTCTTTAGACCATTTTAAATTCAGGCAGACTTCTCAGCACCCTCATATGTATCAATTTCCAATTAACAAGAAGAGGTGGAAACATGTAAGAATTTGGATCTCATAAAAGTTTACAACATACCACTGTAACACCAACAATTATTACAGGGAGAGTAATTGCTCTCCTCCAAGCAAAGCCTAGCTTTCTTTCATTTCAGTCACATGTTTTATAGTAATCTGTATGGGACATTGTGACTTTGATTGCCTGGATAAGCCAGGCAAAGTCCCTACCAACAGACCTGCTCAACACTACAGAGCTCTGCATAAATGTTGTGATCTAGGAATTTAGTACTGCCAGTGAAAAGACATGAGCCACTCCCCTCCCCCTCCAATTGAAAGCACAAAAAGCAAAAATCATGAATCTGGATTAAAAAAATTACTGGAAACAACAATGAGATTTAAAAAATCAACAGTAAGAGCAACAGCAACAATATTAATAACAAAAGTGTACAAAAGAGAGAGTGTGGAGCTTGGCCTGACTGTAGCCACACCACCCAAACCGCTCTCTCTGGTTGGGACCAGCGTTACCCCACCGCTCTGTCCACCACACTTGCTCCACCTAAAGGAATTCTCAGAATTGAGACAGAAAGCCCCTTTCCCCTGCCCCAGTACTGACATGAGATGGTATCAAATAACATTAGGGTCTTGGTCATGCCCCCACGGCTCCAAGCTCCCTCATGGCGAAAAATTAACCCTGTCCTTTGCTGAAACAAGGACAATTACTTAAAAGTAATTTGTGATTTATAAGCTTTATTTATTTTACTTTAAGTTTTTCTGAAACAGGTCTTTCAGATAAGAGTTTGACAGTATCTGGTATTGAGGATCTAATGGTAATCACAAGAACATTACATCCATTAAGGGACAAAAGACTGAATTCTCAATTTATTGTAATTTTAAATAATTAATTTATCTCCAAGCCCCCTTAATAAATCGATCACTGAATGTAGCAGAACTGAACATACCAGCACTGTGAGAGGTCTTGAGGCTATGGACAACTCGCACGTCATTACTCTCCCTAGATCACACCATTCAAATGAAGTTGTTGAAGTTTTGTCACTAGTGGGGCCAAGGTTTGACATTTACAAATGTATTTCAAATGTCTGTTTTCTATGAGATGTCTCCTCTGGGACCTCTGAATCACTTAAACTATACTAAAAAAAAACCAAAAACCGAAAAAGCCTAGAAAAAGAAATATCATAGAATGATAGAATGACCTGGATTTGAAGGGACCTTAAAGTTCTCTAGTTCTAAACCCCCTGCCACAGGCAGGGACGCCATCCATTAGACCAGGTTGCTCAGGGTCCCATCCAACCTGCTCTTGAACACTTCCAAGGATGAGTCATCCACAACTTCTCTGGGCAACTGGTTCCAGTGCTTCACCACTCTCATGTAAAGTAATTCTTCCAATATCTAATCTAAACCTACTCTCTATCAGTTTGAAACCACCAGCACCCCCAGAATTATATTTGAGTGTTTTGAGGCCTATCGCTTGTCAATTCACAAACTGTATGTTCTTCAAAGGTTCTCAATAGGAAATTACCCAGCTCTGCATTTCTTTTTATGTAGAAAATATTGTCATTTTTCTATCAGCTTCTCATTTTCAGTGCATCAGATTAACACCTGCAAGACCTCATCCAACTATTCTCTGCTATTGGCTATCTTGGTCTGCTGTACTTCAGTGTCAACACATGCTCTAAGACCATCTGTGCATTTTTCTTTCCAAGTTCTCATGAACCTTTGAAGGGCATATTGAGTGCCTTTTCAGAGCTGTTCCAACACCTGAATGAACGTCTTCAACTGAGTTCAAGCTCAGCTTTAGTGTTGTGGACTTTAGCTCTACGTGCTTTCAAACCATTGCAAGCAGCAGGTACAGGTACAGGTACAATAACCTAAAAAGAACTGGGCGATTAGTACAGAAGTGCAACGTACTTTTGCAAGTCCTCAGAAACTTCTAAAGTCTGGTTGGTATCTTCTCCAATGGCACAAAATAATGTTTCCTCCTATGTTTCTAATGAGGAATACGAGCACGCAGTTGTGATGGATGGCATGCGGGTAGAAGACAATTAGTAAAAGGCTTCTAGGTAATGTGGAAACTTAAACACATGCATACACAAAATGTGTTGCAAGAACTTGTTTAAAACAAAGCAGTTCTGAGGATTTTAATGCATTCACAATCACCAATTGATACACTGTGTTTCAGCTATTAGCTGTCTCCCAGAGACCAGATCTCGATATACCTTGGTTTAACAGAATAGTGTCTTACACAATAAGACCATATTCAAATAGAGACCTTTACAGAAGAGTTTCTTTGATGTTTAGAACAACTCAGGAACCAGTTTGTTTCTGGGCTGGACCCTGGCACGAGGAATGCACAATACAATGTAACTTCGAAGGGATGGAATTCAGTAACACAATTTATATCAGAACAAGCTCATGCCTTACTCCTTCTTGAAGGCTATTCTCATCCTATGTTTCAGTTGTGAACTATTTTGTCTGCTCAAATAAAATAAGACAGGATTTGGTCAATATCAGGTAATATGCTCTTTTTAAAAAATTCAAATGTTATTTTATCAAAACTTCAGGAATGACAAGCAGACCAAAGTAATATCCCATCTCTGGGTGAAGAATGGAAAGTTCTACCCTGAAAGGTGGACAGGAGGCTCAGGATGGGAAATCATAGAATAATAGAAAAGAATATTAGAATTATTTAGGTTGGAAAAGGCTTCCAAGATCATTGAGTCCACCCTTTGGCTGAACAAAATGCCACACAGTTCTCTCTAATCACTAGCTCTGATGGCACTGGGACTGAAGAATATGAGCAAGAGCTGCAGAGGTACTCCTCTCAAAGGGTAGTTCACTTGTTGCATGCCCTATTCTCACCATGTACCACAAGTAGCTGGGTGAATCTGCGTAAGCTATTATCTTGATCCACCTGTGCACACATCATATGCATCAGTGAATCCCCATGCTTTAACCTCTGCCTGCCCCATATTTGCATCAAAAAAGCAACTGGGACACTGTTCAAAGGCATCAGTAAGGCTCAGCATTATCTCCTTCTCTCAGTTCACATGTCCATAGTTTGACAAGAGCATTGGTTGTTGGTTCTCTGTGGAATTAATATGCTCTAAAAAAGCCTCTGTGAGAACTAGGGAGCAAAATATCACATGTAATTGAAATTTCCAGTACATTTTATTGAGGTATTTTTTTAGAAGTCAAGATACAGTGAAAACCCTGCCATGGGCTTTATTGGATAACACCAAGAAAACCCCAGTCAATACAAGTCTCAATTTTCTCTAGGATCTTCAACCTCCAAGAGCCAGAACTTCAAGGCCTTGGATCTTGCTAAGACGGAAAAAATAAATGAGCAGATTTTCACAAAGGAAACAAAAGTGTAGAGGGGTGGAAAGCTGGATGGGAGTAGCAGGATAATGAGAATCCTTGACTATCTGATTTTTTTGAAAAAGTTCATTTAAATCTCTCCAAATCCCCTTGTGCTCTACGAGAATGGTTAAAGGTTCAGGAAAAAGAAAAGAGTGAAGAGGGAGCTATCTTCCCTGATTAGGAATGTGTAACTTACTATCACATATCAAGACTTTATATACTATTCATATGCCATGGGGAAATACCAACTTCAATGAGGATTCTATCATATAGCACTGGAATATTGCTAATTTAATGTATTTTACTGTGAGATGATATAGTATGCTAGACATCTGTCAGTCATTATGAACATAATTAAATGATAGCCTGTATTTAAAAATATGTTATGATGGGCTTAGCAACACCCAAAACTATAATGGGGACGTTTTAACAGGGAATGCAAAGAGAGTACAGGCATCTAGTAGAGTTTCAGAACCAAACTTTCTTGAATTTGACAGAGATTTGTTGGAGATTTTTTTTAGAGGCTGTAATTATCACGATAAACAGTACCTTCCTTAAGTTGCAAATACCCCTTGGGCTGGAGGGAAGGATGTTGCTATGTGGTGTCTCCATCTTTCTGCTGCTATATTTGGATTGCATTTAGCATACAAGTTGTTTGCTCAGACAGTTCATAAAAGATGTACAAGAGGTAATATAGATATACTTGCTCTTAATTGGAAATGCAAAAACTGTAAAACATTTAAAGCTGTAAAAATGTAAAAGCTGGAACAAAAAATAAATCCATTCCTGTTATGTAACATAACAATGGCCTCAAACCTGATGTGTAAGTTTAAGTATTTTTCAGGATGCCAAGTACAGTAGAAGGACACAAAGAGTGAACTACACATAATAGTTCCACAGAAGCACGCACACCTGTGGGAAAAGTGAGGTCACAAGCACATCTCACCCATACCTCTCAAGCTTGAACTCTCCAGTCAAACAAAGAATAGCAATCAAAATAATTTTTTTTGGTTTTTAATAACAATGCGAGTAATGGGAAAGGATGCGATCCCAAGAGACTTCTCCTGGAAGACATTTAAACTACCTGGATAAAACACAGATGACTGTACATCAGTGGGATTCATCTTACAGCAATGAAATGGAATAGTGGCCTGGAGCTGCACATTCACCATCACCTACAAACTGCTCCCACACTCTGGACCTCTGGATAAAGGTGGCAAAAGTGGCAAACTGCAGTACTGGACACCAGAGACACATGCAAGCCTGCCATGAAGGTAAAGGGGAAGCAGGCATTAGTCTTCCTCTCTTCTGCTTCCCAAACCATTCACAAGTTATCTGCTTGAAACCACCTTTAAGGTGTTAATTCTATAGCTCTCAGGATAAAGGCTGACATCAGATACCCACGTACTCCTCCACAACTATATCTATATGACTTGGAACTTTTTTCATTAACAGTTTTTACCTAACAACAGAAATGGTCTTGTAGCCTGGTGCACTGCTTTCCTTCCCCTTGCTCAGAACAATTTCCCATGTTTACTTGGACCTAGTATGTGGCCCATCCTTCCTGAAACACTGGGTGTCATGAGATCTCACACAGCTCCCATTCTTCTCGAAGTTCAAACAAAGAGCCAGTGTTCACTGAAGCACATCATTCGAGTTGATTTTCGGCCACTCCACCCAAATGAAGGACAGGGGGTTCCAGGTGTATAGCTTTTTTTAGTGTTAGGCTTTTTTTTTCTGGGGGTGTGTGAACTACACCTGGTAGTTTGTATAACAAAGCAAACTGTTGTGTTTCACCGGTTTTTTTATTTTTTTTATGCTGTGAAAACTTTGTGGGGTTTAAAGGTAAACCTGTCAGTTGCCAGACATTGGCTGGAAATGATTTTGAATCACAGCAAACCTTTGATGAGCCTGGATTGAATTTCGAGTTTGCAATAAAATCTGTGAGTTTCCAGTGGTTTCAGGTTCATTTGTAATCATTATACAACATCTCTAATTACAAGTTGCCACAAAAAAAGAAATTCTAATAAAAAACAGGTTATAAAAATTGGAGGAAATCATGCTTATTTAAACAGAAATTCCAGCACTGGTGGTTTTATCTGTTATTCCAAATGTCTTTTCAGAGACAGAGAACAAGGCTATTATTATAGTGCATACCTGGGAGAGAGTATTCTGCTTTTCAACCCACGGGTGTCAGCCTTACAGCTGCACACAGACCTGTCTGAAAGGTCGAATATCGATTACACGTGGAAACGACAGCATTAATGACAATACTCTTTATTACCATTCCAATTCCGATCGATGAGCCTTTACTGGCATTAGAAACCAGACAAGTGTTGCCAAAGAAAGCAAAACATGAACCCTGACTCGAGGATACAGCCAGGCTGCTCGATGTACGCTGATAACGCCACGCTTGCCACCCGGTCGATACCGCGTTTCCAAAAGCGGGATCAGCCAGCATATCCCACCCGGCGGGGGGGGACTTTCCCCAGCAACCAGCTCCCTAGACCCTCCGCCCCCGGCCACGCTCCCTGCCCCGACCTGCCACCCCACCAGCTCAGCCGGCGCCCTCTCCCTTCCGCCCCTCTCCGCATCTTCCTTCTCCTCCAGAAGCGGCAGGCTCTCCCCAGGAGGGGGGATGAGAGCGAGGGGCTCGCACAGCCATCGGTAGCGGCTCCCAAGCCGAGCCGCGCAGAGCCAGGCTGTACCGTGCCAGAGTGAGCGGAGAAGACCCGGGCCGAACCGTGCCAGAGAGAGCAGAGCCTTTCCGAGCCGAGCCGTGCCAGTGAAAGCAGAGCCGTTCCGAGCCGAGCCGTGCCAAGGAAAGCAGAGC